>LR991023.1:30182984-30742391 GCA_905163495.3 Cosmia trapezina
CGTTTTACAATACACTTTTGAGGAAAAAAAAAATAAATAACGGAAAATATTTTTTGTCATGAATTACTAGGAAACTATGATTTAAATTTTCTTTTTTTTCCGCGCTTTGCTTTCGCCAGGTTGAAGGAGAAGCAAAGGTATAAAGCCGATAAACAGCCTAATATGAAAAATAGAAAATTCAAATATGTATTTTTGAGTTTAGAACACAAATAAATGTTAATTTTTTCATAAACGTTTTTTTTATTGTAATAATCATAGTTTTTGATGATTTTCTATTTATAAACATTATTTAAATAGGTATTCAAAAAATATTAACGCCGTAAAGATGCATATTTCTTTGCCGAAATTAAAAAAAAAACATTCACCTCCGAATAGAGAGTTGTGAATAGAGGCATTGAACCAATTTGGACTAATATGTGGCAATTTTTATTCCCGCACACGGGTCGGAAAATTAAAAATCGCACGCGTGCGACATACATTGCATTGTGAACCTAATCGTAGTGCGATATGAACCAGTTTTCGAGGTATTTATTTTTTAAGTGTATTGAAAAATATCTTGTGTCAAGGACAATATGGACTAATATGTGGCAATTTTTATTCCCGCACACGGGTCGGAAAATTAAAAATCGCACGCGTGCGACATACATTGCATTGTGAACCTAATCGTAGTGCGATATGAATCAGTTTTCGAGGTATTTATTTTAAGTGTATTGAAAAATATCTTGTGTCAAGGACAATACGGAACTTTATGCAATACAACCTGAAAATGCTCTCTTTGTAACAAAGACAGTCCTATGAAATTCCTTAAAACGATCATTGAAAAAAGATCTTAGAATCAATACTGTAGTAACAAAAAATCCGAGACATTTCTAACCCAGTGGCCACTACGTGTGGCGCCCCCTTCAGCATACATCCCGAATTATCGTAAACTATGGTCACCGATACAAGGCGCACGTGACTTCTGCCGCACACGTTAACAAGCGAATGTCGCCTTTATTGCCTTGTAATAGAGCTCGTAATGAGTAAACAAGTGGTTCGGGTGTGACAGGAATTATTTACGGAGCTTATAAAGTAGACAAGGTTTTTGCTGGCGATGTTTTTATCGCAATAAGTTGGTTTAGATGGTTTGTTTCATTAGGCATGAGATGTTTTTGGAGTGATAAATATGTTTTAGACTGATGTAGACCATGAAGTTTTAACTGATTTCTTGTTTTGATTCGAAGTGAATGAATGAATGAAAACATATATTTGTTAAACAAATACATCCATAAGAAATCATCTGAATTAGTATTATTTTCTTGACACGATGCTTGCTTGAGTCTGTATTCTGCTGTAAATCGCACCTCAGTTACATATATTATTTCTGGTATCTGCTACTACATAGTATTTTACCAGCACAGTTTGTATCGTTAGTGACTACTAGTTATCTAAATGCCTCGTATTGTGCGCTACATCGATCGCTGCTCAATACGTGCTCCATAAAAACTGATTGGCTTGTGTTTTGAATGCTACATTACGACCGTATCGCTCGCTCGCTGTGTTTTTGTTCCAGTTTTCAGCTGATTGAGTTACGCGGAATAATCCGTAGTATATTGATCACGTATTCAGAAAGGATTAGGTAATTCATTCAAATAACCACTGATCACATCGCTCTAATTTTTCAACACCTGTAGTAAAGTCAAGCACTCTATTTGTTAAGAAAACATTTAAAATATCAGTCATGTCGGTCAAAAGTCTGTCATCCTTCTTTGAGCAAACAAATAAAATCTCATCTGAGTGTAATCATAAAATGAAAAGTTCTCTGAATGATAATAAACAATCAATCAATAACTTTAATTTTTTTTATTATTAATCTCATTTCAAGGCCCTTACGAAAGGTAAGAAGATATTATTGGAGTCTAAAACTCTGAAAACCACAAAATGTGGACGACGAGAAAACCCGACATAGCCGGGAAAAGGCAGATGATACCGTGAAAGTCATACCGAAAGCAAACACTTTACGAGGTAATTATGACGTCACACGTACTCGGCTTACACACAGTTATTATTTTTCCCTCACAGAATGGCACATTAATCTTATTTATTCAGGATATCGTATTAAGCGGCCCTTGTATCGAGTAACGGTGGGGGCCGTAGGGCCGGAAGTGCGGCTAAGCGCAACTCTTCCGATCGCGGGGTGCGGTAGTGGTGTCAGGGACGTGGGGGGGGGGGCACTCCTAGCAGAGATATACATTGTGAAAGTTGTGAATGTGTCTACAATTGTAACAATTTTAACAAAGCGAAAACAAAAGCTTATAACAATAGTGACGTCATCATTGCACTTACTATCGGTTCAGTACCGTCATTATGTATCTGTTACCATATTGGAATTCTTTTCTCACATATACACATACATTTAATCTAAGATTTTGTGTATTTCGTATAAGCAAATCAACATTCAATGTACCTCAGATAGATTCCTTTAGATAGGTAGATTAGACAGAAGTCTTCACGTACATTTCTCTTAACTCCAATCTTTTACCATCATTGCAATAAGGACCATCATAATAGTACATTATGATATTAGTGCGGTAAGTTGAAAATAACAACCGAGGCGATATTGCTAGCCCGAGCCGTAGGCGAGGGCTACAAGAAAGCAGAGGCTGTAATTATCAAAGCGCACGTATGTCATACGACGTTTTATAACATATTTGCGAGGAAATAAATAAAACTCGGACTTTCCTAAAAGAATAAATCTTTAAAAACACACTTTCTGAAAATGAATTTGGATCTTGAGCTTGTTTTCCATAAGATGAAATTTTGATACGCTTGTAAGTATCTATCGATCGATTTTTCGGGCAGGAGGCTTAGAGTAGCCTTTTTCGCTGCCTCTGAGACTTCTGGCGGTGTCGAATTAATAAATTCATCATTACTTGACGACATTTTCAAATAAAAACAATACAGCGAAAAGAAAAAGCGCGCGGAATAATTTTTACTCGCGCATCAGCGCTTTTTTTTTAAAGCAAAGGCACAAAAACAGCCACTAAATTCATATTTTTTTGTTTTTGTTTGTTGTTGTTGCAATTTATTGTCAAAATTAATTAAATTAAAGAATTAATTCATTAATTTAATTAATGTTTATTTTTTATATTTTATCTACCAAAGTTTATTCATAAAATGTTGACCACTTTTCTGACATAAAAACTCTTTGCTAAGATTTAAAAAGTACCGTTCGTTTTAGACGGAGCATCTTGATAAACCTTACGTTTTACCTTATTAAAAAGAAACCCGTGCGATTTACATTACAATTACGCACTAGTACGTAATGACATACATTACGATATTGAAATTCGTGAAATAAGAGACCCTTTACGAGCAAATGTGTTATAAAAACTATTTATTTCTCATACGTACGCATCTACCGACTATTGAACGAGCAATGGTTTGTTCCATTCGCGGCTGGCCGAGCAAATTGGCTTCGGTGAGGCGCTGCGTTACCATGGCGACCGTGACGTCACTAATCCGCGAATCACTCGCCACACCAAACGCTCTCTTGTCACTCGTTAAAAGTTTAACAGCTTATTGTCATTTTAGTTTTGTGAAAAACAAAAATCTGCCAAACTTTTTTTGTATTACTTATGTACGTCTGGAGGAAGAGGAACTTCTAACCTAACCTAAAACAAACTGGATTAAATTTAATATTCTAGAAAGCATTTTTTGCTTATAAACAGCAATAAAGAATAGTGTACCTAGGTACCTAAGCAAAACCTTTAGTTATGTCGGTAGGCAACTACTTTAATGAAATCAATATATAAAAATGTTCAAACTAGTCTAAAATGAATAAGCACTGTCTGAATGTCGACCAATAAAATATAGTCCCTTGGTTATTGTTGTGAAAATTTAGTTTGCTTAAACTGTCTATATAACAAAACTGATTCTATAACGCCATAATATAATTTTGCGTGCTTCCTAGTTCCGATGCTGCTAGGGCTCTATTACTGCAACAATCAAATAAATTACCACTTTTGTCGTTGGCCGTTCCCAGGTACTGACTGATAACTTCGTTAGTTCAGCGCCTGAGACTGGAACGTCTCTCATAACAGTATTATCGGCTTTAAATTAAACAGCTCCCCAAGTAGATAATTGTGAACCTCCTGCCAATAGAACTGCTCCTAACGTTATTAGCTATCGAGCGGCAATATAACTCAGGAACAACCAAACGTGTACCTATGATGTAACGTACATTAATATTCTATCTCGCTGCTGTGTGCTACCGAGACATTGAGCCGATTCTATGTAAAATAATTTTATCTTTGAAAATGTTTTCAGTAATTTTCGTGTTACTTACTTAATATATTCGTCAGTGACCGGTACATAACCTACATTATACCCTCATTAATATTAGTCTCTTCATCAAATACGCGACGATCAATATCCCTCCCTGTATTAATAACTGAATTACTATGACAGTAGGTACTCATTTATAATTCAGTTCTTTAGAATTTACTAATTAAAAAGCAGTTTCTCTTTCTAGAGCTATTTCCTAGTGTCACAGAGGCAGGTTTAATCTCTATTTTTCACTCAAATGCCGTCTCAGCCAGGCGGTAGGCTAGCTAATTTAAAATATTCGCGTTCAGTACAAAGTTTAATTGGAAAACGCGAGACTTAGCTAGGAATTAACGCAGAACGAGAAACTCTTATGTGTGTTGCTTCCGTGCCTTCGTGGTGTTGGTGAGGTGGTGCCACCATCTTCGCCACCACACCAGCAATGAGTAGTGCTGGGGATTTATTACACAAGTACGAGTATCTACGCGTTATTATAATTAGAAGTTACTATTCTCTGACTGCTAATAATTCGTAAATGAAAATCGCTGTTCAATATTACAGGAATAATTCAGAGTTACAACAGCTTTATCACGTAATAAGTTAGGCCTATTAAAATCATAATTAATTTACATAAGCCATTATATGCGGTCCACAATCTACTCCTCTCATTACCATGATAAATCACACTTCCAAAACAGAATTCAATCCGGTCATCAAATAGGACGGAGAACATTGTTCATTGCGTCAAAAACTAGTGTTAAATAATAATACTCGTGTATTTGTGTGGTACTGTTTCAATGAACGCGTTCTGTATTGAATTAGGTTTGCGTGAGTTATGTCGTGTTGTTTGGGGGCGATCGCATTGTTCATTATTCAGTGTTCATTACTCACGGCCGCGCATTCATTGCCGGCTCGAGTGGTTGGGCGGATCACGCACTCTGATATAATCAGTAATGTAACTCCTCCCAGCCGTTCAGTCGAGTTTGTTGTTTAGATTTTATCTGTGTGGCGGGCTATAAGAGCTATAACAGTATATATTTTTGTCACATTTGGTTAAATTATAGTACTTATTTATTGCTTAGGAAATCTCTTGAATTACTCAAAAGAAAATTGAGTTTAAATCTCAACGAATATTAACTACAGTACCTGCGTAGGTACTAAGACGTAATATCTAAAGATAATAGTGAAATCCAAGAGACTCCTGATCAAGTTACGGCTGTAGGAAGCCCCTTGATACTGTATTCACCAACGTGGAGCAGTGGAGGCACGGAGAGGATCAAGTTGGAAGTGAAATAAACGAAACTTGCAGCTGAAGTAACGTATTGAAGTGAACTTGAGCGAAGTTGCGGTAATTCATAGTAATTCTCTTCAACGCGTCTACGTTCTTATATAGATTACAAGCCAATTAGATGAACAATTTGTATATTGCATATCACCTAAATTTCTCGGAAGAGTAGGCGGGCTAAAGGAGTTGAGAAAAGTGTATACAGTAGGAAACCCAACCAGATTTCATTAGGTAGTTGTTTTATTACAAGTCCCATGTAGTAAAAAGTCGAGCTAACTATGAGTGCTACTAAGAATTTACTAATGACAAAACTCAATTACGCTTTGCCCGATCTGGATATCAACCCAGAACCGTACAGCAGTATCACTTGCCCGATCTGAATATTGACCCCGGACCGCACAGCAGTATCACTTGCCCGATCTGAGTATTGACCCAGGACTGCACAGCAGTATCACATGCCCGATCTGAATATTGACCCAGGACCGCACAGCAGTATCACTTGCCCGATCTGAATATTGACCCAGGACTGCACAGCAGTATCACTTGCCCGATCTGAGTATTGACCCAGGACTGCACAGCAGTATCACATGCCCGATCTGAATATTGACCCAGGACCGCACAGCAGTATCACTTGCCCGATCTGAATATTGACCCAGGACTGCACAGCAGTATCACATGCCCGATCTGAATATTGACCCAGGACCGCACAGCAGTATCACTTGCCCGATCTGAATATTGACCCAGGACTGTACAGCAGTATCACTGGCCCTATCTGAATATTGACCCATCATCGCATATGGGGTGCTGGAGACATGTTCTGTAAAACATGCATGTTCTGTGATCTGCCTGCCGTAACCCGAATTATGAATTACGGTTCGCCGAAATAATACAAATATAATCGTTACGTAATTTGAAGCTACCTACATATTAGTGCTTATTGTATGTACTTAAACCCTCGACGATATTATCATCATGCGCACACCAGATTTTAAATAGCTGTGACCCCGTAAATCTGCAACCCAATACACCAGTTTCCATACCATTATTACAATATCTTCCAGAATCTTCGACACAGTTCTACTGAACGACTTCCCTAACGTATTATCTAACCCCAACTTGTAGAACTTACGCAATAACTATTGATTTAATTGGTTTCGTATACGAGAAGCATGTATGCCTTAGTCCCCGCCAGCCGCGCTACAGTAATCCGCGCCATTGTTCCCAGCACAAAGCTCCGCTCCTCAGGTATTAAACTGTTCGGACTTAAATTGAAAATTTTCGTCGTATCGGGAAATAATGGCCGCCATTGGAACAGTGGGACTGTGGGAGTGGGACACATTATTGAGTTTTGCGCGTTTCTGAACAAAGATTGTGTTCGTGCTCGTTAACGAGTTTAACACTGAAATCTAACTAGTTGGGTAGTGTTTGCCCTGCAGACCAAACAGAAGCTGAGTTAATAAAAGATAATGGTGAATCAAGTTCATATATTTTTTGTTCAAAAACCAAAGAAATAAGATTTTTCACAATTATAAACGTGTCCCCTCTTTTTTGGGTGAAACAGGGGTGGAATTTTGAAAATTAATTTGGGATGTTTCCATAACTTGACTCAAAGATTATTTATACCATTTTTTGAGTTAATCAAGCCACGCAGTCAAATCCTCCCCTGTAAAATTGACTAGCTCTTTGCAGCTCGTTACGATGCGCAGATTTTCGAAAAACCCTGATAAACGTTATTCTTTATTTTTGGTCTCAATTATGAATACTGAGTTTTGAGTTAGTCGGTCCACGCGTTAAAATTCTTCTATACAAACTTTAACACCCCCAATGCCCCCTTTGGGGGTAATTTTTCGAAAACTAAAAGATTTACTTAGATAAGTATTCATGCCAAGTTTCAAGTTTAACTCAAGGAATAAGATTTTTCATACAAACTTTCATCCCTTCTTTTACCATTTTAGGGACGGAATTTCCAAAAATCCTTTCTTAGTGGATGCCTACACACTGTTTGTACAAAATTTCAAGTCTCTGGGATCAGCGGTTTGGGCTGTGCGTTGATATGTATCAGTCAATCAGTCAGTCAGTCAGGACTTTGAATTTTATATATCCAGATTAGTTAGGATTCGAACAAAAACAAAAAACAGAAAACACTTAAAATAGTACTGTGTGCCTCACAGCTGCGCCAAATATATACAGTATGGAATCGACACCATGTGCAATGAATCAAACTACTGGAAATACTCGTCCACAGAAGTACAGCAAAATTAAATGTTAAATTAAAAACCGTAAATTAAAAAAAAAAATTTTCAAACAAAATAAATATCAAAATAAATTCGTTAAAAGTGATCACTCTGTTTAGACAACCAAGCTGGCCACCTGCGGTGCACCACAGTGCCCAATCCATTGTTTGCCGAACATGGTTTTTTTGTTTGTACACATGTTCAAGGATTCAAGTTCATTGACTCACTGACCTAGTGATCCAATTCTATAGAGTGTTCAAATTTACTCAAAATTACATCTCTACTTTTTGACCTAATTACTGAACCGATTTCATTATTTTTTTGTATATCGTCAGCAAAGGCGATATCAAGTATGAGGTTGCATTTATTGCATAGATGTGAGCTCCATACCGTATATAGGATTCTTCTTTCAAAAATGCTACAGAAAATAATCTATCAAGAATACAATAACTTTCTTTAATTACTCCCAACAATACAACTCGCGGTGTTCAACTAATCCGTATTAGGATTACCGTTATTGTTAGCCGTCCAACCGGAAGTGACGGAAACGAGCGCCGAGGGCTGATAATGGCGGCGCGTCCGCGGCGGAAGCGGGCTACACATCTGACCGGTTTGTGAGGAAGCGGCGACTTTGTCTCTGGTGACAAAGTGAAGACAAGTTCATCAAGAAGATACAGAAGAGCTTTTAGTTCAAAGAACAAAACCGGCCAAGTGCGAGTCGGACTCGCGCACCGAGGGTTCCGTTCCGATTTCTGAAAAAGTGTGCTATTTAGAGACATCGTTTTATTTTTCCTGTAATCTTTACATAAACTTCTATCATATAGAATAATTTCAGATTTTTATCTTTGCAAAATTCAGATATGGCGGTATTTTTTTTACATTTTTAATCAAAAGTCGAAAACTATGCGGCCTAAAATAATATTAAAATGTTTGAGAATGTGCAAGCCGCGTTCTTTCATATGATACCCTACACATGCCCTAGTAGCCCCACTTTGAATTTTTAAGACCCCCCCTTTCAATCCCTATTACAAAAAAATATAAATATTTTTACTTCTTCTTATTTGCAAAATAGTTAGGTAAACGTCATCTAAAACTGATCCAAATTTCAAGTTGATAGCATTGTTAGTTCTGAGATATCCTGCTGTGACAGACAGACAGATAGACTGAGTTGTGACTCAGTCTATCTGTCTGTCTGTCACACTTATGGTGTGCCATAAGTGTTCTTTTTTTACCATTTTGGTACAGAACCCCAAAAAGGAGGAAGATAACATTCTAAATTGATTAAAAATCGACTACTTATCACTAATGATCTAGATGAGTCTAATTGCGATATTTATTTATTTATTAAATCTTTATGCACAAGTAAAAAAAATACCGTACAAAGGCGGACTTAATGCCTGAGCGCGATATCGTATACAGGGCTATTTTTAAATGACTAGCTAAATTTTCACAGGGTGTTCTACCCATGAATATGAACAACTTTCACTAAGGGACCAACTTTGAAATCACGAAAAAAAACCAGCGGTTTCCTACAAAAGTTCAATACCTACTCGATCAAAATGTATGAAACAGCTGATATTTTTTTTGCGATTTCAAAGTTGGTCCCATAGTGAAAGTTGTTCATATTCATGGGTAGAACACCCTGTGAAAATTTAGCTAGTTATTTAAAAATAGCCCTGTATAGCGATCTATAGAATAACAATTTGGTTTTCGTTACATACCTACTTACCTATCCATTTTATACTGTCTTAGATAGATCTGGATTAGGTCAAACAATAAGCTTTTATTAAAATAAAAAAATAGATTAAGTTATGACTTTATGACAGCAGTTTTCATTTATAATTTTAACGAGGGAGGTACTGAAAAAATTAATTAAGTGATTCATTATTTAAATTAAATGAATACTGTTTTATTTATTGCTAACAATCTAACATTTTAATTGGAGACCGCCTGTGTACCTTTCGATATACTTGTATTTTAACATTGATAAATCTAGGCCAATTTTAATCTTAATTTGTATTTAAATTGGCTTCATGGATAATAAACCAGTCACCCTTTATTCTATGAACTACTTCAGGCATCCACAGCAAGCTCAGTGAAAGGATCGAAGTTCGGAAACTAAATCCAGGAATTCAATTCCATATCGCAATAGATGTGTGCATAGCATTCATTTGTTTTCTCGTGCAGCCACTCTGGATATTTGTTGAGAACTAAACCTGTATCTAATTGCACAATTCTTGCACTTAATAATATTGGTTAGTTTAATATTACCATAATACCCTTCACGATGGGTCAGCTCGGTGAACCCAGCGGAGATAACCTACTTAGTCGACAGGATTCCTACATAATGTCGTGTCCGCTAGGCGAGGGTTAGGGATTCCTACGTAATGTCGTGTCCGCTAGTAAGGTTTAGCCTCACCGATGAAATATCGCGCACAATCTCGCCTAAAACCCTGAAACCGGAGTAATTTAAACAAGAATGATTTATGTAAGTAGGCGGCATCATAACGTGTTTCACTGAACTGTTTATATTTAGCTGGCGTTTGTAGCTTGCATAAATGTAGATTTTGAAGTGATGCCGCTTTTTACTAAAAACTTGGTATAAGTTTTTCGGTAAAACATACAAATTTAATGTTGTATTAACAGAGTGTTAAATTAGTTGTGTATGTCCTTGATGAATAATGTGATGCAAAACTGACGGAGAAGGAAACAGCCGACAGAAGGAAACACACAAAACTGACGGAGAAGGAAACAGCCGACAGAAGGAAACACACAAAACTGACGGAGAAGGAAACAGCCGACAGAAGGAAACACACAAAACTGACGGAGAAGGAAACAGCCGACAGAAGGAAACACACAAAACTGACGGAGAAGGAAACAGCCGACAGAAGGAAACACACAAAACTGACGGAGAAGGAAACAGCCGACAGAAGGAAACACACAAAACTGACGGAGAAGGAAACAGCCGACAGAAGGAAACACACAAAACTGCAGCTCGCAGCAAGAAGGCAGAACCTTTCTTTATTTACTAAAGTATGTAGATTAAAATCAATTGTGTGTTTTAAATCTACTTGAACATAAATTATTGTAATTTATTAACTGAATCCCAATTTATATAGTTTACCAAAGATTATTGCCAGTTTTCCAGTTTTTAGGGTTCCGTACCAAAATGGTAAAAAGAAGCCTTATGGTACGACTCAGTCTGTCTATCTGTATGTCTGTCCGTCTGTCACAGTTGGATATCTCAAGAACTACTAATACTCTTTTTCTTAGGCCACATAGTTTTCGACTTTTGATGAAAAATTTAAAAAAAAATACTGTTTCACCCCCTTGGAAAATCAAACGAGCGATGTCTCTAAATAGCACACTTTATCAGAAATCATCAACAAATATTACATATATTATGACTAGCTTTTGCCCGCGGCTTCGCCCGCGTATATGTCGGAAAATATCCCATGGGAACGTTCATGTGGAAAACATAGGGCTATCCGATATAACTATGCAAACTCAAATCGCTTCGATATATCGTTGCCGTGTATGGTGGGCTTAAAGCTCCCAGTCAGCATGTTTTTTCCGACATCTTCAACAATCGTCGTCATATTTCAGACAATTTACAAAAAACCATAACAAATAACCAGTGAATCACTCCATTGGTGAAAACCGTATGAAAATCCATTCGTTGTTAAAACGTTGAATGAAATGAAAACTAAATGTTACCTCAACAAGTCAAGATACGAACTATGACCACATTTCCAATCCCCTAAATCTCTTAAAAAAAGGAATGTACACAAACATTTTAATATTATTTGTGAATTTTAAAATCAACCTATATTGCACCCCCTTATGGGATGACTTTTCAAAAAGGCTGTAGGTACACAGAGCTACATATCGAGCTATACATTTCCAGTATAAACCGACTTCTCATTGTACAGAAATTCTATATAATGCGAGATCACCTTAAACTGGAGATGTTTACCTTGATGTAGCCGTTGTGTACCACAAATTTTTATCGAAATCGGTTCAGTGGTTAATGCGTGAAAAGGTAACAGACAGACAGACAGCGTTACTTTCGAATTTATAATATTAGTATGGATGGATGGTACGGAACTCTCGGTGCGCGAGTCCGACTCGCTCTTGACAGGTTTTTTAAAGTGTGTCGTCCCACTCAATGTCAAACGATCAAAAGAAAAACTGAAACTGTGACGAGACAGTACTCCCTTACCCAAACCATTGGTTCCACCTGCTGCAGATCTCCCGCCTGGACATGAGTGATCTTGGGTAACCTGCTGGAAGATTTTAAACAATCTCCGGACCCAGCACCCTAATTGCGTAACACATTATCAATCGGAGTTGGTTTAATTTTGACAGTTCAACAACATTCAGTGCTTTATTTACGTTGTCGAGCAGACAAATCTTTCGAACAAAAAATTAAATTTAAAATTTAAAAAACCCCCAACGCAAAAAAGAAAAGGGAACATTTAAAAAGTCAAAAATAATACCTATCGTTGAGCCATCAAATTCGATTGAGTAATACCTATATATATATTAATTATAGAAATTGATGGATGGCACGATAAGGTTTGCTCATTGAATTGGCGCTATAATGTCACGGCGGGGTACCGCATATGTACATAGTCAATCACTTACTTATGCGGTACCCCGCCGTGACATTATAGCGCCATTTCAATGAGAAAACCTAATGGTGCCATCCATCAATTTCTATAATTAATAGATATACAACGTGTAATGCTAAATGCGCAAAACCTCTTAAGGGGTCATTGTACTCATCATTATGAACAACTTTTATTATGGGACCAAACCTGAAATCGCGAAAAAAAAATCAGCTGTTCAGTACATTTATGTTCGCAAATTTCGTCAAAATGTACTGAACAGCTGATTTTTTTTTCGCGATTTCAGGTTTGGCCCCATAGTAAAAGTTGTTCATAATGATGAGTACAATGACCCCTTAAGAGGTTTTGCGCATTTAGCATTACACGTTGTATAGGTATTACTCAATCGAATTTGATGGCTCAACGATAGGTATTATTTTTGACTTTTTAAATGTTCCCTTTTCTTTTTTGCGTTGGGGGTTTTTTAAATTTTAAATTTAATTTTTATTTTAACATTTTTAAACTTTTTAAACAATTTAACAATATAGAAATGCATTTTTATTTCTGCAGAATGTTAAGTTTCTCTGCACATAACATTAACTTATAATGATGCCACCATCGTACTGCAAATAGAATTAAATACTGATAAAATAACGAATACAAACACTACTATCTGGTTTTTTTTCAAGAGTGTACTAGTGTGCTGGATATCCTGATTGCAACACCAGCTCATCGTGTAGCCACCATTGCATTGTATGTAGAATCAAATACTGATCAAAACGAATCCAAACACGACATATCTGCTATTACTTTTTCAAGAGTGTTCTAGTGTGCTGGACATCCTGGCTGCAGCATCAGCTCATCGTGTAGCCACCATTGCATTGTATGTAGAATCAAATACTGATGAAAACGAATCCAAACACGACATATCTGCTATTACTTTTTCAAGAGTGTTCTAGTGTGCTGGACATCCTGGCTGCAGCATCAGCTCATCGTGTTGCCACCATTGCATTGTATGTCGAATCAAATACTGATCAAAACGAATCCAAACACGACATATCTGCTATTACTTTTTCAAGAGTGTTCTAGTGTGCTGGACATCCTGGCTGCAGCATCAGCTCATCGTGTAGCCACCATTGCATTGTATGTAGAATCAAATACTGATCAAAACGAATCCAAACACGACATATCTGCTATATTATTTTACCAAGAGTATTCTAGTGTGCTGGATATCCTGGCTGCAGCATCAGCTCATCATGTTGCCACCATTGCATTGTATGTAGAATAAAATACTGATGTAAATGAATCCAAACACGACATTTCTGCTATTATTTTTTCAAGAGTTTATCCAGCACACTAGTGCTGGATATCCTGGCTGCAGCATCAGACCAAGAATTCCATAATGTTGCATAGATAGATAGCATACATAGATGTTTCAAATTTTAGGTCACACTAAGGTTTGAAAGTAAAGTAAATACCCATTACGCGTCTAAGATCCCTACCGCAGCTAACAAAAGAGCGGATAACTTTGAAACGGCTGAACCGATTTTGATAAAACATGTCTAAGAACCATCGCTGGAAAACCTGCTTTCAAATAAAAAAAACCGCATCGAAATCAGTCCACCCGTTTAAGCGCTACGGTGCCACAGACAGACACACAGACACACACACACACACACACACACACACATAGCGGTCAAACTTATAACACCCCTCTTTTTGCGTCGGGGGTTAATAAGAAGCAATAGATTAGCAATTTGTTTCAAAATGATTCACACTCCGATTGATAATGTGTTTCGCAATTAGGGTGCAGGTTGGCCGAAGCAAGGAAAACCAGTTCAGGTGGAGATTCATAGACGACGCCGCCTTGGAGTGTGGGTGTGGTGCTGTTCCACAAACGATGGGACACTTCCATCATGTCCTGCGTGCCCTGTCAGCTGCACGTTGCAGGAACTCATGGACGCTGGTGATTACGCTGAACATGTAACCGAATCCTGGGCCGAGTCCATATAGATTGCCGTCGACCTCGACACGCTAATTATAGAAGACTAAAGATTATAAGACTTTGGTTCGCTTCTAATACATGCTAACAAACTATTTAGTAGGTATCCCACATTACCAAATCTTAGCACCCTAAACCTATTAAATTAAACTTCAAGGGCTATGTAGACTACAGCCAGATACTCATTTTGTAGCTAAACTTTCATTAGTATAGTTCAATAGAAACATGGAATTTTAATAAATGACTGTAATATTCCACTGGGAATTCTCGTCCCGTCGTATTTCTTGTTAGCAAGAAATAATTCTAAAAGCAAACGAAGCTCAATCAAGTCAAACGTCGAAAATCAAGAAATTAGAGTGTCAAAGGTCATCAAAGGGAAGTAAGCCCACACAAATCTGAGTGGCGGGAATAATTCGTAATGAACATTCCGAACGCGTGCCTCGGAATATGAACAACGAATTACTATCGGAATTCCTCCGGTGCCATCGCGGAACTCCCACTTTATTAGCGACTAATAAAACTTTACGACTCCCTCATTTTCACCAGGGCTTCCTTCTTGATTACAATTTATAGAAAATCTATTTTTCAATATTTGATATTTTGGATCACATTCGTAGATACGCACGTCAACATGAATGTATGTGTAACATATTGTGAATATTTGCATGTCGCTTTCTGTTGATAGTTTATAAGTATGTTTGTTGTCAACAGTTGTTTCAGTCATTAATACTCGTATGAAATTACATATTCTCATACTAAAATATTTAAAAATTAAATGTAATGTTTTAATTAATGAGTATTTTATCGTTCGTTGTTTTAACTTAGACAAGCACTTCTCTTATCTCTTTGAATTCTGTTTGGCTTAAAATTCGTCAGAACAAACTGGATGACTTATAAAGTTTACCAGCTGAAGAGTGCTCCCGCGATGGGCTGCTGGTGAAGGGAGCACAACTTACAAGTGGACCCTGGATCGCTCGAGACTCTTCAGAATGCTCGGAAATTACTGAATTTGATCCTGTTTGAACTAGTTACTCACTGTTTCTCAGATTTCAAGTGCTTCAGTCAGTAACTTGCAAATGAAAGGAACTTAATCAAATCAAGCTCGAAGCGTTTCGAGTTACGAAGTTGTCTGTTTAAATAATTTTTCTTATACCTCTACCGAGTGTTGTCTCATGTTTATTATTGTTACCTGTTTTTATTAGACATTTTATATTTCGAAAACAGTTTCAACATGAGTAGCTTCACTTTTACCAACCTTTGTTTGTATTACTGCTAGATTGGTATCACCAAATTTATCTACCATCATTAAAGCGTAATCGGTTCTTTCTATTTACTGCCTCACATTTACCATTATCATTAGAGTTGAATATAAATCTCTGTTGTAATTCAGCCCCATAAGAAACGGCGTTAACGATCCACCTCCCGCGATCCTGCAGATTGCCATGGCCGATAACATGAGCCCCATTGTACAGCGCGTTATTTTACTAAGAGGTCACACAGAAATGGGCCACTCCATAAATTAGTTCCGATCTCGGATTATGAAGCTCAAAATTTATCCGGAAACTTATAGCTGCAAGATTGGTTCGTCCAAATTTCAAGCGATGGAGAAGACAATTTTGCGGATTAATCTGATCATTAATTTAGGAGCACTAAGCCCCCTCAGATATTCGATTATATGTTCCTCGGATTACCGGATCATTTCGGTGGATTCCGTTCTTTGTGTTGCGATGGCTATCGGTGTTATTGAGTTGGCTCGTGTTCAACTTAACTGCAATATCGAGTGGATCGCATTTTTTAAATTTATAAAATATATTGTATTTATTTTGGGGATTGTGTTCAAAAAGCAAAAATTGACAACCAACATCGTTACTGTTTATTTTGAAAAGATTTCCCTCAATCGTTACTAATATTTGTGTTCAGCTGTCAATATTTATCCATGTTACCTTGCTCATTCCAGTAAGTTTTAATAAAAACGAAATTACTTTTTTATTATTTGAGTAACTCATTGAAACTTGTATGATAGGAACCACAACTTCACTTTGACCCAAAGTTAAAACTGTACAAAATTTAACAAATGGCTCCCAGTATGCAAATATGCTATAAACTTTTAAACTTGAAAGTAAAGTGATACATTTTGCAACAAACGCTAGTTTCTAGGGTTCCGTACAAAAATGGTAAAAAGGAACCCTTATGGTGTGACTCAGTTTGTCTGTCTGTCCGTCCGTCTGTCTGTCTGTCTGTCTGTCACAGCTGGATATCTCAAGAACTACTGATGCTATCAACTTGAAATTTGGAACAGTTTTAGATGACGTTTAGGTAACCAACTATTTTGTAACAGGGACTGGAAGGGCGTCTTAAAAATTCAAAGTGGGGCTACTATGGCATGTGGGGTATCATATGAAAGAACGTTGTTGGCATATTCTCAAACACTTTTTTAATTTTTTTTAGGCCGCACAGTTTTCGACTTGAAAATATTAAAAAAAAATACCCCCCCCCCCCTTATCTCCGAAGTTTGCAAAGTAAAAATCTGAAATTATTCTATGTGATAGAAGTTTATGTAAAGATTACAGGAAAAATAAAACGATGTCTCTAAATAGCACACTTTTTCAGAAATCGGAACGGAACCCTCGGTGCGCGAGTCCGACTGGCTCTTGACCGGTTTTTTATAGTTGAACGTGCAATGTTCGGCACATTCCATATAAAACTATAAAACTATAAAAAACTAGAGTCTTTTGCACCCAAACGGCTAGTTTGATAAAACGGCCAACAAAAGCCAGACAAAGTACGAGACGAGTGTGTGATATATATTTTTATAGCCGGTGGGCACTGAGGGCGTCGTGCGGTGCCACCGCCGGCTTTGTCTCGGTTTAGCGGCTCGTTAATCATCGTGACGCGGCAGTGGACGCGCTGCCGATAAGACGCCACACTGCGGGGGACTGGTTCACACAGTCAGCCATGCTACGCAACAATTATTTACGACAAATATTTTTATGGGCGCAAGAGATGTGATAAGAAATGATATAGAGCAATGCCGCTTTTCCCTTATCAACTTCCAAATCGATTTAGTGAATGGAGTCTGCAAGCGAAAGAAGACTTTATTCCATAGAAGGGATATTATATAAAACTTGTTAGCGTACGGTATTAGTAAGTAGGGCTGTTATTAAACTAATTTCATATTGAATGTATTAGATAAAACTGTTGCCAAGTAATTATAAACAGCCTTTAATATAATTAATGAAAAACGTCTCACCAATCGCAAACTTTCAAAACATTTGACTGTAAACCAATATTAATGATATAAAACTAGCCGCGCCATCTGGCGGATTACTCTGTAATAATTCCCGGGTGGATCCTTCAAAGTCCTAATATTGTCTTTTGATAAATAAACTAAGGCGTGCTCGCAGCTGAGACTCAATTATTATTTCATTACAAACTGCCGTTATTACGTTCTACAGCGCCTCGAGATATCGCGAGGAAATGAATTGTATCGTCGGGTCGGCTCCACGGCTCCACGGCTCCACGGACCACGGCACGGGCGCCCCGCCAGAAGTATCACACTCACTGTTGTTCACGTTTATTTCGTTTGTTGTAAAGAGCTATCAAACAAGTATTCTGAGAGACGGTTACTTCGGAATAGAGAGGCGAGTAATTCAAATGTGTGTGCTCCGGAATGCACAGACTATTAATGAGGAAGAAGCTATTGTTAACATGGGACTAAAACAGACTTCCGTAACAGCGAATATAATTAAAGCACACTTCTTGTCAGTAGGTAAGTAGGTACCTATATCACTTAAGGAATGGACATTCTGTCATAATTAAACATTACTCCAGGGCTTTTCCTCACAATTAAAAAAAATAAAAGCCGTGAGTTTCGATTCCACTTCAATATCAAGGTAGGTATTGATTACATAATATATTTTCCTTACTGTTCATGACAAGTAATTTACCTTATCGATCGCCGCAAAGTATACGCAAGTGGGCTTTGTTTAGTTATAATTTATTATGCTAATCACGCTCTAATAACAAACAACTTTTGACCGAGAAGTGTCCACTTCTTCAACAGTTAATTGTTATAATAATTATATCGTAAAAACGTCGAATGAAATAAATACTAAAAATATTACCTCAAAATACGAACTATGTCTTAATTTCCAATCCTTTAAATCTCTTAAAAAGAGGTGGATACGCAAAATTTTAATATTATTTGTGAATTTAAAAATCAACCCTTATTTTTCCCCCTTAGGAGATGATTTTTCAAAAACGCTGAAACGCATATTTCTTTATTTCCTACCAAAAGCATAAATTAGAACTTTCATATCCCTACTAACTTAAGAAATGCTGGGTTTCCCATGCAAACTTTCATCCCCTATATCATCCCCTGTAGGATTATTTTATATCACACTTTTTTGAAAATTAGATTGGATTATTTTTGAAAAAAAAGTAACCTATGTCCTTCTTAAAGTTGCCTTGCCAAATTTTATCGAAATCCGTTGAGTGGTTTAGGCGTGAAAAGGTAACAGACAGACAGACAGAGTTAATTTCGAATTTAAAATATTAGTATGGATTATTTCATCACCACTGCTCTTAAAACGGTGAAGGAAAACATCGTGAGGAAACCGGCATGTCCTAGAACCAAAAATTCGAAGACATGTGACGTGTACCGACCCACACTGGGCCCGCGTGTTGGATGACGGCCCACTACCTTTCACTGAGAGGAGGCCTGTGTCCCAGCAGTGGGAACATTATTAGGCTGACTAAGACTGTAATATATATTTTTTTCCAAAATACGGTAGATATCTATATTTACTTCGTACAAAACAGTAAACTAAATTGAGTCAACTGCCATTATAACCGCCACTACGTGGGACTCCATAATTGCTGAAGCTTATTTAATATTTAACCGACTCCTTAAGTACCTGGCCGACCGAGCTGTGCTTGGGTGAAAATAGAGAAAACTAATTTTACTAGATATGAGACATAATAGCTAGATCGATTTTTCGGCCCCGTAAACACCTAGGTATATTGCAACTTTCATCGATGCTTTCAGCCGCCATCTTGGATTTTGACTTCACTATCGGCTTTAGCACCCTCGAAAACCATGGAAACGATAACAATGATGAAAAATTTTAAAATTTTCACAGTCGGCACCTTGGATTTATACCTACATTTTAACGTCACACTATCGGCTTCAACACCCTCGAAAGTCATAAAAATGACACCAATGATGTCACACAATTCTCATTCAATTATATATTATAGAAAGAGACAGAGAGAGAGATAAAGTGGCAAGAAAGGAGCATAACGCTTTTTCGATACGTGACGATTTGTACCAGTTTACTCCTACTGCAAGAACTTCGTTCCAATTACATAGAAACAAGAGATGTGGGAACAAGAGGAATCGAAACAAGGTCAAGCGAGCATTGTCTCGTCCTCCGAAGTCCAGACTTCACGCAAACACTTCAAGAGGTTTCGAACTGAATTCAATTTCACAGCATGCTCATGACAGATGAAAGAACATTTTGTTTGTATTGCAATGCTACACGGAGAAAAAAATATTCTACTAAATTACCAGAACGACTTGTAAATGATAATCTAGTAAAAGGAAACAATGTATGGTCATGTCTATCAGAATTATTGTTATGCTTATTTAATCGCATTTTAACGAATACTAAAAAAATCTGGTACGGAAGTACAAGACATGTTAAAAAGTATCAATTTTAATTCTTTATTAGAGATTAAAATCTAAACTCGGTATTGGACACGACTTTTTTATGGTTACGTCTACCAGAATAATTGTTTTTAGTACAAGGCATATTTTTGCCCCTAACAGATAGAACATATTTAGAACAAAAACAACGGTTTCCAGTAATATAATGTGATAGGTACGAATTACGATACCCTATTTTAGATAAAACAGTAAAAATATTGTTCAGTTAAAAGATATTTTGTAATGTCACAAAACATAAAGTAATGACAACAATTCGTCCGGTTTATATTAAATCTTGCTTTGTGGTGTTAAAATAAAGCACGTCAGTAAGCTCAACCATTGCTATTTGCACACAGTACACATTTGCTATTAATGTGTACCGAAAATTAGGTTGAACATAACAATATCTTAGTATTATCAGAAACTAGATATTTTTACTAACGTTTACAAAATGAATAGTTGTCACGTATACTAATATTGTGCATAACGCACCTTCTTGGGTTTTTAGTCTATGTTTTTGATATTATTTTGTCTATTGATTTTTATGTTTTTTGGTATTATCTTTTGCTTGACCAGTTAAGAAAGGAAGTAAAATTACTACCATAATAAAAAGCGCCTTTCCTTTAATAATATATTTATAGTTCATTAGCCCAATATCAAATACTTATACTTTCTAGTGAAGGTCGCAAGACTAGATTTTTTTCTGTGTGTAAATATACGCCACACAGATGTTTTAGTATTTATTATGAATAAATTGCGTATGACCAATAGATAGATAATATGTATTTTCAATTCAAGCGTAAGCGAATTAGGTACCTACGTAGGCAATAATATAATTTAGCATATATTCAATTTGAGTCGAGTTCGGCTATTGATTACAATATATTATTCCATTTATATTGTACTAGCTTGTGCCCGCGACTTCGTCCGCGTGAAATTTATTTTTTGCTCGACCCACCCCATCGCATCGAATTGCCTACCCGCGCTATTACTTCGTTTTCACTTAGCGTTCTTTCAGATTTTTTTTCTTTTTGCTCGGCACCTAAGGGTCTAGAGTGATGTTAAATATGCCTTCTATAAGATTTGGGCTATCATTAATGCAAAAAGATTTTTTAAAGTCCGACTGGTAGGGTAGTTCCAGAGATTAGCGATCCGTCACCACATCCCCTTCCGCTACCTCTCCCTCCCCCTCTCACTCACTCTCACACCCCCTTCACCTCTTCCCCTTCCCTCTCTCTCTCTCACCACTCCGTCCCCTCCCTTTCCTCCACCCCGGCTCACCAACCCCTCCCCTCCCCCTCAGCCTTCACCACGTCTTCCTCCTCTCATCACCAAGTCCTGCCCTTTTCTCCCTGCGTCCATCATCCTCCCCCTCACCCTATTCACCACCCCTTCCCTTCCCCCTCCCCCTCTAACCCTCCTTCCGGGGTAGTTTTAAAAAACTAATAATGACAAACTTAGGCAAATATTTGTGCCAAGTTTCAAGTCAACTAAAACCAAATGAATAACATTTTTCATGTAAATTGTATTCCCTGTTTTCACCCCCACAGGGGTGGAATTTAAGAAAAATGGTTTGAGATATTTCCATAGCTTGACTCAAAGATTGTTTACACTAATTTTCGAGTTAATCAAACCACGCAGTAAGATCCTCCCCTGTGAAATTGACTACCCCTTTTCAACCCGTTAGAGGTAGATTTTCGAAAAACCCTGATACACACTATTCTTTATTTTTGGTTTTAAGTATAAATACTGAGTTTTGAGTTAATCGGATTGCGCGTTACAATTTTTCTATACAAACTTTGAGACCCCCCAATTCCCCTTTAGGGGGTAGTTTAGAAAAACAAAAAATCACAAAAATCATAATTTACTTAAGTAAATATTCGTGCCAAGTTTCAAGTTTATTAACTCAAGGAATAAGATTTTTCATACAAACAATATCCCCCCTTTTTACCCTCTTAAAGGTCGAATTTCCAAAAACCCTTTCTTAGCGGATGCCTAGGTCATTTTAGCTACCTGTGTTCCAAATTTCAGCCCAATCTGTTCAGTGGTTTCAGCTGTGTGTTGATAGATCAGTCAGTCAGTCAGTCAGTCAGTAACGCTTTCCTTTTATAGCAATAGTTTGCTTTGAAATTCAGAAACTTATTACTAACACTTTACATTTTGAATAATATTTAAAATTATCGAAGTTTTCTTATGTTAGTAAAAAGTTCGTATTCGTGTTCTTCTAAACTGAAAATTGTTTTCTTTAAGACGTTTTCTTCAGCTATAGATTTTCCCAGTAGCCTCAAGTCTTACCTAGCTTGAAATAATCCAAACTCAAAACATTCTATTTTCTCGAGAAAAACAATGTTATTTACTAAACACATTTCTTGCAGTACACAAGAAGCAGGTAACTTGTATTTCTCGTTCCATCCACGTCGAAACGAACACGAAGTCCAAACATTTGAATGAAATGGAAATGTTATTGTTTTAAGCGATTGTTGGATGCGATGCAGCCCGTCCTGGCGCCCCGAGCCGGCGCCGGCGCCCGGGCGCCCCTCGGGACCTGGTAATTCAATGAGTCCACCTCGGCCCGTGATCCCAACACGACTTGGATTTTAGATAGGAACTACGTTTAAGACTTTGTGTTTACTCCAAAAGCTCGCTTTTGTCTTATTTGAAGCTTTATGATTTAAGGTGACAGCGAGAACATCGTTACTTTATTAGATGTAGGTGCCTAGTTTAGAAGGTGACAGCGAGAACATCGTTACTTTATTAGATGTAGGTGCCTAGTTTAGAAGGTGACAGCGAGAACATCGTTACTTTATTAGATGTAGGTGCCTAGTTTAGAAGGTGACAGCGAGAACATCGTTACTTTATTAGATGTAGGTGCCTAGTTTAGAAGACATGCATATTGATGAATTACTTTTCGACTTATTTAGAAAGTACTAAGCAACGTTTCTAACAGTCACAAGGGCATTTAGGGGCAATTTTTGTTAGGATTTCGATAAATTAGATAAGTCTAGAATCAGTTCCAATATTTGCATTGGTTCAGACGTATTAGCCAGTATATAGGTTTTCATTTATTCATAAATGTTTGCCTGCAATATCATATGTGTGGTTTTGGCAAACAAATTGATTAATTTTATTTGTTTTCAGATGATCGAATATTATAGTTGGAGATTATAATCAACCAATATTCTATTTCGGTTTGACATTGGCGTGCGACCGTTTGTCCCCATCGCAGACTACACTAATGGTTGTCGCTTGTCACCTTTTGCTCCCAAGCGTCAGACAGCACACTAGCGCCACATCATCCAGCAAATAATCGTGAACAGTGATCAGTAAGCGGGCAGCACTAAAGTGTAATTACGATAATTATGTTACCGGCTAATTAATAAACCAATGATTGTGTGCGCGCGCTGTTTGTTGTTTTTCGAGCTCGAGTCGACATAAACAATCCGCGTTAATCACGGCCCGATGCTGAAATGCGATGTTTTGATATCAAAAGTAATAGCAGCTCGTAATTAAATGGAATATTGATAAACAAAATTAGGAATTGGTTAATATACCGAAGCGAAACCGTGCTCGTCACGAGATTATGATCGAATTCCAACTTACTTTGAGCGATGAACTTCGTGACAACAGGGCGACTTCATGTCACCTTGAAAAATATTCAGAGCACAAACCGACTCCATCAATTACAAGACCCAAATCAGTTGACTGGCATTCACCATAAAAACAAACGCGCTTTGAGTCGGTGACATTTCACTCACCTTGTCGCAATCACTGACGTTTGTTACATCAAAGGAGAAAAATAAAAAAGCTTAAACGCTATCGTGTATGTAACACAAATAACATGGCGGGCTGGCCGTCACCCCTTCCGCACTGTGGTCGCACTCGCGCGCATCATAACTCATGTTTCCAAGCGACGGGACCTATTGTGGCGCTTGTACTTTTTTCGGCATTCGGCTTCGCAACATGATTGTTTAAAATCACAGAGCGTGTGCTCCCTGATAAGATTTATGTACTGCTTCTGACACTTAATTTTGTTCCCGTTCGCTACTTGACGTCGCGACAAGGATTATGCTTTTTTTTTGCTTTTCTATTTTCATGTTCAATGTTTAGTGGCTCGAGATTTATTTTGAGATGGTAATTTTGTTCGGCTTCTTTGATGTTTAGACAGATGGGTATCGAGACCAAAGCGGACGAAGGTCGTGTACCTTACGGTAATAGTAGATAATGTTGTGTTTGAAAACAACGACTGATATTTGGTAAAGCAAACATTCTTGTTAATGATTTCTTAGATACAAAATATTGTCTTAATTTAATGCGTATTTGTTTTATAGAGGGAAAAATATATCTATTTTCCTTATGAATACATTTTTCATCAAAGGAATCCTCTTCGTATTAAATTCATCGCTCTTTACATAACTAAGCTGCGTTCCTAATTATTTTTCGAGGAAACATAATATTAATAAATGTAATAAAAAGCACTTGAGTCAAAGACGGTATTAACATTGAATCTCAAGCAAAGATACTTCCTGGACAATAGGGTGATGAAACGACCATCTAAGATTGTGCCTTTTGCTAATTAATACATCTAATTAAAGAGGGCTTTCTCAAAGAGAGCGGCGCTGAGTACCTCCTCCTGGTATAACTCATACCTGTGGCTCGACTCTTATCTATACTTATAAAGGTAACATCTTCAAAACCGCTGATTCAATTTTGTTGAAATTTCCCCTGAGTTTGGGCAAAATTTAATACTAAGGATTGATGAGTTTTGATGATAGTACCTCCTATATAAATGAGAGATGAGATATGCAAGCATCAGCGGACGTCTAGATAAAATATTAGTTTGAGGCGTGGGAGAAGTTCCACAATCAGCTGATAACGTCAGTAATGTACACTCCTTTGCAAAAAAAACGGGCGGTTAGGATTTTTCTACATTATTGGTAATTATTTAGTTCTAAAGAGGTTTTAATAGCCAAACTATGTTACTGGCACTTAATAAAGAGTCTGGGTATGAAAAAAAAGTTAATTTCAAATTCAAAACTGTTGCTTCTAAAAATAATAATCCCTTTTTCAGTTTATGACTTTTTACTTACTATTCGCGGGTTTGCGGTTAAAAGGTTATCAGGCTACTAAAACTAACTTCTCGTTATTTTTATTAGAATAATTTATGTTTGTCGCATAATCCTGCCCTAATGTGACTTAAAACAGTTATCTTTGTGTTGATTGTAATGGCAGAAAAAACAATAAGAGCTAGTAAAATTATAGCGCTCCTGGAAGTGGGGTGTAGTCAATGTTACGGCTCACAGTGGTTAAACGTGAGTCGTTCAACCGTCCAAAGAACCTGGACTCGATACCAAGAGACAGGTTCCGTTCAAAAAAGCTAAGGTTCTGGGAGAAAAAGTTGCACACAACCACGAGACGACCGCTTTTTAGTGACTCAGGCACTGAGGAACCGCAAATGCAGTTACATAGACCTCAAAAGAAACCTTGAAGAGGTACGAGGAGCACAAGTTAGCCTATGGACAGTGAGGAGGAGGCTTTTAGCGTTTGATATAAGCAGTCGACGACCAGCGCGGGCCCCCAAGTTACTCCGTGAGCACCGGATTGCTCGACTGAGGTTCACTAGAAATTGTCTATCTTGGACACTAGGTAACTGGAGTAGCGTACTCTTCTCCGACGAGGCTCGAATTTATCTGAATGGTGAGGACCGACGTCAGCGAGTGTTACGAAGACCAGGGGAACGCTATGCCGACGTGTGTTTTGAAGAAATCACCCCTTATGGTGGAAGGTCCGTTATGTTTTGGGCGGTCGTAACTTCCAGCTATCGTACCGAGATAGTGTTAATTGAAAATGGCTCACTAAATGCGCAAAGGTACATAACAGGAATAATTTGTCAGCATGCACAGCCCGCACTGACTGTAATTGGTGAAGATGCCATTTACATGGACGATAATACTCAGGACCACCGTTCTGGCGACGTAGATGCTCATATGCAAGAGGTCGGTATTCATCGTCTGGACTGGCTAGCGCGGAGCCCTGACCTTAACCCCATTGAGCACGTCTGGGACCTCCTAAAAAGGCGAGTACGATTTGTCCAACGCCTTCCACAAAACATCAAGGAGCTTAAACGTGTGATTTCGGCTGAGTGGGAACACATTCCACAGGACACCATCAAAAGCCTGGTGGAAAACATGCCAAGACGATTACATGCCGTGATCGCTGCAAGGGAAGGTCATACTCCTTATTACTTTTTATTTTCTAATGTCTTTTTTTATTAAAATACCATAAAAATACTCGTAGTCTTAATTCAGTTATACCCTAAAAATTTCCATTTTAACACGACTCTCTGTTTACATTGACTAAAACACCGATTCCAGGATTTAAGGGTTAAAAACTATATTCTCAATGATAATAAGAAATTTCTAATCATTTATGCTAATGACATACTAAAAATATTAATATTATCCATAGAAAAGCCAATGACTGTAAGGTGTCCGTTTTTTTTGCAAAGGAGTTTAGGTCTAGACGAAGAACAAGCTGAGGTTTATTAATGAAACAACATTTTTTAAGCTTCACGTTTGATTTTAAAAAGAAAAAACAAATCTATGAAATTTAAACTAATCAACTACTTACATAACATACATAATCAGCCTATAACGTGCCCACTGCTGGGACACAGACCTCCTCTCGGTGAGAGGGAGTGGGCCGTAACCCACCACGCGGGCCCAGATCAACTACTTACAGAACTCTAAATGTGAAAATTGTAAGTAAATGAAATTGAAGCTCTCCCTCCAGTAACATTAGATTGTGAAATCGCCTCAAACCACGGAGTAATTAATTTCATTCTTAGGTAACTATATAGGTAAGAACAACAAACTAGGTAAAAACCGGACAAGTGCGTGTCGAACCACGCACAATGAAGGGTTCCGTAGTTGAAAAGAATTTATCCCAAAAACAAACTTAACATTGGATATCAAAAAAAAAAAAAATTACGTCATAAAATTATAAATTCACAATTTTCGGACTTTTTCCTTTATTTGTGCTAGGACACCTTGCTTATTGCCAAATTTCATTATTCTAGGTCAACGGGAAGTACCCTATAGGTTTTGATTTACTTGCGACAGTTGCGAGTATCAAAATGTGTCGCAAAATGGCAGTATTTTTTTATTGTGTTGCCTTAGAAGCTTGAGTTTTTTAGGACTTCAAGAAACCATAGACCTACGTATTTGATAATAATTTCAACTTGATACTTTTATGCGTTCCTCAGAAAAAGAGTCTTGACACACTGACAGTTTTGAAAATATTTTTTTATGTCTTAGAATTACAAATTATCAATTTTCGGACTTTTTCCTATATCTGTGTTGCCTTGCTTCTTGCCAAATTTCATGATTCTATGACGACGGGAAGTACCCCATAGGTTTTGATTTACTTGCGAGTATCAAAAAATGTCGCATAAATGGCCGTATTTTTTTTATTGCGTTGACTTAGAAGTTTGATCTTTTTAGAACTTCAAGGGACCATAGACCTACATATTTGATATTAATTTCAGCTGGATACCTTCACGCGTTCCTGAGAAAAACGGTCTTGACAGACTGACAGACAGACAGACGGACAAACAAGTGATCCTATAACGGTTCCGTTTTTTCCTTTTGAGGTACGGAACCCTAAAAATGACTATGAGTGATGATAATGATCTTGTAGCTCAAGAAGTAATATGGAGGTACTACCCCAGTTTCCTAACTTTACAATACCTACACTTTTTTGAAAGGCAAAACGTACAATACAATATGGTTAGCTTAAGACTGACAGAATGTTATATTAACTCTTTAAATATCGATTGCAGGTGTACAGATAATAATAAACAATCTATTGTGTCTGCTAATTGGCATGCGACTGCATGGTTAACTGAAAAGACCAGGAATATACGAAATGGATTATAATATCCACCAGATTCATATAACACCACAATGCTAAGGAATGTTGAGACGAGGATCTATTGTAGCGACTCCTAATTAAATCGTGGAAGAATTCTGGATTAGCATCTCACGTGTCGGCGCGGATTACTCGTCGCGTCGCCGTCGGTTCCGGGACGACATGTTCCTTCAGGGCTGCTAATTAAATTAATTAGCTACCCTATTGTATCTATTTAATCTGCCTTCCCGGGACGAGAGATTTGTTGATGATGTAATAGGAAAGACTTCCCTGGTTCATTTTCAATTTCAGTTGAACATAAGTATTTCGGATTTCATTGTAAGTAATCGCGCGTCTTTTATTGTTCGGTCTGAAGTGACATTCTCTTTCTCTCCAATTATGGATGTGATGACAGGGTCATAAAAAAATAATAAATGGTTTTTACAGATTAACATAAAATACAAACAATAACCTGGACTTTTAACACTGAAATTGTACTCGCCATACATTAGGACAGCGTTGTTGTTAAAATTCAAAGCGGACGGACGGCCGCCATATTTTTTGGCAACGTATCATTTGTTATTTAGACTACACAGTAATACGAGAACGCTACGAATACTTTACGACGTGAAATTACGATGCGGAGGGGAAAAAATTAACATTCTAGCTTCATACGTTTTGTCCAGTTATTCGACGAATGCGGGCAACGGCGGCGCGGCCCTCGAAAGGTCTACAATTTGGGTGAATTGGTGTTATGAGCCGACTCGCATGTCCACGGCGAGTTACACCACCCCCACTTACTGTAACTGTTTAAAATGGCCGTGTTCAACATTCACAAACCGTTGTTACCGACGAGTGCTGTTAGACGCAATCTGTAACTTCCTAGTAGAAAAGTTAATGCAGTCGCGTTCCTTCATGTTGCAGCACAGTAACAGCGGATGTGTTCCGGAATACTTTCAACTTTGTAATTATGGCCGCGCCACTGGGAGGAGCTAATACAAAGTTATATATTAACATACGTTACAACGCGTGCATGCATACTGCTCATAGGAAAAACTACTTCCTGCGTGTAGGAATGAACAGGGTATGAAGATGCAGTTAAGACAAAAATTTGAGATGAAAATTTATGGGAAAATAGTCCGTCCACAAGCAATGTAAAGCTCGCAAGGAATCGAATATTTCACAAGCTTTAACTATAAAGGTATGGTTAAAGGTTGTGAAATAACCTAATAATACAGTTTCTGTCAGCAACGTAACATTTTAAAACAATTACGGGCGTCCAACATTGAATTTTAATAAATCTGGCGCAGCGCTGGTTTCTTTCCCGTACTAGGTGTGTAATTCAGCAGGAACTCGGCAGTGCGTCGCGTCGTGCAGCCGGAGCAGCGGTTATTACGCTGCACAGTTTCAACTACGCCGCGTCACTCGGTCGCTCGTCTGGCAACCACTTTACATACGTTTGAGCTCGCTGCATCGCTGGTGTACTGGCGCGGGTGCCGCGGAAAAATTATGTCGTCGAAATATTTTACACTTGCAAGGTTTAGTGTTGTAATAGATTTTTATTTTCTGCAAGAAATATTACCGACCTACATAGATGCCAAACAATTTTCATGATGGACTTGTGCCTAGGATAGCTTGGCTTGGTTTAGTCAAGCTCGTTGTTCTAGTATTCGTAAGCGCCACTGCTGAACCATGGCCCTGATGATCCCCAGGTTGGGCAAAGTGACGTCATAATAATCATTTTATTTGCAATACGTATTGGTACAGTGTTGGTCTTAAAGTCAGTAATTAATTTCCTAAGATATAGACATTTGACATGCAAAACTTTACAATATGTTATTTATTATTTTTGCAATACATTCAGAATTCATCAGAATTTTCCATCACCTCTATTGGTTTGCACATGGTACCAAACATACCTGTGAAGAAATGTGCAAGTATTAACACACCTCTGCCCTGACCTACCCTTAGCGGAATACTGGCGTGATGTTGTGGCAGCATCTACATCGCCACATATGAACTACGCATCAATGACATGACGTCACGCAAACCTGCATCGCGCAATTAGAGTTTACCACGCGATTAGCATATATACAACGTCCCGACATCAACCGTCGGGCAGTAGCCCACCAGACACGACACCCGTCTGGTCGGAGGATCCTCCCTTTTCTATGGAGGATGAGTGAACTTTACACCCTGTTCCTCATGCCTCTAAACTGGTGACCCCGAGCATGAACGTCAGCCTTCGTGCAACTACATCAGCGTGACGTCATCAGCATCACTTCCTCAAGCTTTCGAGCGGCGAGTCACACAGCCAGCCAGCATCCACGGCTTCAACAGGTATCCTGACCACCAGCATGCAGCGGACGCGCATTCCTGGTCATCACCTTCAGCTTCAACCCAGCGCTGTACACTCCGACTCACTGGAGCATAACGCAGCGCCACCCCGACTCACTGGGGTATCACCGCAGACAGTTCCGACTCACCGTGAACTATGCGGCACCCGGTTCCGACTCACTGGAACCACTACTGGCACTGGCAAGCATCGCAAGATACACGACTCAGCCCACTATCGACCTCCGGTCTCCGGAGGGGAGTGATGTGGCAGCATCTACATCGCCACATATGAACTACGCATCAATGACATGACGTCACGCAAACCTGCATCGCGCAATTAGAGTTTACCACGCGATTAGCATATATACAACGTCCCGACATCAACCGTCGGGCAGTAGCCCACCAGACACGACACCCGTCTGGTCGGAGGATCCTCCCTTTTCTATGGAGGATGAGTGAACTTTACACCCTGTTCCTCATGCCTCTAAAATGTAATGTTATTTCGGTAGCTAGCAGCACATTGTACAATAGTAGGTTCACATTTATGACACGAGCTTTGCACCGGAAGGCTGTGTGAACGTCTCCCCCTTGAGCCAGTGGGCCGGTGGCCGGTGGGCCGGTGCGGTTCGCCCTTCTGTGCCGCTCACCGCAATAGTTCAATGTGCTTGTGGTACGCACCGCTGCGCGCTGGAGCTGCGTTTAAATTGATTATAGTCAACGGCTGCAATTGTATCTGTGCAGCCTAATGTGTGTTTATTGAAGTTGCAAATTGTTTAGTTTGTGAAGTACTTCCGATAGACATGTGCCGATAAAAAATTTCAAAGTAACCAGAGCGAAAAATACGACGTATTGGCTCTTTTGCAGACAATGACGTCATAAACGAAACAGTGTTTTCACAACACAGCAAAATGAATTAATGTTTAACCCAGCTATTATTTTGTAAGAACTACACTCAGGTATTAGGAACCATTTAACATTCATATATGTGGGGTGCAACTCAAATGGGTAAGTAAAACCGAGAATAAAACGAAAAGTACGAGCAACTCTAGCAACTTGCTAGTACTACGCTTGTTACCGCCTGGAGCGTACCTCGCTCTAATCGCGTAACCTGCGACCACGACCAGGTCGCGGGGTCGCGTGCTCGCGACCAGCGGTCGCTAAGCGGATCGCTGCGGACGACAACCCCGCTTTAATGGTCGCCTTTAGGAGCCGAAATGCGCCGAAATGTTGGTGAATTTCAAAAGTTTTTCCCGCGTGACCGGACAATTGTTTTGTGAAGGTTGATTTTGTGTTGTTTCACGGTTTGAGCTTTTTGTGGAACGGTGTTTTTTTAAAAATAAATACACGTTTGTTGGGTTCCAAAACACTGTATAAAGAAATATGAAGTATTTGAAGACATGATAGTGAAAGCTACAAAATATAGTTCTCTCATACATCTTAGACAACGTATGAAGGCTAAAAAAAAAACAGTAGGTACATAAAGAAATACCTAGTATTAATGTAAAATTAATTTGCGTGCCATAAACAGGCAAAGTATGGACTGTAGGTACATTAAACCGCCATCTTTTACAACTGGTAACACCTGTATTTTCTGCAAATAAATGATTCTTATTCTTAACTACACGTAGGTACATTATCCATAATTGTCTTAGTGAGAGCACCTAGCGCTGCTGTGCTCTAGCGGCTTACTGGTACAAATATTATGAGTATCGAGCACATTTCCCCGATCTGTTTTAATAATACCGTACGTAGCATTGTTTGAAATTGTGCCGAGTACGAGCACCGAATATGTGAGCACTCTCTTATTGACTATTGAATAGTCACTTTTCTATAATTTCCAGTGCTTCAGCACAGAAATATGAGAATGAGATACATACGTACCATTTCACTGTTCTGGGGGACATAGTCTATGGATTGGTGGTATATAGTAATTCTAAATGCTAAGTCCCTCCACAACCTCGAGTTGTGCTGTACAAGTACATAATATCGACGTCCTTGATACGTAAATCTCAGTCATCAAAACATAATTACAAACTCAGTTGTTCTCTCGTATTTTTTTTAAGTAAACAAGAGCTTAAGTTTTTAAAACAAACCTTGTATATTCAGTCTTAAAGTATGTGTTCAATTAAAATCCGTCAACATTTTCAGGTGGTATAAAATAATATAAAAATCAATGACTCTGTAGCCCGGTGTGTTCCTTGCGCCGTGGCAGCGCTCTATTATGTCGCGACGTTCAATTACCGGAGCGCCCCGCGAGTGCCCTGGCTTACCTACTTATACAGTACACTGGTAGGTATCTACCCGCATATACCCACTTTTGATACACAGGTAATACTACACAGCTACAGCTTGGCTATGAGATGTTGCCTCCGAAAACAATGTTGAAAAGTATTGATTGCTGACAGACCCCTCCGCTCACCCCGGGGTGGAGGACATCCATGAGGAATTCCACACGATGAAAAAAAAAGCGTGTGCGCATGTATGTGGTGTGCAACAAATGAGCTTCCGCGAGACTATCCTAGACTACCCTCCTACCAATATTATATCCACCAAATTATCCAACCCACATTTTAGCACTATTTAATACCTATATTATATACATACATACATAAAATCATGCCTTGTTCCCATGAGGGTACGTAGAAACTACAGAACGCCACTTTGCTACGATCAATACCTATGTCCTATATTATACTATAACATAACAAAACCTCTCCCAAATAATTTTGCTAATAAACCAGCTATCCATTATCATACAAGGTACAAAACCGCGTCTGCTTAGCACATCCATTAGGAATAATTGCGCCCGCCGTCCCGGGACACGGGACATTGCACGTACCGTGTCCGGGCCGCGGGACGGGCCGCGGGACGGGACAAGCGATTAATGAAATTTGGAAACGTGGGACACTGTTGACATTAGTAGGTTGTCGTGCAGCCACTTGATTGATATAATTTTCGAAGTCGCTTATGTTGGGGATGTGAGCGATAGAGGGCATTTGTCAGCGAAGGTGGATGTGTTTAGTTTAGTTCTAGGTGTGCCGGCTGGTTCTGTTACCACGTTCATTGTGTAGGGAATTGATGGAGTGTGTCGTATCTGTTCAGTTTTAGTTGCAGTTTTAGGATAGGTGCTGATTTTGGGGCAGAGAGATCGTTTAAAAAGTAGTCTGATAGAAAGACCTGCAATTACATCAAAATGACCAAAACGTAGAACACTGATTGAATGTTTTGGATTTGTATGAAATAATACTTACGTAACGGATCTCCTGTAACATCTTCATTCAGAAAGAAAAGTCTTTCAAACTTCTTGCTAGGTACTTCATTAGATTCGGACACGTGATACTACGTAAATAGAACGTTCTAAGAATTTCAGTGATCAATGAACATCTATTTAAATCAAGTTCAAACTGAGTCATAGCTTGCTAAAGGACATTAAATACTAGAGGTCTAATGTCACTTCAATATTTGCTTTAGTCTACAACTCAATATTATAGTTTACCGTGTAGGTGCCCTAGAAAGGCCTACAACATAATTGCTGGTTAAAGCCAAGGTGAGCAATCGGATTCCGTTCGAAGCAAACAGTATATAATTCTTCATTAAATCATTAAATACAAGGTTCTATTTGTACGTATTTGATTTCAGCAGTGTTCCATTTGCCCTTCAACTGGAACGATTGATACTGACCATTAATCATAGTGCCCGACTTACTGGCTCACTTCGTACAGCCAATATTGAAATAGAAAACACTTAGATTTATGACTAAATACCATAATTTCATACCTTGATGGAAAAGCACGACAATTCCAGCATAGTTAACAAAACGTTGTGAAATGTCGACATGAATAAAAACCGGTCAGGAGCGAGTCGGACTCGCGCACAGAGGGTTCCGTTCCGATTTCTGAAAAAGTGTGCTACTTAGAGACATCGTTTTATTTTTCCTGTAATCCTTACATAAACTTCTATCACATAGAATAATTTCAGATTTTTCTCTTTGCAAACTTCAGAGAAAAGGGGGGGGGGGGGGAACGGTATTTTTTTTAACATTTTTCTTCAAAATTCGAACACCGTGCGGTCTAAAAAAAATAAAAAAATGTTTGAGAATGTGCAAACAGCGTTCTTTCATATGATACCCCACATGCCCTAGTAGCCCCACTTTGAATTTTTAAGACCCCTATCAATCTGCCTATCCTTTTCCCATAACTATGTTGGTGTCGGCTTCCAGTCTAACCGAATGCAGCTAAATACCAGTATTTTACATGGAGCGACTGCCTATTTAACTTCCTCAACCCAATAACTGTGTAATACGATACCCCTTGGTAAGAGTGCTTGTCAGACTTTCGGGATTCTGACGACCCGTAACGATGTTATGTTATATTATATGCTACCCAGTGAATATAATACATACAACATTAAAAATAACATGTGTCAGTGCTAATGCCTACTTTTCAAATTCGCCTTTATAAAAAAACGTGGTTTTAATTTCTTTGAGCAGCCTAAATAGATCATCCGGCCTTTTATGCGAGCTTTATCCGACTATTAGGTGCCCGGGTTTTCAGTCAAGGAAAGCCCTTTGAAAATATTATAACTCACGCGGGGAAACATGTGATATAGCTGGGTATTCATACAGGCGGAGTGGAGCAGGCGGTACGCAATCAGCGTGCGAAGTGGTAAACCTTTTTATATTTGGCGAGCGTACGTGCCGGCCGGCAGCGACGTGGGGCCGCGCGCCGCCTGCCCGGTCTGCCGCCGTACTGATACTCTGTTTGGACGTACAGTACCTACATGTATTTATTGCATGAAGGATGTGAAGCTTGACCGCCGCTCAACAAACTTTGCTCAGTTAGACTTAAAATGACCAAACGAACATGATTTTATTCTTGTAAGGATTCCTTTATTGCATCCGACCCTTTAATAATCGTTATAAAAAGTTGTTATCGGTCACATCTAATTCAATATTCATGCCACCACGTCCCGAAGCCAGTTGAACAATATCTGGGCACACAAAAACTTCAAAGTTGTAATTATTGTTTAAAACGTCGTGCTTGTTGTTCATTGCTAAGTAGTTAAAAGTTATACTTTGTCCACGACAGTTGTAAAATTCTATGTAAAACTTGACAAAAGGTTATTAAATAATTTTCCGACCACTTCGTTTGTTCCGTTCCAAATAATTATAGAGACTGTTTTCGGGAAAAATTAATATTTACATTTGTCGTGCTGGTAGAATTAATTCCTTCAGTGATAGAGAAGTTTTGTGGAGTTGCTCAGTAATAGTCAGAAATGTTTGTTAACGTCTACGTTTGACTTGCAGATGTTAGAGCAAGGGGCTGTGGCTATCTGTTGTTATGTTAATTGTTTTCATCACAACTGCTAAAATAATTTTGAGTCAATAGAAATCAAATCTTTATTTAAAATTATCAATGTATTTTTATTTAAATTATTTAGAAGCAGAATCTGAAAGCCAAACTGTAGAAATAACTAAGTAGGTGTTACGTACCGTTCTCTTTGCAGTTGGTATTACGTACCTACTGAATTAATTCTTAGAGATTTAGAATAGTGTTTTCTTCACCCCACAGCTGGTAATCAGGCTTTTTTGTGTAATTGCCGAGGGTGTTGATTTGAATAAGCTTCCGGTGTTTGCTCATCGCCCATTCGTGGAGCCTTCTGATTGGTTGCGGATGAGCACACTAGCGCCGCGCTCCTGCGTGTGTTTTTTCACTGTTCTACGTACCATACGGTCGTCCGCGCATACACGCCACGCGCGATTTCTACTTTTCTACAAAAATAAGGTCCTTCGGTGAAAACGTGCTACAATCCCCGCAAGATACCAGATATACCCTGAACCAGCGCCTGTGGAAAAATATGTGAGGTGGAATTGAAGCAAGCTTTAGAACTATCGAGCGCGCCTTCTTAGCCCATCGAAGCGGCGGACGGGAGCGACCGGTAAGTCTTATACGAATCTTCCCTTTCTACAGCACATAATTGTTTGATCTCTTCGAGCCTGGATTTATATCTAGGTACTTGTTGTGGGGTTATTTTCCTAGTTTCCTAGTGTTCTTAGTTCAAAGTCCATTTGCGGCGTTACGCGTCCAAAATGGCGGAACTTATTCAACAAGACATTTTTGAACGTGAGATCATTATCGATGATCTCAAGCGTATTTTAGAGTTCATAGATTCAGACGAACAACAGTTTAGGTCACGCTCAAAAGAATTAACTTTGCAACAAAGAAAGTTCTTCAAACTTCAGGCAAAAATAGAAAAATTCTTAATAAAATCCAATACTTTCGACAAAGACGAACAACTGAAGATTCGTTACAATTTTAATGATTGTTATTTCGCAATTAGTGTTCACTTAGATAAACTTAAGGAAGAGGATAATGAGCGTAAACGAAGAATGTCCTCTAGTACGTCATTTAATAATAACTCAGTGGTACATGTTCCATCTACTCATACGAGTAATAGTTGTGCAAGTAGATTACCTATTCTTCCAATGCCTACTTTCTCAGGGGAAACCACGGATTGGCCCCCATTTCACGATTTGTTTAGTTCATTAGTACATGGCAAAAATACCTACACGGAGACAGAGAAGTTTCGTTACCTGTTACTGTCATTAAAAGATGAACCCTATAATCTTATTAAATCGATACCAATTACAGACGAAAACTATAGTGTTGCGTGGGATATTTTAGTTTCTCGGTATGATAATAAACGGGCTATCGCCACGAAACATCTCGAAAAAATATTATACATTGAACCTAGTACCGAGAAAATGACTCAAAGTCTAAGAAACTTACTCAATGTTTATCAAGAAAACATCAAGGCATTGCAGGCCATGCAATTTCCGATAGATCAGTGGAGTTTCATAATAGTGACGATTTTACTACGTAAGATTCCGTCTAGTGTTCGAAAACGTTTCGAATTATCACTATCGAGGCCATCGGATATACCTGACATAAGTACATTGATAACTTTCTTAGAACGCGAGTTAGCTGCAAGCGAATTCTCTTCTCACCCACAAAATAAAAATAATCTTGAAAAGGTAGGTGCTCCCCGCTCATCGCGCGGTAACGAAGGCTCGCGACGCGCGCTCGCAGCCAATGTCGCTTCATCGAGTTCGAATACAACAGACTTACAGTCTACCAAACAAAATAATTTAAGAAATAATTGTTTATGTTGTGATGCTCAACATACGTTGACAAAATGTTCGAAATTCCTTAATTTATCTCCCCGTGATAGGTATTCCTTTATTCAAAACAAGAACGTTTGTTTCAATTGTTTACATGTCGGTCATGATTTAAAACAATGCAAATCTAACTTTGTTTGTCGCTCATGTCATAAACGACATCATTCATTAATTCATTTCGAAAAGTCTAACAGTTTATCAGTTATTAGTGGTAGTAGTGATAATGCGGTCTCACTTTCTGTGAACGAAACGACAGAGACAGCGGTTTCCAGTACCTCGCACGCTGCGATGACTGCGGCGGTGAACGATCGCAAAAACGATTCGCGTTCTATTGCTCCGTCGGTTAGCGCGAGTACGGTGCTCCTATGTACGGCACTCATCAATGTGCATGTTGGCCCACAAAAACACACAGTTCGATGTATTATTGATACAGGCAGTCAGGCGACTTTTATTACCGAGTCTTGTGTTCAGCGGTTAGGGTTACATCGCAGCCAAGCGAACGTTCCAGTGTTCGGTGTTGGAGGGACCGAGGTTGGAGCTGTTTACCCAAAGGGTGTAGTATCGTGTCATATCACTCCTACACACGGGGATCAACCTTCAATTTCAGTTAACGCATTAATTTTATCTAATCTTATTTCACGTATGCCATGTGTGACATTGCCTTTTAAGGGATGGCCACACATACAAAACTTAACTTTAGCTGATCCTAAGTTTTATCTTCCACAATCAGTGGAAATGCTTTTAGGTGCGGATATACTATCCCAAGTTTTATTAGGTCACGTGATCACGGGTCCACCCGGTTCACCGATGGCTATGAACAGTATCTTTGGTTATTTATTGATGGGTGATGTTTCATACAACCAAAATACATCTACTTCACTTCAAGTTTGTCTCAGTAGTTTAAGCTCATCCTACGATGACGACATCAACCTGAGACGATTCTGGGAATTGGAATCTCTTCCGGAAAAAAGAATTCTAAGTCCCGACGAAGCGTTGTGTGAATCTATATTCGTAAATTCACATACTCGTGATGAAACTGGGCGATATGTTGTTCCACTCCCTTTCAAACCTGATGCACCCACCCTCGGCGCATCACGAGATACGGCGGTCTCCAGGTTTAAGAAATTAGAGTACAGGTTGGAACACAATCCTCAACTTAAGGTAGACTATCATGCGTGCCTCCAGGAGTACTTGGAACTCGGTCACATGGAGCCCGTTGATTTACCTGTTTCGTTAGCTAACAGCTATTACATTCCGCACCACTGCGTGGTCAAAGAGTCCAGTGAGACTACTCGTACTCGTGTCGTCTTTGACGCGGGTTGTAAAACTTCGAATGGAATATCACTTAATGATGTTCTACTGACTGGTCCGAAGCTGCACCAGGATATAGTAGACGTTTTATTGGGTTTTCGTATCCATGCTATTGCTGTCACTGCCGACATAAAGCAGATGTACAGAAACATAAAATTACAACAATCCGATTGGGATTTTCAACGCATTGTGTGGCGTAAATCACCCACTGAACCGTTGCGTGATTATCGATTGCGCACCGTCACCTTTGGTGTCAGCTCATCACCATACTTAGCCCTTCGTACTATTCAACAGTTGGCTCATGATGAAGCTGCTAACTTCTCGTTAGCTTCTAAGGTTCTCCAGAACCAGGTTTTTGTTGATGACATCGTCACCGGAGCAGGCGACGTAAAGCAGGCCCTGGTTTTACAACGTGAGTTAGTAGGTATTTGTTCGTCAGCTGGTTTCGAGCTACGTAAGTGGCAGAGCAATTCGCCAGCGTTACTCGCTGCTTTACAAACGTCAGTCGTTCAGGGCGAGCGGTCTGATAACGTTTCTTTCGCTCTGATGGAGAATGACAAACAAATAAAGGTTTTAGGACTTCAGTGGAATCCTGAATCTGATACTTTCATTTTTAGCGTTCAGTCAACTAATGATAAAATTACAAAGCGATCCATACTATCACAAATAGCGAAAATTTATGACCCTATGGGATGGTTATCTCCTGTAACTATTTATGCGAAACATCTCATTCAGTTGTTATGGATTTCAGCGGTCGACTGGGATGAGTCACCTCCTGTAGATATTATAAACGCTTGGTCTAGTTTTCTTAACGAGTTACCATTATTATCAAATTTTCAAATTCCACGTTTCGTTTTTGCAAACGTGAATGCAATTCAAATTCACGGGTTTTCCGACGCTTCCGAGCGGGCTTATGCCGCGTGTGTTTACGCCCGTATATCCGATAATAATGATAACGTTAAAACATTTCTTCTTCTCGCTAAAACGCGTGTAGCACCTATAAAACCGGTTCTTACTATTCCGCGCCTAGAGTTGTGCGCTGCTGTTTTGTTATCAAAGTTGATTGATAAAGTGAGAAGTGTGTATGATAACCACTTAAACTGTGAACATGTTTGTGCGTGGACTGATGCATCCATCGTGTTAGCGTGGCTTCGTTCTCCACCACACGAGTGGAAAACATTCGTTTCTAATCGCACTAGTGAAATCTTATCCAGGCTTCCGGCCAAAACTTGGAGACATGTCCCGTCAGCTGACAATCCAGCTGACGCACCTTCTCGAGGAATGCTTCCTACAAGTTTTGTCCAAAATGAGATGTGGCTCCATGGGCCCTGGTGGCTCGCGCGTGATTCTAGTTCTTGGCCAAGTCCCAAGAAAATACTAGAAGTCACTGAAGACAAACGCAATTTACCTATGTCTATGGTGTCAAACTCTTCCACCTCAGCACTACCTGATGTGGTCGAGTATATTACTAGATTTTCTACTCTAGGTAAACTTGTTAGGATAACAGCACTGTTATTTCGATTCTATAATAAATGTAAGAAATTTCAAAATTCCTATCCAAAATACATAACTGTATCCGAGTTTAATTTTTGTTTAAATCGACTTATCCATTTAGTTCAACATTCTTGTTTTTCCGAAGACATTAATAATATTTCACATGGAAAGTATCCATCAATTAAATTACGTCGACTCAACCCGTTCATGGATAACAAAAATAATCTTCGGGTAGGTGGGCGAATTCATAAATCACTTTTACCGTTTGTTTCCAAACATCAATTGATTTTGCCTAAGAAACATCATCTTACAGATATAATCATTGACCATGCACATATCACGCATCTACATGCTGGTCCGCAATCCGTGCAATACATTTTATTCCAAAAATATTGGATAATGTCTAGTCGTGACGCTATACGTACACGCATACATCGCTGTGTTCGTTGCTTTCGTGCGCGCCCCGTGAATCCGCAGCCATGCATGGGTCCGTTACCGGCCGTCAGAGTGCGCCCCGAGCGGCCATTTCTTAAAACATCTGTTGATTTCGCGGGTCCGTTTTACGTTCGAGCAAATAAAGTTCGAAATGCGAAAATTATTAAATGTTATGTATCTGTTTTTGTGTGTATGTCTGTCAAGGCCATACACCTCGAACTCGTATCCGAGTTGTCAACTGATGCATTTTTGGCAACATTGCGACGCTTCACGTCCCGTAGAGGTTTATGCACCGACATTTACTCTGATTGTGGAAGGAACTTTGTTGGTTGTAATAATTATCTACAAGATTTGTATAATTTTTTACGTAATGATTCTGTTCAAGCCACTCTTAATAGTAAAATTTTAGAACAAGGCATTACTTGGCATTTTCAACCTCCTTACGCCTCTCATTTTGGTGGCCTTTTTGAATCCGGTGTTAAAAGTTTTAAACATCATTTACATCGAGTCCTCGGTACGCAAACTCAAACTTATGATGAGATGCATACCCTTCTTTGTCAAATTAAAGCGGTACTTAATTCACGTCCACTTTGTGTATTAAGTGCTGACCCATTAGATCCGTTACCTTTGACACCAGCTCATTTTTTAATAGGAGGTCCGTTGACGTCCTTACCAGACATTTCATTAACCGATAATATTTCAAATCGACTCACTAGATGGCGTAGAATACAACAATGTGTGCAACACTTTTGGAAACGTTGGAGTCGTGAATATTTACACGAAATTCAACAACGTAACAAGTGGTTTCGAGATCGCGGCTCACAACTCCGTGAAGGTATTATTGTCATTGTACGAGATGATAATTTGCCACCATTACATTGGAGACTGGCTCGTGTCCATACTCTCCACCCAGGTTCCGATAATATTACTCGTGTCGTAACTTTACAGATGGGCAAAACTTTCGTGAAACGCTCAGTAGTCAAAATATGTCCTTTGCCCTTAGAATAATCATTCTGTAAGTTTAGTTAATATTGTTGCGAATCTTAGTTAAGTAATCTGAAGTTAGAATAACTTTAGTTTAAAAAATTTAAGGCTTCATGCTTTCGTAGCATTTTTCATTCTTTTTTTTCGAATGTTACATTCTTTTTTTGTCTTTTAATTTAAAGTTAAAAGAAATTCATTCTTTTAAGGCGAGCGGCATGTTACGTACCGTTCTCTTTGCAGTTGGTATTACGTACCTACTGAATTAATTCTTAGAGATTTAGAATAGTGTTTTCTTCACCCCACAGCTGGTAATCAGGCTTTTTTGTGTAATTGCCGAGGGTGTTGATTTGAATAAGCTTCCGGTGTTTGCTCATCGCCCATTCGTGGAGCCTTCTGATTAGTTGCGGATGAGCACACTAGCGCCGCGCTCCTGCGTGTGTTTTTTCACTGTTCTACGTACCATACGGTCGTCCGCGCATACACGCCACGCGCGATTTCTACTTTTCTACAAAAATAAGGTCCTTCGGTGAAAACGTGCTACAATCCCCGCAAGATACCAGATATACCCTGAACCAGCGCCTGTGGAAAAATATGTGAGGTGGAATTGAAGCAAGCTTCAGAACTATCGAGCGCGCCTTCTTAGCCCATCGAAGCGGCGGACGGGAGCGACCGGTAAGTCTTATACGAATCTTCCCTTTCTACAGCACAGTAGGTATTGCTCGTGAAACTCGTTCAGTTTTTACCGTCAGTAAAGCCAATTCATTATGGAAGCTACTGAAAGTTCAATTCAAATAATCTAATTTATAAAAACCTTTTCTACAAACTGGAGTAATTGAATCAGGTTCTGATACGAGTCAATAATTTTGTTTTTCATTGTCTATATTGACGTCCGCAGCGACAAGCACCTCCATTACTTACCCCCCAGCATTGATTAAAAACAATACCAATTTTTCGTAATCATTTCAGTAAAAACAAACTGTTTGTTACAAATTGTTCATTCCCGATATCGTGCGATCGTTTTAAGCCGATACGATTAATAGATAAAGAAATATCGGCAAATATTGCCGCCAGCCGCACAGCCGCTAGCCGCCCAGCGCGGCTGCCGCGAGCACGGTTGGACACAATCGAGGCTCGGCTCGCAAAAATTGTGTAGTTGAAATAAATTGGACATTTTATTTTTACTGCTACATCGAATATGACAAATAATGTATTAAATTCTCATTGCGGTCGTTGTAATGCGATGTTAAATTCGTTGAGCGATGGAATGGTTCTCGTTTTTCGGTAATTATGGAAAATGTATACTCATTTTTGATTTCGATTTCGAGTTGTTAATAAGATTTTAAAGCAATTTTGTAGTTGATGAAAAATAACGTAGGCATTTGTTTTAATGAAATGAAAAAGCTGACCTTTGAGTTATGTTAGTATATCTAGTTACAAATACATATAATGCAGATGTAAAGGCATAGGCTTGGCTTAGGCAAAACTTAAAACTATTAATCACGACTAAACTGAACTAAACTATACTAGGCACATCTATCATAATGAAGACGACGAAACGTTTAACGTTTAAATCCGCGGTATTGGCAACAAAGCGACAGGGGCTCACAGCTCGTTACCGCGGCCGGTAAAACTGTTAATTTATGTATTCCGTGCGGATGATCGGCTGCCGACTGCTAATTGACTCGGATGTCCGTGACCCGCTGTAATCATCTTATAATTATCCATCATCTGCCTAGCCTTTTCCCAACTTTTGTGGTCGACTTCCAGTCTTGTCTGGATGCAGCTGAATACCAGTTTTTTGCATGGAGCGACAGAGATATAGGCAATACCTCCACAACCCAGTTACTGGGTAATACGATACCCCTGGGTAAGACTGGTTGTCAGACTTTCGGGCTTCTGATGACTCGTAACGAGTGTCAAAGATCCATGAATGACAGCCACCAACCAACGACCAACGGCTTAACGTGCTTTCCAGGCACGGAGGAGTCTTGGTATGTAGAAATATTCACCCATCCACGAACCAACCACGTCAAGCGTAGCGTAACCTGTAATTATACGCTAACCTTAAGGCTGCTCCTTCCTAAATACGGCGAAACTAAGTAACTTTGTAACCATCTTTTACAGTAACTATAGCATCTTTCTGATAGGAAAAAATACACAGCAATCTACAATACATAAGAAGTGATTTCATGTGTCCTGAAATCTATTTTAGTTTGTAGAACTAAGGAAAAAAAAACCTAAATCCAGGTCTATTTCGGTCTATTTTTTCCAGTTGTTACCATATTACTCCTACAGTTTTCATTAAAAGTGTTCATAAAATACAGTTCTTTACAAACTAATAAGGAATGATTTCTTGTCATTACTTTTTTAGTTTAATCAACAGATTTTTTGTAAATCGATAATTACTTCATATTTTGCAAGAGTCGTGTCATTGCGCTTCTCTTTCTTTTCTATGCAGTCCGACAGTGACCGCGCTTTTTGCGACGGACAAGCCTTAAGAGGAAATGGGGGCGACCAGACTTTTGAAAATTAGGTATTTTAAGAAAGTATTGCTTTCGCTCTGCGAGCGCTCCGCCCTCGAATTCGTGCGATAAGGACAACTGGAGATCCGACTAAATAGCCTATGTAAAAAGTCACATTTCGAGGTTTGGCTCTCACCTATTTCCTCCTCCAATATTGGACCAATTTAAAAGATATTTCATAATCGATCCTAGAACCCGACTGCAATCGCCATGCACCTACCGGGTCCAATTGTGTTTTCAAACCATTCAGACACAAAATTTTCATCTACAATATACACACAAAATTTCATCTAAATCGGTCCAGCCGTTGTTATACAACTTTAAAAAAAAAAAAAAAGTATCCTATGTGTGTCTCCTGGTTTTAAGCTACCTCTCCACCAATTTTCAGCCAAATCGGTTGAGCCGTTCTTGAGTTATAAATAGTGTAACTATCACGATAGATTTGTGCTGTTCGTTTGCATAAGTTTGCGTAAGAGTAGGAAGTGAAAGTCTTTGACTAATCCAGATTTTCATCTTCATACGTGTAATTAAAGTAGTAGGGTATTGAAGGTACTCTACGGAAAGTAACACAAGTTTTAATAAGTACCTAAACATTCCATGTCACGCCTGCCACCGATCGATGTTGTCTTCTAAGCCAAGTGTTTAGAGCTATAAAAGAGCAATAAAGTCAGCTCTTGTGCAGTAAATTGTTCCTGAAGAGACCCGAACGATATAAAAGTGCGTTTAATTACACTCTACTGACACGTAACCACCATTATTAACACTAAGGAGCTCATACAGATAGACGGGACATTCATCCCGCGCCGCGCACGCCGCCACGAGCACCGCCGGGCGGCGCCGCACGACGTACATTGTTCCTCAAGCAATTGTAACAAGAGCCGGGATGCTCACACAACGAGCAATGTGGTTTGTTTAAAACAATACAGTAGAATGTCGGCGGACGTGTGAGTAGCTGGCGTCTTCATGAGGCTCGAGCGGTGGAACTGACAATATAATGTCGTCCGACCTTGTGTGCGAAGGGTCCATTACTCGCCGTGCCCCTGACTCGGTGATGAGCATTAGATGCGAGGACGCAATGAATGACGTGTTAGGCGTATAGTTCGTAGTTGCGAGTTTTAGTGCGAGACCCGGAAACGGGCACGTCTCCCTGTTGTGGTAAATGGTTTCGTGGAGGACGCTCGTACAGACGAGTTCTCTAGCTTTTATGTACGCCTTTAGATCCCGAAACTCAAGAGCAGCGCTATAACACTGTTAAATATATTTTATGCTGGACTTAAAATAAATTCGTACGCACCGCCGAGTGGCACTTGGAAGTTTTAGTATTATTTCACTGAATAAACAGCGTAGGTTTAGAAGATATTTTAATGACTTTTGCTGGTTATTTAAGTTTATAATTATCTTTTACGTATTATCTAAAAAAGTTATTAGCTAAAGTGCCTGAAATTGCCAATTGATTTAAAAATCCATAATGCTATAAGTACTCAAGTATGGTAGGTACCGAAGATACGATACATGCAAAAAAGTAAGAAAAGAAGCAACTCTTTTCCGATTACCGTAATCGATTCTCGTACACTGCTAAACTGAAATACAATCGAAATAGCTGCACAAACACAGTGTGCACGCGACTGATATCATAATCAAGAAGCCAACGAGTTCCACAAAACGATTCCCGAATGAACCTCACTTATCGGGTGCATCTCCATTTCAGGGAAGCCTGTTCCGCAGTGAAGCTCGCTATGTAAGAAGTTTTACTCCATAGTTTGAGTCTACTGAGAATTGAATGGTAACATTATACAGGAAAAATGTTTATACTCACTGTTACACATACGTACCAAAAGTTTCCAGTCTTACATATAAACTGTATTAACCCTCAGTGTACTCTGCTTTCTATCGGCAACGTGAGCATGGGTCTACTCCCTAAGCATAAAGGCCGCAGTTTCGGCTTTCGTTACGGGCGTTTCCTACTCCGTATCACGGGGCCTACTCCCTAAGTCCGTACGTCTTTCCGTCCGTCCGTTTATCCGTCCGTCTGACATTACGATCCATGAAAACAAGTGTAAAAGTTAAATTTTTCGGACAGGCAAAAACACATCGGGAGTAGGGACAACTGGCAAATCATGTTGTCATTCATACTTCGTTCGGGCTCCGAACCAATCATCCATCCGTAGGTGATACGGAGTAGGAAACGCTCGTAACGTAGTCCGAAACTACGGGCTTCGTGCTTAGGGAGTAGGTCCCCACCTACGGATAGATGATTGGTTCAGGGCCCGAACGAAGTATGAATGACAACACGATCAACCCCTACGGTTCGGATACGGACCGGTTGTCTCTACTCCCGATGTGTTTTAACTTTTACACTTGTTTTGATGGATCGTTATAGTCGGACGGACGGATGGACGGACTGAGGGAGTAGACCCCCAGGACTAGTGCCCTTATTACCTAGTAGAATACTTCAGTCCAGCAGAATCCCCAAATTTTACTATAAATGTATGACACAAGCTAATCAACAAATTTGTACACGTGTAACCAACCTAATCTTCACCAAAATTCTAAGACAGTTAGGGTTGCTACCAAAACTAAAGTCTTAGGTCGTGTCGGGTACGTACCGGGGCGCCGGGGCTTGACAAATGGCCGCCCGCCGTGTCCGTGCCAGAACGAACCATTGTCTCGAAAGATGACGGAGCTTTGTTCCGACTTCACCCCATTACGAGCGCCATGCGCGATACACTGCCAGACTTACCGGAGATGACGTCATTTGCGTATATCGTTTTGTATGCATTTGTCATGGTAATGATGTTTGTTCTGCGTGAAAAGGTCCGCGTACTGCTGTAGGTTATATATTATCTAAGCTTGCAAAATGTATAACATATACATAATTATAAAGAATATTATTAGACACGTAAATATGTATCTATCGTTTTTTACTAACTCTTTGTATTGGAGCGAGGTTTTCTGTTCTACATTAACCTAGTAGTATTCGACCAGATTGATAATAATAAAATGCAGCCAATTACTGCTAAAAATAATAAACACTAACAAATCGCAACGGATCCTACGGCAACAAACATACAGCTCTAACAAAGCATGATATATCAAAGTGTCGAAAATGAGTGTATATTTAATTGGACAAACACGTAAACAGCAGCTCATGCGGCGCCGCAATACGGTAATTAATGGCAAAATATCACAATACACGGACAGACAGATGTACAGCTAACAGCACGCATGGCTGCGTGATTAGGATCGGCATTTAAGTATATTGCACAGATGTTTGATGTGAATTTCTGTGGTTTAATGGAATGTAAAGTGACCACTGAACAGGTCAATTAAACCTATCCTTAGATATAAATGACAGTTAACTATTGAAAAAAGCCTGCCGTTTATAATCAATAAAATATTTCGTACTATATTTGTAGTACCTATTCCAAATCATAAGGACCTCTATCACAATTTTTACCGTAGTGAAATGATCTAGAGATTTTTTTTTCAAATAAAAATAATTCGACACAACATACAAACTATTTCCAAACAGCTACACATGCGACTGTTTCCGCAAAAACCACAAAGTTATATTTAACAGTGTCTACTCGCGACCATATTCAGTATATTCCAGGCTTACTGCGCAGGCGGTCGGCAGCGCGCGGCGGGCGGCAGCGCGCGGCGGGCGGCAGCGCGCGGCGGGCGGCAGCGCGCGGCGGGCGGCAGCGCGCGGCGGGCGGCAGCGCGCGGCGGGCGGCAGCGCGCGGCGGGCGGCAGCGCGCGGCGGTCGGCAGCGCGCGGCGGGCGGCGCAACCGCCAGCAACAGATTGTTGGGCAACAATGTTTAGACGAATTTTAGCCACGCACCGCTGTGCCATGTTGCGCTAATGAAATTCAGCCGCGTTGTGACCGTGGCGGCGCGCGATCGAGTGAACGAAATAAATGTTTTATTTGGCTTCATTCTCAACATGCCTTGTTTTTATTAGGAATGTTATAATTAAAGCAGGAGTTACAATAACTTTTGTATTATCTTCTTCTTCAATCGTATCTGCAAGAGATACTAAAATAACTTAAGATGTGGTAAAACTTAGTAAGGCAGCGCTGATAGCGAGGCTGACGGTTGAACGTTATTCATTCGCAGAGGATTTTTAAATGCATTCAACAACAAAATATATCTATTGTAAAGCACTCCAAGCCATAGCACCCACAGTGAAGCGTCACAATAAATATAAGCGAAGCTCCGCGTAGCCAGCCGAACATCTGTAGTTTATGCAGCCGTATACAATACAGGGTGTTCAGTTGGGGCAGCCGAGCGTGTATCGCGACCGTCATAAACGGAGGTGTCGCTAACCTTGGAAGTTAGGATAAAGCTAGTCATACCTACCAGCTGAGGGGAGTCTTACATGTACACATATATATTGCTTTGAAATCTTTGTTGAACATGAATGTGGATTACCTAAATGTTTGGTATCTGGAAAATTGCAACGGAAAATTGACTAAGTTCAATATTATCAAGTTTGTCGAACATTTGTTAATCGTAGTATATTTTTATCTTAGCAAATGATGCTGATAAATGTGATAAATACCCATCGCGAAACAACGAAGATTACATTTTTTTTTCAAAAGCAGAATGTTAGGTAATATGACTTTCTTTGCAATTGTTTGCTAATAAGCGAAGCTCAACTCAACAAAACAGAGTCCTGAAACACTTAGCATTAGTAGCACAAGTACCGCCACTGTTCGCCACTCGCCTGTTACTTGACGCCGACAGCCATGCGAGGCGACCACATGCAGTCATTACCTGCGCACGCTCCGCAAAATGCGCGGAATGCGGTGTTGGTTGCCCGGCCAACTTAATGCGCCTACCAAACATATCAAACATCAATTACTTTGTTAACGTCAGTAACAAGAAAATAGCATTAGCAACAGGAGGTAAATTATAAAGGAATTCCTCTAATTTAAAGAACAAAAGGAATCCAAAACATTTTCATCATAACGGCGTCCCTTTTGTGACATTTCCTGGATTGTTCTCAGAATTTCAATTCGCGGAACACCGAGAACGATTGCTTTTATGACGGTTACAACAGAAACCGAATGATCGCTCCGACTCATAGGGTCGCGAGTTCGCGACGCGCACACACGGAAAAAATACATCGCCATCGGTCCGTAAAAAAGAGAGAAAAACTCCGTAGCTTTAGCAATAAAAACCCCGCTAATACCAAAACTGGCACAATAATAATAATTTGCATGTGAAGAAAACGCCCTGCCAAGCGAATTTATTCTCTTTTTCAGCGCGAAAGTGGGGAATTCACGCCTCCACGGCGACCGCCTCCAACGAGTCGGCTTTTATTATGGACGCCAACGAACTAGTAAAACTGGGCTCGATTTTATTTCTCGACAATAATGTCGCAGAATACAGATGTCACCGTTGAAGCTAGAACTGTCGAGTTTGTTGCGCGAAATGTGAAATGCTAGTTTGTAAACATTAGGAATTTTATCCTTGTCATCCGTGTACACGTTCGTTCTAATTTGGTATGACTATTTTTGGCTTAGATATTACTATTCGCATTTATAAGCAATTCAATTTCACATGCAAAGCTAATGGCTAACAAAAGGGGTTCATCAATCACAAGTAGCATTAGCACAAAATAAAGTTCGCCCTGCTAATTTAATTTCTACGACTTAACGGTAAAATTAGACTTAATAGCCGTACGCTAAACGATTCCACGAACATTCTAGCTAACTTATAGCCACTTCCTTCGTTTTCTTTCGATTACATTTCGATCAGACTTCAGCTATTTCTTACCAGGACTTTCTTTCCTTTTCTTTCTTGGTCTTCCTTCGTCCTTCCTGGCTCCTCATTCCCTTTAATTGCCTCAAATCGTTTAGCATTTTGAGCTTTATTTTCTGTGCTATAAAGTTCACAAATATTTTCTTTTATAGTGTTATCGCTGTCGGTTCCATTGCAGCGCTCGTTCCTTCGCACATCTTGGTTCGCGTTATACTTTCAATTTTCGCAATGATTCAGCTCCCGCGTTTATTCCCTCGCCTTCTGAGCTCGGTATTGGAAGTATTTTTTTACTAGTTTCGTCACAACGTGTTGTCTGACGGGTTGTACTCGCGTTGATGTGTGTCTGTTTGTACACGTCGCCGCGAGACGATGACTGAGTGAGCTAAACTCAAGCGACGTTATAATAAATGTTTGGAGCACAGAACATGTTTCGATGTTTGCAGTTTGACTTCGGTTAGTTCCTAAATTATGAAACTGTGCCGTTCGTGTTGAGTATAATGTTCAGGAAAATGACGTCATCAAAAATAACGTTAATGTTATGGGAACCGTAACTTTTAATTCCCATGCAAGAAAAAGTTTAATTCAGGCTTTAGTAATGGCGTCTTAGCGAAGTTAATAACTAAGAAAATAGAACTTGTTATGGGTTCATTTATTTATGTAGGTGTACTAGTTTATAATAAGTACTCGTATAAAATAATCGTATAACGTTTCGCAGAATGTGTTCAAGTAAACATTTAACGATTATTTTATTTCTCGTGCTGCATTTACTTTACGATGTGACTCAAATTCCGAGCGAGCACGACATGCAGTGGGTTAATTGCTCAAATTTTTCAGCTTTCTTTTATACTCTTATTCAAATAAGAACATTATAATATATTTATTATGAAACAATTAAACTTGTAACAACAAAAACAGAAATGAATAGAAATCGCAGTGTGGTAGGTACTTACTTATTATTACATATTTACATCTTTAGTTTTTTTTAGTTTAGAGGAGCTCGTGGCTAAGTAATAACAGCCGCACGGGTCGATCCGTCAGGTTAAGCTACGCTTGCCGGGGTTGGTCAGTGGATGGGTGACCATCTTTACATATCGAGATTCCTCCGTGCCTCGGAAAGCACGTTAAGCCGTTGGTCCCGGCTGTTATTCGTGGATCTTTGACAGTCGTTACGGGTCGTCAGAAGCCCGAAAGTCTGACAACCAGTCTTACCAAGGGGTATCGTATTACCCAGTTACTGGGTTGTGGAGGTCAGATAGGCAGTCGCTCCATGTAAAATACTGGTATTCAGCTGCATCCGGTTAGACTGGAAGCCGACCCCAACATAGTTGGGAAAAGGCTAGGCAGATTGATTGATTTACATCTTTAGTTTGGTTTCTTCTCGTAAAATTGTTTGTCCGAAAATCATTATCCATATCACATCTATACTAATATTATAAAGAGGTAAAATTTGTATGTAAGTTTGTAAGTTTGTAAGTTTGTAAGTTTGTATGTAGGGGGTAATCTCCGGAACTAATGATCCAATTCTAAAAATTTTTTCACAAGTAGAAAGCTACATTATTCCTGAGTGCTATAGGCTATAAATTATATTTATATCATGCATATTAGCCGAGCTATCACAATTTTTGTCTAACAAGTCGGAAAGAAATACCTCTTTAAACAGACTTTTTTGCATGCGCTGCCTAAACGGTTATTTATAATTGAGAACAATGTATGGCAGTCTGGTCCGTCTTAAATAATTCTACAAAAAAGTCCGCGACACCATATTTCTATCTTTTATATTTTATCTTTTATACATCTTTTATTGCTTTAAAAAAGTATTTTTTAGACATACTTACGTTTGGATGTTTATTTAAACAACAAAACAGTAATCCTTATCAAAATAAGTTATTTTATGATCACAAGGACATCATGGAGATAAGATTTGGCCTTTACAGTATGTCAATTGGTCATACAGTTTCGGAGATAATATAAAATTACTAAAACGCAAAATAACTTTAATTCATACCGGTCGCTCTTGAGCGAACATGTTTAGTGCGGACGTTTTATCAATTTACCCATAGTTGGCGTTGTGCAAATAAGTAATATTTCTGAATAGCGAGATTTTTCGCGGATTGACGACCCTCTCGATTTAGGGCGAGCGCGCACTGCGGTGCGTTTTTCTAACGCATAATCTGTGAAGTATGGAATGTCTTTGAAGTGCGCGCACCGCGGTCATGCGTTTTGTTACTGTAGGCCCCGCCCAGTGCGGCAGAACTAACGGAAACGCACCGCAATGCGCGCTCGCCCTTATTATTTCAATAATGTCGGTGGAATACAGCGGAAGAGTTTGTTTCATTGTTAGTTTGTTTGAACGCGCTATCTCTGGAACTACCCCAGTCGGATTTGAAAAAATCTTTTTGCATTTTATAACCCAGTTGTTGAGGAGGGCTATAGGCTATATAACATCACGCTAGGGCCCTTAGAAGCCGAGCGCAAAGTAATAGCGCGGGCAGGCCATGCGGAAGGGTATAGGCTATTTAACATCACGCTAGGGCCCTTAGGAGCCGAGCGCGAAGTAATAGCGCGGGCAGGCGATGCGGAAGGGTATAGGCTATTTAACATCACGCTAGGGCCCTTAGGAGCCGAGCGCGAAGTAATAGCGCGGGCAGGCGATGCGGAAGGATACAGGCTATTTAACATCACGCTAGGGCCCTTAGGAGCCGAGCGCGAAGTAATAGCGCGGGCAGGCGATGCGGAAGGATATAGGCTATTTAACATCACGCTAGGGCCCTTAGAAGCCGAGCGCGAAGTAATAGCGCGGGCAGGCCATGCGGAAGGATATAGGCTATTTAACATCACGCTAGGGCCCTTAGGAGCCGAGCGCGAAGTAATAGCGCGGGCAGGCGATGAGGAAGGATATAGTCTATTTAACATCACGCTAGGGCCCTTGAGAGCAGAGCGCGAAGTAATAGCGCGGGCAGGCGACGCGGAAGTTTATAGTCAATTTAACATCACGCTAGGTCCCTTAGGAGCCGAGCGCGAAGTAATAGCGCGGGCAGGCGATGCGGAAGGATATATGCTATTTAACATCACGCTAGGGCCCTTAGGAGCCGAGCGCGAAGTAATAGCGCGGGCAGGCGATGCGGAAGGATATAGGCTATTTAACATCACGCTAGGGACCTTAGGAGCCGAGCAAAAAGAAAAAATGTCAGAAAGGATGCTTAAGCGCAAACGAAGTAATAGCGCGGGCAGGCGTTGCGATGCGATGCGTCGTTGGGGGACAAGAAATTTCACGCGGACGAAGTCGCGGGCAGAAGCTAGTTTGCTATAAACTTCAGTAACCATAATGTTCAAAAATTCGAAATTATGTTTTACATAATGATCTCAACTTCTAAAACTATTCTGTCATAATATCGAGTATTATACTAATTTAATCTCCTAATTTTGCATGAATTAAAGTCATAATGTCCACAGTATTGTATTATATTATATAATGTGCTAGCTTTTGCCCGCGGCTTCTACCGCATGGATGTCGGAAAATATGCCTTAGGAACAAAAATATTGAGATAGCTTCTGTCCGCGACTTCGTCTGCATGAAATTTCTTGTTCCCCCGACCCACCCCGTCGCATTGAATTGCCTGCCCGCGCTATTACTTCAATTTCGCTTAGCGTTCCTTCGAACTTTTTTTTTTTTGCTTGGTACATAAGAGTCCTACTGTGATGTTAAATATGCCTATAGCCTTCTTTAAGAATTGGGCTATGAAATGCAAAAATAATTATTAAAGTCCGACTGGTAGTTACAGAAATTAGCGCGTTCAAACAAACAATAAAAAGTGTGTGTGTGTCAGCTCCGACGCACGACTGGAGTTTACTCCGACTGTTTTTTGTGCTGTTCCGAGTTACCGACTTTCTATTTTTTAGTATTTTCTGTCGGGCTGGGTTTCTTCAATGAATCAGTGCAATACAAAAATCAACTTTAAGGTGCAAAGGCGCTCGCCCCCCACATTACCTTTTCTCTAATAACCCTCTCACCCCCTCTCAACCCCTCCCCTGCACACACCTCTCACCCTCCCCCTCACCGCCCCCATAACCCCCTCACCACATCCCTTTCCCGCTAACCTTCCCTCGCCTCTCACCCCTTCTCCGCTTTCCCATTCCTCTCCCCCTCTACCCTCACCAACTCCTCCCCTCCCCCTCTTTCCTTCTCCACACCCTACCCCTCACTACACCCTCCTATCCCTCTCCCCGTCCCTCCATCACCCACCCCCTCTCCCTCCTCACCACCCCTACCCTCCCCCTCCCTCTCACCAAACCCTGCCTTTCCCTCCTCACCATCCCTCTCGTTCCCTACCCCCCTCTACCCTTCCCTCTGGGGAAAAACTATTAATGACAAACTTTATTACTTGCTTGGCAAGTATTTGTCCCAAGTTTCAAGTTAATTAACCAAATGATTTAGATTTTTCATATTAAATATATTCCCTTTTTTCACCCCCATAGGGGTGGAATTTAAAAAAATCGTTTGGGATATTTCCGTATATTGACTGAAATATTAGTTACAAAACTTTCGAGTTAATCTAGCCCCTCAGTAAATCCTGCCCTGTAAAATTGACTACCCCTTTTCACCCCTTTATGGGTAGATTTTCGAAAAACCCTGATACACGTTATTCTTCATTTTTGGTCTCAAGTTTAAATATTGAGTTTCGAGTTAATCGGAACGCCCGCCTGTTAAAATTCCTCCATACAAAACTTTGACACCCCCCAATCCCTCCTGATGGGGTAGTTTAGGAAAACTAAAAATGACAAACTTTATAATTTACTTAGATAAATATTCATGCCAAATTTCAAGTCTATTAACTCAAGGAATAAGATTTTTCATACAAACTTTCATCCCCTATTTGTCCCCTTAGGGATGGAATTTCCAAAAATCCTTCCTTAGTGGATGCCTACACTGTATAAGGTACCTATGTGCAAAATTTCAAGTCTCTAGGTCCAACGGATTGGGCTGTGCGTTGATATATCAGTCAGTCAATCAGTCAGTCAAACAGTCAGTCAGTCAGGACTTTGAATTTTATATATATAGATATTATTCCGAATGTTCATTAATAGTAAAATTGTTAGTCTTAAAACATTTGCTAAAAAAACTTTTTTACAAAAAATAGAACCGACTCCCAAAAACCACACTATAAAGTTTAAATAAAGTAAAAAAAAACATTAAATAATTTGAATTTAGGACTTATAACTTTTATTGAAAACGTTTTAAGTCTTTTGTATAATATTGATTGTAATATTTATGACAAACTTTAGGGCATATTGTATTTAGGAATTTAAATTTTATGGTACGTGATATTATGTGACATTAAGTTCGGGCAAGTTATCGTTCGGACAAATGATGATTAGGTCAAAACAAAAATATGGCACTTTAGATTATGGATAAAAAAAGATAGGGAACACAATAGAGAACCCTTTAGTTTTAATGACTTGATTTATTGTAGAATATCAAAACATTTAATCAATTGTATCCAAAATAACTCCACCAAAACTTTATAGGTAATACCACAAGAAAAACATGCGATACCATACGACATGATCACGTGAGTTATTACATTGTCTTTGTAATACAATAAAACTGGAAACTATCGCAACTGCTATAAACCTATCCGTCACGGCTCCTCCGCCGCATACCGGGGCCTGACGGCTGCCAGCCCACCTGATGCTTCAGCACTATTCAAATACGCAATATTATGAACGTCAGGGACACATAGTTACAGTCAAAGTCAAACCTTCTCTACAATATCAGTATGCATTACCAATTGCTGTGTGTGTTCATACATAAAAAAACTGTAAGCTCTGTGTCTACTTACTGTGCTGTAAAATTTAATAACAGTGTACTTGGCTATAGGTACTCGACGATATTGCTTCGAGAGTTCTTGTACTCTTTGCAAGAATAATACCTAGAATCTGTTCTTTGTTATACTTTTAAAAAGTATTTTAGACGCAGTCATTGGTTTTTGAGACATGAAAAAAGTCTGTACAAAATTTTTGCTTATGAATTATAATAGTACATTATGATTTAAGTGCGGTAAGTTGAAAATTACAGCCGAGGCGATATTGCTAGCCCGAGCCGTAGGCGAGGGCTACAAGAAAGCAGAGGCTGTAATTATCAAAGCGCACGTATGTCATACGACGTTTTATAACATAATTTGCGAGGAAATAAATAAAACTCGGACTTTCAAATAAATCTTTAGAAACACACTTTCTGAAAATGAATTTGCATCTTTGCTTGTTTTCATCTATCGGTCGATTTTTAGGGCAAGAGGCTTAGAGTAGCCTTTTCCGCTGCCTCTGAGACTTCTGGCGGTGTCGAATTAATAAATCCCTCAATACTTGACGACATTTTCAAATAAAAACAATACAGCGAAAAGAAAAAGCGCGCGGAATAATTTTTACTTGTTCACAAATTAGCGATGCGGGCTCATCGGCGCTTTTAAGGCAAAGGCACAAATACAGCCAGTATTACTAATAAAGTAAATTATTATTTTTTTGTTTTTGTTACAGATAAATTGTAATTTATTATCAAAATTAATGAAATTAAAGAATTAAATGTCTATTTTTTATATTTTATCTCCCTAAGTTAATTTTATTCATAAAATGTTGACCACTTTTCTGACATAAAAACTCTTTGCTAAGATTTAAAGTACAGTTCGTTTTAAACGGAGCATCTTGATAAACCGTCCGTTTTACCTATTAAAAAGAAACCCGTGCCTTTTACATTACAATAACGCACAAGTACGTAATGACATACATTACGATACTGAAATTGGTGAAATAAGAGACCGAGCCGAGCAAATGTGTTATAAAAATAACTTACGAAATAGAACTGTAGCCGAAATAACGACCTAATAAATTATCAATATAACAAGAATATTCATTTGATAAATTATCTACAAATATTTTCATAAAAAAACTCAAACTCAAAGCATTTATTTCAATTAAACCAATTACAAGCACTTTTGAACTGTCAAAGAGTCGGTCAGTAGGTAAGTAAGTCAGAAAGTTGAAGCTAGTTGCCCATTCCAAAACGTAGATCTCTATGGAGAACAACGGGCAAGAAAATATGCGGCATATTAAATTGACCTAATCTAACCAAAACATGAATATTTGGGATAGATTATATCAAAAACTATTTATGACTACAAAACATAACATTACCACAGCCTAACAATAAACCCTACATTAATTTAATATGGCTGTAAAAATAAACGCTATGCAAATATATCTCTGAACAAATGTTCGCCCTATTCATTTATACACGAGTCTTCTATTACAACAGACAACTAGCACACTCCACATCTCCACAAACTCTCACATTCAATCTCACCGTACTCGTATTATTATAATTCACCGACAATTTGCTACAGCCATCCAAAATGAATTTGTCTTTCTGCACACGCCATTCAAAACGGCACTCAAGTAAATGAAAACGTAATGATCCCTACAAACGAGAGACGCTTCGTAACTTGTTGAACAATAAGTCGCTGAACCCGCTGCGGCGACTGCTCCTCACTCCTCACTCCTCACGACAAATAAGCTATGCTGACATTTTATACTCGTCAGTGATACATTTCGTTATGAATTCTTGCTATTTTTATTTTATGTCTTAATATGCTTTGGTAGCGGTTCTGCACGCGATGTAGGCCCACATATTTCCATTGATATGTCATCTTTAATGTATTCGTGACTTATTTATACCAAATACCTACTGCCTACTGTTTGTCTTTTTGAGTTGTAATAGATAAGTTTCGTGAATAGAATCTAGATCAAGTATTTATGAAGCCATTCAAACCTACGCTAAAAAATAGCTAAATATTGAAGATGGCGGATTTAGAATATACGATCATGGAACAAGAATTAGAGCGTTCTTTTGTCGATATTCTTGACATTTTAGAGACCAACGAAGGCATTCCTTCGACAGAATTTTCTGTCCCTGTTTACACCAATGATATTATAAGTAAAAAGGTGTAGATAGGCCATAAGGGCTCAGCAAGCGGCACGTTAAAATGTAGACAAGTGACCAAACTGGACCTGTCCTCAGTGTCGCGTCGCCGACGTCAACGGATGCACTTCACGTACCGAGTGCATTAAAAGTGACCCAAAAACACCGAAAATGCCGTCGTATGTTATGAGATATTGCACAAATTATACAAGAAAAATTTCTAAAACTCAAGTAATCACATATCATTCGTTAGTATACTATATATCTTAATATTTTCAAAAAATCAAACATTATATTCGTAAAATATGGCGTCAGAAAAGAATAGACGTCAAATAGAGATAGACGTCATTACTGATCATAGAGTAAAATTATGCCTAAGAACAGACAAGTCAGCCTGACAGTAGGTAGGTATAAATGGTGGCACATTGTTTAGACTTAAATGTAATTTTTCTTTTTGTTATGATGAGGTAGGATAAATTAAATACATACATATAGTGTATGTAACACTATTATATTCAAATCAAAACATTAATTGTTTACTACCTACTTTCAATGCAATTTTCCTACTTTATTACTTTTACTACATGAACTCATGAGTGAATCAAATTTTTAGGCAAAAATCACGGTTTTGCGGTAAAATGTATATCTGATTATTATTCTATATAGTTTCTAGTAAACGAGACGACGCACTGTCGCAAATTATATTTGTCTCTTTTTCGCCCGCGATAACTGAATCGTGCCATCCAAATTTGACGTATAAACGTAATTTAGTGTGCTATTGCAATATTAAGTTATTTATGTGTGCATTAGTGTGCCGATTCTGAATATCGAATGTTGTATATGTAACCTATCTACACCTTTTTACTTATAATATCATTGGTTTACACATAAAGAATTTGGTAGAGTGGGGATAGAATGTGCATTCGCTCGTTTGGTCTAAATCGACCTTAATACACAATCACGTATTGAATTGATAAACCTACGAATATAAATTATGGTGAAACCTTTAGTTATACGAGTATTACGCGACACGTTAATAAAAACGAGAGGTGTTGTGCGACCCGGTTAGGACGAAGTTCCTTTCGCTGTATTATTGTGTAATAGATAACAGGCACAATTAAATAAATTATCAACGTTTCAGAGTAACTAAATGAAAAAAAAAAAAACAGAAACACAAACAAAATAAAAGTGTCGTGACGGTCTAAATGTTACACTTTGTTTGGTCTAGCACTCATTCTCCAAGTGCGATAAGTTTATCGTGCGATAAGTATATCGTGCGATAAGTATAACGTGCTATAAGTATATCGTGCGATAACGAACTTCGCTCCAACAAGTTTTCTTACAGTATTTTTTTCATATATCGCGGTGTGTTTTAACGCCATCGGCGGGCGCTTCGTTTTGTTTCGCAATCGTCCGCCGGCACCGCATTTCCTTGCCATCCGCCCTTCATCATCGCGTACTTGGGAACCGCACCGTAACCACTTGAATGTAGCGTCATAACACCTGAGCTCGCTATTCTGTGGCATTTTTTCACCGAGTGACGTTACTTTGTCTCGTGTTGATGAATGTACCGAAAATACAGGTGAAAGTTTATTCTCTCGAGCGGGAATTGTGCGCCAGAATTTATTAAAGATAGTCGAAACACTAACACAGAATAGGCGAACCGTAACAATAAAGGTTCAGTCGTTAATAAAGCTTCCTGATATTACGAATGTATAATTGGCCCCGCAGTTACAACATCTAAAATTTGGACAAAGTTATAAAATGTCTCCCTTCAGGGTTCAAGGACGCGATGGCAATAAAATCTCCTACGGAGGGGTGCAGGGGGGGGTCTATTCAAAAACTTTCGCTCAATTACTCGCGCGAGACTCTAGTTTAATTCTGAGCCCGTGTAATAAGATTACGTGTAATACGATTAGGTTTATTACACGGCGTTTCGTTTAGCGCCCTCTATTGTGAATGTGGCGAGATAATCATCTGTTTGACGGTCATCATTCCGTGAGGACGCGACAATTTGTAGGCAATGTGTGAGTGCAGAACAACTCGCGTTCTCAGGTAATTTGCTTGTAAATAATCACGCCGTTTTACTTTTATGGTTCCCGTTTGTTGTGAACGTATATAAAGGTTAGGTTGTCCAGATTTCCTCGGCGCCATAAAATAAATATATTCTGTAGTTTATCTGGAATGAAAGGAAAACACGTCAGCTGGTTGTTCTCACGCACTTGTTAGTACCTGCGTGGAGGAACACTTTCATATTTTATCGAAAATGGCGAACACATCGTTCGTCGTTACTGTTGCAATTTTTATAATCAATAGTACAATAGGTACCTTTTGAACGGTACCACCATCCAACTAGTACATACAAAGTGACCAAACCGTACTCGTCTATTAAACTTAAGTAACTTAGGAACTATAACAAAGTGTAACACAGACTCGTAAAATAACGTTTGGGTATAATTGAGGCCTAATTCAGGGTTCCCTACCTAACGTATAAAATGCTAATTACATGTCCCTACAGATAATGACACCGCATTTATAGGCGTTTGCCAAACGAGTTCCGTTTGGCATCAAGCAACCAAAGTTTCATTTAAACTTTTAAGTGACCATTCAAACAAGCCGAAATCGTGCCACAGTCGCGTTAAAAAATAGCCACAGAACAGGTAAAGATAAAACAGTTGCAGTAGCGTGATGCACAACTGTAACCGTAAAGTATTGAAGCCGTCTCGTGTATTCATAAAACTATAACTGGCTCCTACTCTTGCTGAATGCATACAGTTGCGAATTAGACTCTGTGAAATACGCTGCAGTAAGTAACTTCTCATTGTTCTGTGCTAAGAATGAGTCCGTTTGAATTTTATAAGGCAGTTACAATGAGGGCTTGTGGGACGTCGGACGTATGTTTTATGCTCTTTGGTGTCACCACGACTGGAGAGCGGGACTGTCGCCTCGCAAGTCTAAAGCTGGAATTACATTATTATGTTGTGGTGTGTTGTGACTCCTTCTGACGCAGTGTTAGCCAATCAGAACTCGTTGTGATTTGACGTAGTCATGAATAGATTCGTTTGATTGGTGTATTCCACGTCATGACACAACACGACACAGTAATGTATCGGTGGCTTAACTTACGTGTGGGTGCGGCGGCGCAATGTTATGTTAATTACAGTAGAAGCTTGTACACACAGTGTGAAGTGAACTTTACCAGTTTTAGACGCATGTGGCAGATCCTAGGAACGAGAAAATTCAATCAGGATCAGATACACTTGGAGTTTTCAACTTGTGATGAAAATATTACCCCGTTTTAAATATAGTCATTTCAGAAAGACATCGGTTTTCGGACGAAGCCTTCCACAAGAGGTTGAGAGCCATCGGGGTAGACATGAAGTATTCGCTGTAAATCAATTGTCAGAAATCAGAATGCTACCGTTAAATTAGTATCGAGCTTTCGTTTTGTTTCCTGGAATCCTTTTATTTCACGATAAAAGCAACAAGAGATGAGCTGACAAAAATGCAAAATAATTTGCAGTCTACGATACCAAATATTGTTGGTAAAAAATTATAATTTATTTTAACAAATTGATGGATTTTCTGCATTAGGGCAAATGACATTTCAATGAACAACCTCCATACGACCCATGCTGTAAAGATTACCCTAATAGCTGATGACGACGCCGCTAATAGCAGCGTGTGCGTCACCAACCCTCGTATTAACCCTTGCATGCGATCTGTTATCAGTCGCGCTCGCGTCGTTCAGTATCTTTGACTTTTACGACTCAATCCCATTAGAGCCCCGCCTGAAACGAAACAAACAAAAATTACAACTTAATTATTGTTTCGTTGGAAAGTTGTTATCTTTTTAATTGTTTTAATTGTGATTTAGGGTTGTTTTCACTTTGGCAATCTCTTTGTTTGGACACGCGGCGGCGTCGGGCGGTTCCTGGAGTTGTGACGGGTTAAATGTCGGCATCACCTGCAAGTGTGTTTAGGATTGTTTGTTGTTTATGCTTGCGTTCACACTGAAAAGCTTTATTAGGGTTCCGTACCAAAATGGTAAAAAAGGAACGCTTATGGTGTGACTCAGTCTGTCTGTCTGTCTGTCTGTCACAGCTGGATATCTCGAGAACTACTTATGCTATCAACTTCAAATTTGGAACAGTTTTAGATGACGTTTACCCAACTATTTTGCAAATAAGAAAGAAGTAAAAATATTTATATTTTTTTAACAGGGACTGAAAGGGGATCTTAAAAAATCAAAGTGAGGCTACTAGGGCATGTGGAGTATCATATGAAAGAACGCTGCTTGGACATTCTCAAACATTTTATTTATTTTTTTTAGAATGTATAGTTTTCGACTTTTGATGAAAAATGTAAAAAAAAATACTGTTCCCCTCCCTTAACTCCGAAGTTTGCAAAGATAAAAATCTGAAATTATTCTATGTGATAGAAGTTTATGTAAAGATTACAGGAAAAATAAAACGATGTCTCTAAATAGCATACTTTTTCAGGAAACGGAACGGAACCCTCGGTGCGCGAGTCCAACTCGCTCTTGACCGGTTTTTTTTATAAATGTACCTTAGTATCTACCTGCTTGCTAAAAGTGGATAATTCTTTCACTAATACGTATTTTCTCTCTTGGGTAAGGTGTAGTCTGCAACTTCGTATTCAAAACTGAAATAGATTTTATTCAAGGTTTCCCATTCACGAAGATTGCAAATATCAAATATTTTTGAATTCGAAAACTTGTACCTACCTTTTTGTAAACTCCGTTACTAGAAGTACCAGGCCAACATAAGCGATAAGCACTATTACCACACAGAACATTAACACAGAAGCACAACTATAAGATACACTTGCAAGTCGTTGTTGAAGCAAAGTAGCACAATTCATTAGCAACATTATCTTTTCAATACGGAGCCTCAGTTAAAAGTTCTCCGGAACTAACTCCGCGGGAAGCTAACTGCTTCACACACACAGGGTGCCTGTGTGTGGTGGTGTGCATAACAGCGCAATTCATTTACTCTAAAATAGCATTCAGGCTGCAGCTGGAAATAACATGTACACAGATACTGATTGTAAAGACACTTAGAGTGGAAACCCACCACACTACAGTTGGAAACTTGGAAATAGCCGGCTTATGCAGAATACAAAGAAATTGATCAATCGTTGTGCTAACTCAACAATGAATTGTCAAAGCGTTGTAATCTGGACATAACCCTGCCCATTTCTAAATACAAAAAGAATTTAACCACCGCAAAATAAAAACTATGTTTCTTCCGCCTGAATATTCAATAAATGTGACTGACATAATTAATAATTAATTATTTTAAACTAAACGAATGCTCAATTTTGACATGTTAATTTAATTTATTTTATTTTTTTCATTTGATTTGACTAATATTCTTCCCTCCAATAAATGTGAAATAATTATCATTAAGTATAATAACCAATTGTATCTAATATTCATGAATGCTTAATCTTGACATGTAATTTTTATTTATTTTTTTCTCAAATTTAATCACTTAATTATCTATTGTTATTTCTGTTTATACCTCAATGATGTACTATAATACCTCATTGTCAGACCTAGTTATATGTGCATGCCGTGGTCTCCTATAATTGAAGGAGCACACTTGAAAGAAACTTTCTAATTATTGTAATTAATATTGTATATGTGTATCCTTTGTTGGAGATCCCCAAATAAATAAATAAATAAACTCTAGCACTAAGTGCTGTAAAAAGTAGCTAACCCTTCAATCAATCCCAGGATCATGTCCATGATCAGGATCAGGATCATGGCTTAGCTAGGTCGAGTGATCGGTGGTTCGTTTATAGTAGGATCGAGTTTGTTTATGTATGTATTTATAATGCGAGTTTCCTTTACGAGTTTAATTACGTCGTATCTATCAGTAAGCAAGGCTAGTTGCAGTAGTTTTTGCTCACCGTACTTTTAATAACATTTAAGTAAATGAGTTGCAAAATATTCAGCGACAAACATTATTCAAACAACAAATCCGTTGTCAGATTGGAATCAAAACACAAAAGTGCGGCGCAGCTCTCACAATATTTCGTGTCGGCTGTCAGCGCAAACTTGCCACTATTTATCGCTTGGCAAGTTTCCTTGTCTCCTCACCCCGGCCCCTCCCCGCCCCTCTGTCGTACCCCTTCCCGTCCTCGTCCCCTCTAACCGACTGGAAAACTATAGCGAGTTCCGAACTGATGTCTCACTTGATAGGCTACGTCAACAAGTTCGCTGAATGCCGCTGCGCAGCGCTGCAAGCCGCTGAAAGTTGCTGCACTTAGTGTGAACGTTTAATTGGACGCTTTATGAGGGGCGTGCACCTCATGGTAATGAGGGCCGCCGGGCTAATATGAGCATTCAGTCTGTGCACTGATTACTACGAAATGGAAAAGTCTTGTCCAACTTAAGTTCTACTAGGAACACGCTACTTTGAGGCAGAGAAAGTAGTCGTGGAGCAGTATACAAACATTTAAGTCATCGTATTAATAGAAGTAATCCTAACAGAGCAATATTCCAGTATTTATACATTTCACAATACAGTTCCGTAATTATACAATCCAAAGCGAGATTACAGCGACAGATTCACATAAAATGTTTCCTTGACAGCGCGGCGCTCCAAAGTTTTCAATATAAATTCCTATAAAGGCTTATCTTGGGCTGAATGTAGGCCTAATCTCGCTTCTATATGTATATAAGAAGAGATTACAATAATGTAGTGAGCTGTAAATCGTAAGATTCCGATATGGCTATAAAGTCGGTTTACGAGCGAACCAAGCAGTCGGCGCGGTACCAACTTTTTATTTTATTGTTTTCTAATATCTGATTTATTCTGTTATAGAGCTATTAAACACTTCTCGGAATTGGATTCGAGTTGTAATACGACCGGGATTGTTGTATTGTTCGGCCTTTGCCTTTGCTCCAATTTGGGTTTAGGAATTTGAAACCAAAATTGAGAGAATTACGAAATTCCACTTAGATATTAATTGAACGCAATAATTACGTGAAACTCGCTCGTGTAGTATCGACACAAAACAATTTCTACTACATTATGCACACCTTGCCGGAAAAAAGTTGGAAAAAAAACTTAATAAGTAACCGTACCCGCGCGAGGCCCTTTCTTCTCGAGCAATTTAAAGGTAATAAAGTTCACATGCATGTTCTAACTGAACATAAATTTAAATAGAAAAAGGTGTTTAACCAAATTAATTTCCTGGTCCGCTCGCCAAGTATTTTCCTAGAAATAATGTCTCGGTTCAAGCCTCGACGTTTTATAACAATTTTGTACATAGAAAGGTGACTGAGAACGGAGTCACTACTTAAGGGTTAGTATGATAGTCACTATTTAAGGGTTAGTATGATAGTCACTACTTAAGGGTTAGTATGATAGTCACTACTTAAGGGTTAGTATGATAGTCACTACTTAAGGGTTAGTATGATAGTCTTATTTTGTTTTCCTTACCTTCGCTCTCACAGACGTAAATTAATGTTAACTGGTCATTATCGGAGTCTTACTATAACCTATCTACCTCACGAATGGAAACATGATTATACTTATGTCTTACAACAATAACGTTGTCTGGAAGTCGTTAATTTGTATTAGCTTTGAAAATTAGTCACGACACGTGCCCTGATATTGTTAAAACTTTTCTCTACATTAGAGCCTCTTCTGTGCACAAGGGAGCCACATGCTGAGGCGAACTAACAACGAACTGCTAATCCAATTAAAATGCAAGTTGTTTTAATGAGCCCCATAAAGTTAATGGCGAAGTTAAGACGAGTGCAAGATACAGTCCTTACAGACAATAAAACTGTTTGACTGCTGGAATAAAGATTATCTCGATGTCTGGATTTAGGCGCGGAGTTATTTCGTCGATTTTGGCTCGTTTTCCTTGTTTGCCTAGTTCCACTACTGTTGGGTAACAGACGTGTCTAGTTCCACTACTGTTGGGTAACAGACGTGTGGCGTTTCATGGTACGGAATGAAGCGCAATTTGTGGAAAGGAATTTAGCGCATCCGTGTCCTGTTGATTAATTTTGGGGAGTTCTAGTTAATTTGGTAACCGGCTTCAAAAAGGGAGAGTTTTCATCGCTTTCTCTGTGTCAATCAAAGTTGTCTTCACATTAAAGAGTCTACAACGTCTGTAGGTGAGACAGAGCATGGCTTGTCCTAACTGACTGTCGAGGCTTTGAATCTAACATTAAATCCAAATCAGTCATAAAAAAAACTGGTCAAGAGCGAGTCGGACTCGCGCACCGTGGGTTCCGTTCCGATTTCTGAAAAAGTGTGCTATTTAGTTTTATTTTTCCTGTAATCTTTACATAAATATATTTTTCTCTATGCAAACTTCGGAGATAAGGCACGGTATTTTTTTTACATTTTTCATCAAAAGTGAAAAACTATGCGGCCTAAAAAAAAAGTTTGAGAATTTGCAAACAGCGCTCTTTCATATGATACCCACATGTCCTAGTAGCCCCACTTCGAATTTTTAAGACACCCTTTCAGTGCCTCTTGCAAAAAAATATAGTTTAGTTTTAGTTTCTTTTTTATTTGCAAAATAGTTAGGCAAACGTCATCTAAAACTTTTCCGAAATTCAAGTTTTACCATTTTGCTACAGAACCCTGAAAACACAAATCAAAATCCAGTAAAAATCAAATCTCTCCCTATCAAATCTCTCCCTATTAAAAAAATCACTCCCACCAGTTACAACCGGAACAATTAACTTGAACATAAATCCGGCACCGGGCGCGCGTTGATACGCCGAACACGATATTCCTGGAGCTGCCCTCACGACCTGCCCTCGTCTAATTACTATCATTTCTAGTTCAACTCACACTCGCATGGCGTTTGATTTCGAACGAATTGGCTCAACTATTGGACGCATCTGCTCAACAGTTGGACGAGTCGTGAACTTTGACGTAAAGTTGGGGACGTATGACATGGTAATGAGACCCGTGAATGTGAGCGTCAGATACAAATAGCTAATGTCGTATTATCATCGATTTGAAATGCGAGACAGCTCTTACCTACCCTGACGCAGCAGGTAAACAGCTTCACTAAGGTAAACACAACATTTGATTCTATAGTTATGTCTGCCTGAGACTAAATTAACCCAATCAATTTTTATATTTTGCGTCTCTTATTCATTGAACTCATAGTTCAGAGTTCAAAAGTAATTCCTACAATTCGATACCTCAACTGGATCACGCTTTCTGATCGTTAAATCAGATTTGAAGTTTTTTTTTATCCAGCAATGGCTTTATAGGGTGAAGATGCCTATTATGAGCCAGGCGACAAGTATGAGATAACAAGGTATTGGCTAAACTATACTTACAAGGTAGTGCAACCACTTGACGCTAGTGGCGCCCGAAGCGTCATAGCAACGAGTCCTAATGTGTACCCGCGCGCCAATCAGAGGCGCTGTTAGAATGTGCGGGCATGCGCATTTTTGCGATAGCAGAAAAGAAAATAATTGCCATTATATCTTTACAAGATGCTTAGCAACATTATTTTTGTGCTAAATGTTATAGATTTCCGGTCATTATGTCAATTATACTATCAATTCCGCGATATGAGTGCGATACTTATTACAGTGTCTTCCTTGTCAACAAAAAATAGACAGCCATTTTGTAAAATTTCGGTGTGTTCGTAATATGAGATGTTAGGGTTCCTTAGATAAGGTATCTCTTATTAAGATATTTAAGCGCAAGTTAGATTAAGAAATATAAGTTTTTGTTATCACCTTTATTTTGAAGACTGAAGTTTAAATCAACAAGGTTAACAAGGTTAAGGTTATTTAGTTAACAAGTGCAAATTAAAGATTTGACTAAAAATCGTTTTTCATTTTTTATTTATTTGAACCTGAAATCAGAATGACCCTAACATGAGATACTATTTCAGGTTAGGAACTCCTAGTATCTCATAATAAGAAACCATTAGTCAACAACGCAATTTCTGACTTTTTCTGTTTTGTCTAATAAAGTTAAAAAAAATATTATAATTAGGACTAAATAGTAATTATTTTGTAGAACTATATTAAATTGCCTAGTCAATATTGTAGCTAGTGAAGCTCCAACTGCGGAAACTGTTTTTTTATAGTCAAAAATATAAATGGTATCTCCTATTCGGCATCTTCACCCTACAGTTTGGCACAATATGCTAATTATACCTATGCCATATGCTATACACCGTAGACACCAGCAAAACTCAAAAATTATAATGATTTTCTTCTTACCAAACGATATTTCACTTCCTTTCAGCGTGAACCTGCAGTATTCCGGCATTCGGTGCTCCGCCATTACATTAACTATCAACTTTTAGCTGTTTCATAACAGCCGACCCTCTATTAAGCAGCTTTATCACATTTTAGCGTAAAAAAGTAACACGTTGTCATTTGGCGAAATGGCCATTTAAGATGTTTTACGGCAGTCCGGTGATCTCGGCTAATGTCTTCAAATCTCTGGCGTGTCCTAACCTTGCTGACTTACGTATACTCAGATTATTTTACATTACTTTTGATGACGTTTATTTCAGTGGTGACAGCCATTCTCTGAACATTTATTTTAATACAAGCAACGGTGTGTAAATATGCAGCATAGCGTAGCTTTAGCGCATGCCTTTAGGTGCGGCTGCGGCATACCCTTATTAAGTAGACTATTATATGAATTTATAGGTTCAAGGACCTGTCTTAGTGTCTTACCTCTAGGATCCACTTACAAGATTCATAAACAGAAGATAAGGCACGTAATTAATTAAAGATATTTATAATTAACGCGGACAATGGCAAACAATATTCCGTTTATTTGTTTGATAAGTTGTCGCGGCTAAACTGCAGAACTGAATTAATGTATATCTCGCTAGTCCCGCTCACTATTCAAAGCTGTGCCTGTCACAGTATCAGTTACAACTGCTCGCGCGACCCGCTCTATTAGCTGTACCTGTCACAGTATCAGTTACAACTGCTCGCGCGACCCGCTCTATTAGCGAGCTCGTAAACGCAACTTATAGCGATGGAACAACTTTCTGATTTATCGCAATCCGCGCGCCAACGCGGGGAGAGGAGGGTACTTACCACCTTATGTTATTGAGAGATACAATAAAATAACTTCCCACTTCCCGTATTGTCTTGTAATTAGCCCTTAAATAAATGTACGTAACTATACTTACTGTGTCTACTTATTTTCGAGACTTTGTATTTGACATTTAATTAAAATTAATTCCAAGGTTTTATCTGCTGCCATTTTTGTATCGGTTGAAAACCCTCCGTCTAACCCTCATGCCTGAAATCACAACCTATCGTCTTATAATAAGTATTTAGTAATCCTCGTACTACTGATCGCAATGTAATTCTTCGAAGCACCCCATCCCCTCAGTAGCGCAGTAGGTCGGAACACGTTGCAGCACTAAGGCAAGTACTAGTGCAGGCGCCCGGCGCGGCCTCCCACACGATCCTCTCACAGCTACAAAGGAAATTAATTTTCCGCCTTGTTACCTTGCGTTATGATAAGCGTATGCATAGGTTCAGCTAATGTCTTGAGATTGTTTTGAGATGATATACAAGGTGTGGAGAAATTAATACTATTGCACTTAGTACAATGGTGGAAGCGGAAGGTAGTCAGTTGAAACCTGGAACAATCTAAATGTGAATCCACATCTAACATTTACCTTACGGGAAAGAAGAATAGGAAACATCGTAATGTGCACTTTGTAGCAGGTAACCCAAAATCAGTCCTTATGTTTTGACACTAGGTAAAAGTTATCTTCCTTGACTTAAATTGTCCGTAGGTATATTCAAACCACAACTATAAAGTGGATATATGACTTCACGGCAGATTGACGTATTGTCACAGAATACATACCTAATAGTACAAGTACCTACAGAAGATTCACTCCGCAAAATCACCGACTCTTGCTACGACGCAATAAAGTGCAATTCAGGTCGCACAGCGTTAATTACCTACAGTTATATTCACCTAGATGTTGCCTCTCTTTCTATCGTGTAACTCTTATACTAGGCAAGACTCGTTAGGGTTGTCTTCTTTTACGAGGCGGCGCGTGAGTGAGTATGTAACTAACGTGCGAGCCGGCCCGTGCGTGGCAGCCCACACTGGATTAGCCCGACAAGTCGATCCCGCCGCGTACTTGTAGCTTCATACCTAAAATGCGGAGTGCGCCTGATGGCCTGGTAGAGTATCGATTTGGTTTTACATTGAAACAGAGTAGACACTGACAAAGTTTTCAAATTTATATTAGAGCACCTATTTTGCTCCCTAAAGTATCACAAGGACGTTTCAAGTTATTATTGGCTAGAGTTTCGTACCTGATTTACTTTTACAGGTCTCTTCAGGGACTCAAATAAGCCAGATTTGGGCTAACGTCCGTGGACACTGATTTATGTTAATATTTAATTTACATGCAACCCTGGGCGCGAACGAGGTTCTTCTAGACTTCAGACTGTTACCTGAAACTTACGCAGTATTATTTTACAATGAGGAGCGCCCCGTCGTACTTAATGCTTTAAAAATGAACTAGTAGGCACTTGCTACTTGCGCAACAGACTCAGTGTTTGTTTAACACATGGTATAAATCAATAATTTTGTAACATTTTCATGCACGTTTGTTGGTAAATGTTCCGCTACGGCGAAGCACTGCAAATACCGTTTAAAAAATAAATCATATCATCAATACAAAGTAAGAAGATCTAAGGATTTCAAAGTTTTCTAAATAATAATATGTGACTTGGGAAATACTTTAAGGCTAATGTAACAAGTTTTGAACAACAAATAAGTATCACAAAAACTACGAAAAGTACCAAAAGATTAGCTCAAAGCTAAACATAATTCACAGTACCTAATACCTATTATATCGTGAATTGTTTTTTTAAGTATAGCCCACAAGGTATGGTAAAATTAGGCATAAACTTTCCAACATATACTACTTAAATATTCTAATTGTTCATTTAATTCGTAACTTTGGCGGCCATGACAGTCGGGACTTCCACCAATTCATATTTAGACACTTAATTTTCCTGCGTCAACGTTAAATATGTGTATAATATGTTGGTATATCTAGGTAATTTATGTTCTAGACTTTGTTTTTCATATATAGGCTCACCTACATGAACATTTCTGTGGTCCCCAAAGAAACGACTTTTGTTGGGAATTTAATATTTCCAGAATGTATGTAGGTGTAACGAAGGGTAAAAATAAGAGAAGTTGACAATTTCTGAAATATCTAATGACATGACCTACTTACTACAATGCAATGGAGGTGTATGTTGGGTGTTAAAGAGTTGCTGAGGAACCTATGTTCTTCTTATTTCCCTTTAAAATTTTATTGTAGTTTTCCTCTAAACTTAAGCGACTCTGATGTTGACATGTTAGAATTGGTGCGCGAACTAGGCGATGGGCTACCCGTTTCCTTATAGTATAAATAATAAAGTATTTTCGCTCTATATATACCAGAAATACAGTATTAAAAAAAATATATAGTCACGTCCACAATCAGATGGTGTAACAAACTACGTTATTGAACTCGAAGTATGCAACTGCAGGAATGTGTGTACCTACAGGAATCGACCACGTCTAACCTTTGCAAACGTTACGGAAAAACAAAAATAGCCCTTAAACAAGTTGTATTTAAAAGATAAGGGTATAATCTAAACAATGTAGGTACCTAGTTAATTACCTCTTTACCTCTGGAATGCGCCCGAGCCTAGCGTGACTTTATTAAATTGTTCTAGCAATTAGGCGCTAATTCAGACAGTTTCATGTCTACGCAAATAATGCCCGATGCTAATATCACTGGCTGTTCTTTCACGGAATTGTAAGGAGGAACTTTGAAATAATCATTAGTATGGCATTTCATTTGTTGTCGTACCTTCTCGCAGTTAAGATAGTAAGGTAAAACAATCAACATTATAGATCCTTGTAGCACTCTAACTTAGAAATATTATAAAATATTTTTGAAAGAGTAGCCATGCAGTTTCTTGCTGACTCTCCTCCATAGGAAACGACCAATTGGAACCGTGCACTTAGCTTCTTTTCTGACTTGTCACAAGTACTGAAGGAGAAGGTTTAGTGTGAATTTTGATTTAACAATTTTTTTCTAGACAAGGTATTTTTAACTCAAGGCTTGTACTATATTGTCCATGATTAGGTTTATACCTAAGAGCTGTCCATAGACTCTTTTTATTATTCATTAATTTATCAGATGTCTTTGGAACACTTCCTTGTAGATTTAACGAAAACCAAACTACCTACTAGCAATACCGAAATACATAGGAATATAAAGTAAAATTAAAGTATGTCTCTCTACCACTCTACACAGATATTCAACCACAAAGTGTCTCTTCCTAGCACAGGTTCCTACGGACTAGAGGTGCCACTCGACGCTCCGGCTAATTCCGCTTTACTGCCACTAAGAAATACTGCCACAAAAGTTGCCAAAACAGGTGCGTGCGCCCCTTGAGAGTATTTATGACCAAGCAAATATAAAAATGTAGTATATAATAATGTAGTATACTACAAACTGAACGGGTTGGAAGCAATGTGATGCTGATCAGTTCGATTCCGAGTGCGATAACTTTTGGACATAAAAAGTCTGTAAAATCCTCCCCCACATACTTGTATAATCTTGTTTTATTTGCTTACGTATGCTTTGAGAGTATTGCTCCAAACGAAATTACATTTCATTCGACCATTTTTTTAGGGGGAGTATAGTTGCCCGCGTCCGTAGGATTTACCACCTTTTCCTAACAGGCCCACCCTACACGTGCTCCCCGGGTGGTGCTAAATGGGCAACAACGCCGAGCAACAGGCGGCAGTTAACTAACCTGTCCATAGGTATTCACAAACCTTGTAGGATTAAATCCCTCCAAAAAGTGTGACCATATCACCTTGGGAAAGTGACATGAGTATGCCCCAACTCTTTTTATGGAATTATGAGCGATAACAATATTGATTTGTCATGCGATCCGGCTAACGCCCGGCGCTTGCAGGTACCCGGGCCTGCAAGTATGAAATTGGTTACCGAAGACTACACGGAGGCAGGCGACCAGGCCCTCGTGAAAGTAAATGCTACTGGAAGCACTAACAAAAAGCTTATACAGCAGGCGTTCCACCCAAGCCTATTTATTAAAAGATCTCGATCTTCCTCATTAGGAAGCACCCCTAGCACGGTTAGAGATACCACAGAGGACATACCTTTGGTTGCAACACCCGCACCACTTATCGTAGATGCCGAACCTTTGGTTGGGGGACCCACACCAATTAATATAGATGGCGGCACTAGTAACTGCCCTCCCACATGGCAAAGGATACCTTCCCAGCGTAATCCAAAAAGAAAAAAAACTATCCAACAGCCCACCACAAGTAGAAAGACAAGACAGCCCATCACAGAACCAAGTTTATACTTCAAACAGATACAGTGGACTACCTGTAGATCAGATTGATGAACAAGCAACTAGCCAACCACTCACCAAGAAACCGAATAAACCACCGCCAATAATCCTGCACGGTATAGAGGACTTGTCGAAACTGACAGAATTTCTGAATAATTCTGTACCAAATGGAAGCTATTCCTATAAAATAATCAACAGAGACCAGCTTAGAATAATGACACATTCAGCTGAAGTCTATAAAGACCTGATCGATCTTATACGCAAGAATGGACTAATTGGTCACACCTTCACGCAAAAAGAAAAAAGATGTTGCAGACTTGTGATCAAAAATTTGCACCATACCACTCCAAAGGAAGCTATTATAGATGAGATAAAAAAAACAGGAAATGTAGTCAGAGGCGAAGTCATATGTGCGATATCTAGAAGGAATAAAAAACCTCTCAATATGTTTTTTGTCAATATAGAACCCGGCCCTAATAACCCAGAAGCAAAGCGTATTCAATACATATACCATACGAAAGTTAAGATAGAGGATCCACGAAAAACAAACGATATCCCGCAATGTACAAGATGCCAACAATACGGGCACACGAAAAATAATTGTATGCGCCCTTACCGGTGTGTTAAATGTGCTGAGGGACATAGAACCACAGACTGCCCGAAGAAGGACAGAAACACTCCGGCAACATGCACCCTTTGTCTCGGAAAACATCCTGCCAACTACAAGGGTTGCGAAGTCTATAAAGAGATTCGAGCGAGAAAAATAGCACAGCCATCACATAGAAAACTTACTACAACAAACATGCAGCATTCAAAAACTAATATAGCCCACCCATCTCAAATAGACGAATTCCCCCAGCTAAAACCAAGCAGATATGCTATAGAGCGCCCAATAAGCCCCCACAACACAGAGCCAAGAAACACTGGCTACTGGGACAAAAAACCAGAGAACTCACAATCTCAGCCAACAAATTTGTTAGAACAAATAATTCTCAAACAATCAGAGAAAATGGACACTCTCATACATCAAATAGGAACCCTAATGGGACTCCTAACGACACTAGTAGCCCAATATAAGAAATGAAGTTCCTACGCATTGCCGCGTGGAACATAAACGGCTTATCGCCAAATAAACAGGAAGTAGAACTGTTCGTCAACCATAATAAAATAGACATCCTCTTAATATCCGAGTCTCACATGACGGACGAAAAGCTCATCAAAATTAGGGGTTACAATGTATATTGCACCAACCACCCAGATGGAACATCACATGCTGGAGCAGCGGTTGTAATAAGGGAAAATATTAAACACCATGTTCTTCCGGACTTTAAAGAAATGTATTTGCAGGCTACTGTATTATCAATAGACGACTGGCAGGGGCCACTTAGGGTCGTGGCGGTATACTGCCCTCCTCGGCATCGTATTGATGAACAAATGTTCAGCGATTTTTTTCACTCGCTTGGTAGTAGATATATCACAGGGGGAGACTGGAATGCCAAAAATACCTTCTGGGGCTCTAGGCTAACTACAACAAGGGGCAGGGAGTTGAAGAAAAGCATAGATAGAAACTCTCTCAATACAATTACTTCAAGGGAACCAACTTACTGGCCATCTGATCCTAATAAAACTCCCGACCTTATTGATTTCTTTATAACCAATGGTATGTCAGGGCTCTATACAAAAATTGAGTCATGCCTAGATGGCTCTTCTGACCACACACCGGTGATATGTACATTGAGCACCACCATCATCTGTCAAGAACCTCGTGATACCTTATACAATAGAAAAACTGACTGGGTGGCATTCCAAGAATATATTCAAGAAAATGCCAACTTGAATATACCCCTCAAGACAGAGGAAGATTTGGAAAATGCTGCTTGTTATGCGACCAACCTGATTCAATCAGCTGCCTGGATGTCCACGCCGTACGTTGAGTACAACCCGCAAAAGCAGGACTATACGTTAGTGATACTCAATAAAATTGCTGAAAAAAGAAAGCTGAGACGACAATGGCAAACAGGCAGGAATGCACAAAATAGAAAAGCCCTAAATAGAGCACAAAAAGAATTGAAACAAATGCTCGAAGAATATGAAAATACCACCCTTCAAGACAAGCTGCAAACTCTATCACCATATAGAGCAGATGACTACTCGCTATGGAAAATGACCAAATCATTAAAAAGACCAAAGGAACATATGCCCCCACTGAAAAAGCCGAACGGTAATTGGTCAAGAAAACCAGAGGACAAAGCGGAACTTTTTGCCCAATTCTTAAAACAAGTATTCAAACCGAATGAACCTGATATCATGCATTCAGAAGAGGAAATAGAAAGTTTTCTTAACAGTGACCAGCATACATCCATTCCATTACGACTGTGTACTCCAGCAGAAGTCCGTATAGCCATCAAAAATCTAAAAAACAAGAAAGCACCGGGGTTTGACCTAATAACATCTGAAGTTCTTAAACACCTACCAAAAAAAGGAATCGTCTTGTTAACTATTCTCTTTAATGCAGTACTGCGACTAAATCATCTCCCGCGCATATGGAAAGTCTCAATTATAAATATGGTTGCCAAACCAGGAAAACCTCCAACTGAAGTCACATCCTACAGGCCAATAAGTCTCCTGCCGCTGATATCAAAATTATTTGAAAAACTTTTGCTTCAACGCCTGCTACCAATATTGGAAGAACAAAAAACAATACCAGACCATCAATTCGGATTCCGAGCACACCATGGAACGACAGAGCAAATACACAGAGTAGTGCACACAATCCGACAAACATTGGAAAAAAAAGAATACTGCTCTGCTGTGTTTCTTGATATCCAGCAGGCATTCGACCGTGTATGGCACAAGGGCCTCTTATACAAAATCAAATCTTGTTTACCACATAATGCATACATGCTCCTCAAATCTTACCTAGAGGACCGGATATTCCAAGTTAAGTGTGGAGACAGCTTATCTTCCTTCAACAAAATTGAAGCTGGAGTGCCACAGGGCTCTGTGTTGGGCCCTATCCTATACACGATCTATACTGCTGACCTCCCAACATCGGAGCATGTGGTCACTGCAACCTATGCTGATGACACGGCTGTCTTATCGTGCGACAAGGATCCTATTGCAGCGTCCTTGAAACTCCAACAACAACTGAATAAAATAGAATCTTGGCTGAAGAAGTGGAGGATCAGAGCTAGTGCTGCAAAGTCGGTCCATACCACATTTTCTCTGAGGAGAGATGATTGTCCTCCAGTAAAACTGGATAACAGTGTGCTGCCGCAGAAAAATACTGTCAAATACCTAGGTATGCATCTAGATAGAAGGCTTACCTGGCGTGAACATATAAAGAACAAAAGAGATCAGGCAAACAGAAAACTAGCAGACATGTACTGGCTCGTAGGTAGGCAGTCCTCACTCAGGCTTGAAAACAAACTTCTCATTTACAAATGCATACTAAAACCTGTATGGACATACGGCATAGAACTTTGGGGTTCGGCCAGCCACTCAAATATAGAGATTCTACAACGCTTCCAAAACAAAGCACTGAAGACGATTAGCGGTGCACCTTGGTTCACTAAGAACAGTGAAGTCCATGAATACTTGGAAATCCCATTAATTAAGGAAGAAGTGGAAAGATCATGTATGACCTACAAGAAAAGACTCGAGCGACACAAAAACCAACTCGCTGTTACCCTATTGGACAGTAAGAACTCCGTATTCCGCCTGAAAAGGAAACAAATAGCCTCAATTTAATGACTTTAAATTGAAACTTTAATGAGGAGACACGTCACTGGACGCGTCAAACTCTAACTGCTACAACATCATACGCCAACCAACAGATCTGATTATGGCTCAATGGCTGATTGCAGATAGAAAAGAAAAAAAAAAAAAAAAAAAAAAAAAAAAAAAAAAAAAAAAAAATTTTTTAAGCAACACGTATCTGGCACTAGCAACACAAAACTTTCGTCCTAAGCACTGCTACATTTAGGGCCTCTAAAAAGGTAAAAAAGAAACAAAAATTTCATGACCTAAACATATCCTGAACACACATTGTTAACAAAATACCAACGCTCGGCTGAACCACCTCTATACGGCAAGACAACCGAAAGAAAAAGTAAAAAAGGAATATCGTAGCTCGTAATACGAGGCGGAAAAAACGGTTCAACAAGCCAAAACTGATTTTTCATCCGAGTTAAGGCGAGAGTCATCAAAACATTGCGATGAAGAAAACACCGCTGACTGATGCAGGCTAGGGGAGGTGACTGCAGTGATGGGGCGATATGAGGTACCAGGGGAGCATGCCGGGGAAGGTGACTGCAGTGAGGGGCGATTAAGAGGTACCAGCCGGTCTACTCTGTAAAAATCTCACCGTGAAAACTTACGTGAAGAGAGCTTGAAGTGAGTTGTCATTCTACCTGATGCTAGGGATTGACACTACTGACAGCTCACTCCACGCTCACTTCATCTAAGTTTTCACGGTGATATTTGTCCAGAATAGCACTGCAGGAGTGCAGGCTGAGGGAGGTGACTGCAGCGAGGGGCAATAAATGATTAATGATTTTATTTCTTTATGTAGGTTTGTACTTTTATTTTAATAAAAAACTTTTTAACAAAAAAAACAACATCCGAAAAATACTACAAAGTGTAAAATATCTTTAATTTCGGAAGTCGGTGTCTTTGGATCTGTATTTTAGTTTTTTGCCACCGACTTCCGAAATTAAAGTTATTTTACACTTCGTAGTATTTTTTTGGAAGTCGGTTGTTTTTTTTTTTTTTTGTAAAAAGGTTTTTTATTTTTCACTTTTTAGTAGGTCAGTTTGTAATATACTAAGTTAAAATAGTCTAATGTCAACTGCTTATCACCTTTTACAAAATATTGCTTTTCCCGGATACAGGGACGTTAATTGTTGAGGAGTTCTCCTCCTTTTTTTTTTTTGAAAAGTCGGTTATAAACTAGATGAGGTCGGCGTTTCCTATCTGACTACTCTGAGAAGAAAGCCCGAAACAAACTCAGAGGTCACAGTCTCTTTTAAATTCCAGACATAATCTTGGTCAGATCATGTGAAGACCATGTAGATTGGTGTCTGAAATGGTTTTTTGAGGAAAGAACCACACTGATTGAGTGGAGCTGTCCAGTCAGTGTACGCATTTGTCAGTAATCGTGCAGCTCAACTCAGAACTTAAGGAGCTCAACGATTCGGCGAACAATACCAAATTACTCAAACTGCTAGACCATGGTTAAAACTAACTGAGAGAAAGAAAAAAAAAAACAAACAAAAAAAAACAATGACCCATTCAAAAAAATTAAAATAATAATAGTTATTTATGCAACTGACGTATAATAAGGGGTATTAAAACACGAATGTGGGTTTATCACACGAGGCGATGCCGAGTGTGATAATAGTATCACATGAGTGTTTTAATACCTAATTATGTACAGTTGCATACAAGACTTTATCTACATCCATGTTATCAATCCTCTATAAAAGGTTCTGAAACAGTTTTTTGCAATACTAAGGCCGCGTTTCCACTGACGCGGAGCTGGGCGGAGCGGAGCGGAGACGTGCAGGAATCGTCCAATTACAGACGAGGCAAGAGACGCGATGAGGATTTCAACCATTATGATTGGTCGATTCCTGCACGTCTCCGCTCCGCTCCGCCCAGCTCCGCGTCAGTGGAAACGCACCCTAATACTCGTATCGAACATGGCGGCCAACATCATAGTATACGACGTGAATTCGAATAAGTTCTTTTTTTAAATTACGACGCTGTTGTAGTGAAACGCGCGTGCATTACAATGTTCTTTTTTTGAAAACGAGTTGCATTATGAAATTCAGTACAACATTAAAGCACTCGTTTGGATGCTATTATGGTTACCATGGTTACTATGACACTGGCTGTTTTAATGTTGGCAATAAGCTAACTGTTTCAGAAGCTTTTATAGAGAATTTATAGCATGGGTGTAGATAAAATACTGTACAAAGTCAATATTCATGATAAGGTATACTAATTAATATAAAATATGTACACCAATGTCAATGATAAGACGTACCAGGAGCGCAGGCCGGGGCAGGTGAATTCAATCGGTAGGTATGACGTAAGGGCGCAGATGGATCAGCGGAACGCAGGGGATCCGGATATGGGCGTGATTTGGAAAGTAACTGCTGGTGCATTAATGCAATAAAGCTCCTTGTTTTACCAAATTTTGTTTAGAAATATTCTTTCTGATGAAAAGTTTCACGATGTTTTTTCCTGTAGCTCATATTTTTAAAAGCAAAAATGCTTTAATAACTTAATCCCGCAAATGAGAGCCTACTAAGTCGTCCTCTACAAAACGTATACCCGCGTCTCCCGAGATTGTCGGCCTTTCCAGTTCTAAACTGTTTCTCGTTTCATGTAACGGATTTTCTAAACAGGAAAACTAGATGTTTCTTTTCTTCGTATAAATCGTGACCACTCATAGTTTCTGTCGACAGTTGCACTAACAACCCGCCAACTATTCGCATACGAGTTAAAATTGCTTCACACCCCAGACGGTAACGGGAAAGTTCATTATAAGAAACTTGAAGCAAAAGAAAAATATATAGTGGAAACACTTCCATTGCACTGAGAGCTGCCATAGTACATAGAGTAATTTGAACCCAGAGGCGCGCAACTTTTTTGGTGTAAATCTCTTGAGTGAGGATCGCTGTACAGCTCCTTCTATATATCTTGAGTCGCAGATCCAGCAGGCGACAGACGTGACCTGCCTTCCCCTGCTTTATGTTCGTTACGTTCCCTGAATACGGAAGCAAAACGTTTACGTTACCCTACCTTGTTAATAAAATGCACTTTTACAAAATCACAAGATTGTTATCGCACAAAATAAAGTTGGTAAAAATTTTGTTTGGTGCGATGAATCACGCGACGAAAATAGTGCACATAAACTTTAATAATTGTAATAACGTAATTGCTTAGCAAAACACTATTTTTAATATCTCAATTAAAAAAAGGTAATAAAAATATAAACAAATTGGCGGGAGCGCTCGTGATCGCGAGCAGTTTATCACGCGAGCGAGCGCGGCCGAACCGCACGCCCGCGCGTCCGTTCGCGCACGTTCCTAACTCTGTGATTATGAGAACGCTCGTAAAGGAAAAATAATAACCCGTCAAGTATACATACATTAAAAGGAAATGTTCACTCCATTAATGCAAACTTTTAAATATACATAAAAATGTATAAAGCTGCTACGTTTCGTTATGTTTGCATGGACGTTTTAAAATTTACATCATTAGTATTGTGACAATATTTACATCATTAGTATTGTGACAATATTTAAATCATTAGTATTGTGACAATATTTACATCATTAGTATTGTGACAATATTTACATCATTAGTATTGTGACAATATTTACATCATTAGTATTGTGACAATATTCAGTTTGTAATGTCAACACGCTGCAATGGTTAAATATTTACGTAATTCAAATTAATGAATCACAATGTGGATGCCAATAGTAAACTGATGAGTTTTACTCAATTATTTGATTACCAAATCGGATCTAAAATGATTAATTTCTCATGAGACACGTTTTCATAGCAGATGTGGTTCTGTCAAACTAATATAGTTTCAGCGAGGCGTCAAAGGTGAACCGGCAGGTAAGAGTTCCAGCGATGTAATGTCGCACTGGGAGGGCTGCCTGGACTGGGCTCACTCATTACGGCGGTTTCGGCCGCGTCCCGATAATTTACCGAATGACAACGAGCGACAGTCGGCCTTTGTATTAGTTGCTCGAGCGGTGGACGCGTAATGGCCGAAATTACACCTCTCTGATTGGTCCGCCGAACTGATTGTGAGCGATGGAGTGTTCAGCGTTTCTTGCTAACGTGCGTCCAAATCAAACGGTACGACACACGATACGTATGTCTTACTTTATTATACACACCATCAAAGTTACAGATACTTATAAATGTTCAAATTTTACATAGTGCGGCACAATGGGCGGTCTTATCGCTAAAAGCGATCTTTTACAGACAACCTTTGGATGGATTACGGGAAGAAGGAGAGAATACTGTAGGTAGTCTGTGGTGTACCATGTAAATATACAACATAATACATACATAATTATATACAAATATACTTATATATATGCAATGATAATGTCTAAAGAGAGAGGAAGTGTTTTTTACCAGAATTATAAAAGTGTTTGTGTTTGTGTGAATGCGTACAGCGCGCCCGTTGCAACTGTAAGTTGCGCGGGAGACAGGCAGCTGACCACTTCTTGAGCTGACAGCATTCTGAGCACAGACAAGTTTGCACTCTAATTTTATTTTTTATTGAATATTCTACGTAGTTATGAACAAGCTCGTATAAACTAAACTATACTTAGTTCTTATAAAAAACCTCAGCACATATTCTGTTGAAAAAGTGTTTACATTTCGTTGGCAGTCTTTGGTATGAAGCTAACATTTTCTTTTATCAAAGTTACATAGATCAAGAATTGACAATGTGAGTTTATGTTCTATGTTCACACACTGCCACATTCGCGCGCATTCATTGCGCTGTCACATTCTAAATTTAAAAGACTGGTTTCACAATCTCTTGCAAGTCGCCAATAAGACGGATGCTTATGTGATCCGCTTCCATCGATTCGTCGGTTTATAGTGTTTTTCTTTTAAAATGTGTACTTTTTATTATATTTTTTTTTTTCTCCTCATTTAGCATGCGTTCGTTATCATACTCAAATGTCATTTCGTGGAAAATAGTGTGGGTTATACGTTTTCTCGACTGTTAAATTACTATTTTGTAAATGCTGTACTGTATAACTGTTTTTTGTCCCAAATAAATAAAATAATGTTGGTGAAGAGTTTGTGCGTTAGCTAGAAGGTTTAGTAGTAGCTGGATTAAAGCAAGGGTACCATCGACTGTATGTACTTAGTGCATGCTGATGTTCGTACCCACCACGTTGTATGAAAACAAAATCAAAGCAGTTCTGAACTAAGTATTTGATTAAATAAATAGTTTCCAATTAGGCTTCAGGGGTAACAAACCAGTAATAAGGCTTACCTTTACCAGTTACTTTCCTAAATGGATTAAACAACCAATGCTGCGTATTATAATGTGCTCATTACCCTCCGCCATTTGCCTTTAAATATAGAATTGCCCGCAGGCTATTTCTGAACTTTAGGAAATTTGTTAAAAAAATATTGTCTGTTGAAGATAATCTGATAGAATCTGTTGTTAGGGCAGATAGCTTTATCAAGATATTAAAATACACAAGTTAATTGCTTAAACAACTTGAAAATACAAACAAAATATTGTATCGGGCAAAATAGCAAGATAAAATCATTTCTCATTTTGCCTAGACCAGTCTAGACGCTCTAATTAGATATAATTTAAAATTGACACGAAAATTATCACACTCAATATTTAGATTAAAATAAATCATTAAAATAAATCGCACACAATTATCACCCATCAAAATTCCACTCGAAAATAAACATTAAAAGCTCAAAAACTCCGAGTATTAGTCTGACCATCAGCCTCCACCCTTCCCTGGCCGCGTGCCGCTGCAAGGTGACCGCGGCCCGCATGAGGCCGCCAGCTCCGCGGCTATGCCATCGCGCCACAATTAAGGCCGCTCAGTAATTCACTTAGGCTTACATGTGTCGATTTGCGCCACAATCGCGCCGCATTACGGGCTAACTTGAAACAATCACGCTACTTAGATTATAGCCTGCGGCCAGAGAGCTTTGTTTCAAATTGTATGTTTATGTGCTTTTCTTGAACTACGTAATTGAACACTAATTTGGAATTAGCAGGAAAAGTCGGGTCGGTTCAGAAGCACAAGCATTGAATTATTTTTGTTTTACTATTCGATTATTATGATGACTTCCAGAGCTACTACGGTTGGTATGTACCAACGGAAACCACTACGTGCCTAGTGGTTTCCGTTGGTACTTACGTACTTAATGAATAACGTTTTTTTTTTTCAAATTGTTAAGTAAGTATTTTGGAAATAGGTACCTACATTATTTTAGTCAAAGTGACCTACTTTTTATAAAATTATGTTTTTAAAACATTTTTCCTCATTAACATGCGACACTGTTATCAAATTACATTTCCATTTTACAAACAGATGCAGACTTCCCCCCCTCCCCTCGCTCCTCTCCTCTTTTTCTCCGCGTGTGAATAATGAACTGATATTTTTAAATTATCTACCTACACATTTGTGTATTTATTACTTTACTTGAATTAATCATAAAACTATGGCATTTCATTAACACCTCTACGAAACACTTTTTACAGCCTGTCAATTCCTGAAAACAGGAACAAGGTACGGACCTCAAAAGACCCATTTCCTACTAAAAGGATCCCAGATGGTTTGCTCCAAATCCATACCTAATATACACGTGTCGGAACTAGGCTCCGTGAACGAATGAACCAAAATACGAGTGAGTTGGTGAGTAGGTACCTACATAAAACCTACATAAAAGTCTGTATACTTAATATTTAGGTCACAATATTATAATAAGTGTCGACTCCATTCGAGTCACTAATACCCGTTTTCACCATCGTTCCCTCAAACACTTTAGGGTCCCTTTACATAGGAGACTTTAAATCAGCTCCTTACCTAAGTTTGTTTTCATCAGGTTAAGGGACACCTACATAAGGGCCACTTAGCTAAGTGACAGTTTTTTTTTTTTAAATCATTCCGAAAATCTTACCTTTTCGATGAATTTACCGATTATGTATTCCATTGATATTATTAATCGTGTAGATTAATGTAAAATAATCCGACAAAATATAAAGAAAATATTAAATAAACATGATTTCATTAAAAATACATAAAATATCATCCAATATTCATATTAAATTGTATTGTCACTTGACAGATGACAGCGCTACGCACATTTAGGCTATTTGTTCGTGAGAATGAAAAAAACCTCAGAGTGTATATCAACTACACTTAAACTAGACATAAAAAAAAATTGCTAATGCGAGTTGTTCGGTTTGATGGTCTGTACCACATCCTTAAATTCGACCACACATATTCTATGAAAGTTCCTAGATAACTAATCGCATGTATACCTAATCACAAGTGTAATAAATTAAAAAGTAGATACCAGTTAAAACACAAAAGATGAAAAAAAAATAGATGTAAACAGTACCTACTTTATAAGTACGGTATTTCACGACAAATACGAGTATGTAGCCGTCTGAATAAACTAATTCGTAACTCAATAAACAGTTTCGATAACTTTTAGACTCTGAATAAAATCTTCCATTTCGCAACAAATTATGAACGTTCAAACTGTCACTTAGCACGAAGATGCCTAATATCGAGCCCCTATAATTAAGGGTTTAGGACCATAGCTGTCCCTTAAGTGATGATGAAAATGAAACTAACACTTAAAATTTCTTAGGTGCCTCCCTAAATGGAACGAATGAATGAAACTAGGCATCAGTTTAGTCAAATCGATCACGTAAGAGGTGACTGTTGCCGAGGGCATAATATTTCATTGGAACTCCTCAGAGAATTCCTTTCCAATAGAAATAAAAAGTATACAGTCTAAATCTTTTCTTTGCGTAAATATAAAACTTCAATATTCTTTATTGCTTACTTGATTGTTTGCCATCCAAAGATTCAGCATTTTTTGAAGAGCAATTTTGTCTTCAATTCACGAAAGATGTTTTGTTGATCAGTCTCAACCGGTATATTAAGTCACATTCATGAAATAGAAATAGCATGAGAAAACTAGCCAAGTGCGTGTCGGACCACGCACAATGAAGGATTCCATAGTTGGTATGAATTTATCCCAAGAACAAACTTAAAATTGTTGTTGAAAAACGTGATCTTCCATACATTCCAACTGCAAATGTAAGTTTGCACGCACAATATTGAAAGTTTACCATGTTATTTTTAGACCATAGATTTCTTATAGGATTTCTTGTACTTAATCGATATTATAGAACTATTTTCTGTATTTTTTTCCAAAATGTTAGGCTCTATTTTTCAAATAATAAGTAGGTACTTATTTATAAATAAAAAAATAAATGAAATCGAAACCCTTGCCGTACTTAAACCTTTTCATTTGATATGAAATGGTACAGTTTTCAAAAATTATTTTAGAACAATTCGGGCTTTTACCGGTTACCGGTAAAGCTTGAGATTTACCGCAGTTAGGGTTTTACAGTAACATATATAACCACCATAAAACAACTTACAGCAGCTGTTATTGGCGACTGTATAAGCCTATGACTTTTTACCTACTGTTATTTGATATGTTGTATACAGAAGCTGTTGGTGTACCTTTAGAGATAAAGGCCGCCTAATACTCAAACACTTATTCCTGAACTTAAAATACATCAACCATAATGAAGAGAGTGTGATATCATTATTGCAGTCCATTGCCGACAATACATAGTAACGTTCAGCAATGTCGCCTATCAAATGCGCAATGGGCACGCTCGCGATCGATTCGCTCAAACGCGAACGGTTAATCGGTCGACGCCCATTGGATTTACGGTCGCTAATTGATTAATTACTACCTCTGGGTCGGATAGGCTTGTTCTTTAGAACACTACAGAGAAAACGGAAGTTAGACTAACTATTGGATTGGACCATAGTTATAAGATTTCTATGGATTGGACACATTTATTGGACATTGGTCTTAAAGTTCACAAAGGTAATCGTAGAAATGCAAAAGTATTGTAATACAATAAGAAAATAAATGATTGAGGTTTTCTCCAAACTAGACATAGTTATTTTTGTCTTCTTTATTATGAAAATATCCTTGCAGGTTTTTGTTGACTTTGTCGACGCTTACTCAACCCTTTTTTTAAGATATTGTGAAAATAGATGGATTTCTTCAGATGATGCTTAGTATTTATTTCCATGCAAGTACCTTTTCTAAGTTATATCCGACTTCATGTTTTTTTAGTTTTTAATTAATACATTTCGATTCAATTTCAAAATTATTAATGAAAGAAACAATTGAAATGAAACTCACTACAGCTATAATAGGATGTTTAATCGACAATGAATATTGATTTTTTAATTTCGTGGATGGTTGCTACCTATACCAAGTCATAGTTCAACAATAACTGTTTGGTTGTACTGGTGGTATGTCCAACACATCACAGAACAGTGATAATATCTTTGCTACCAATACTTAACTTTTGACATTGATCAATATTCCGTCCTCATTTCGTAGTTAAATAATTGAGATTAAAAATTCAGATTGCGTAAGTTCTGTTGAGCCTCACATCGTCGTGTGACGAGCCTGATTGCCCACCGGCCAATATGGCGGCCTCGGCCCACGCACCGATGTTACGATGTTACGAGGGGTCTACGGTGGCTTTCTTACACAAATTAAAAATAGAGTACATACCTACTCTTTTATGTTTGATGAAGTTGGTAATTTATGTAGCAAAACAAAAGTTTTTTTTTGTACGACAGTATTGAATAATCTATTGTTTTATTAAATAAAGCCTTATTTTATCATTCTCTTAAAAACACATTTTAATTCTAGATTCTAAATGTAATACATGAAGTTTTTCAAATAAACTTATATACAGAATAGCGCACACGTCCCATAAAAGTCAGAGCCCAATCGGTGCAAAAAGCGACTGGTACAGTTAGCGGAGCAGGGATTAAACGAGCCGCTCTTAACCACCACCACCTCTGCATTAAATCCAATTGAAGCCGCGTGTGGACGCACTGCAGCCTCTCCTCGCGAACAAACAGACAAGCGATATTGAAAACTTAATATCCTGAGCGAAATGTTTTGCAGTTATCCAAGTTACGGTGTGTACGAGTAGGCAAAATGCCCGTCTATCGGACAAATATCCGACAGTCCGACAGGAAGGGATAACCTAGTTCTGCAGAGATTTGTTTCAGCCAGTTTGCAGTTGCGCCCGCGTGGAGTGCCTATAACAAAGCGTCCTCTCGCGGCGGTACCACGGGAACTAGAAGGCAACTCGACGCAACTCGAAGCTCACTCGCGCTCGCACACATATTTTATAATTTTCGTTTTGTGGAAGTTACATACGAGAATTGTTTTGAATTTGAAGTAGGGAAAAAACGACTTTTACGTAGAATTTTTGTGCACATTGCGCGTCCATACGATTTATTTGTGACAGCTGAAAATAGCGTGAAAGCGAAAAATGGCGAATTGATATGATGGCTGGCACATTTTTTTTTCGCTAATTCTTAAATAACCATAACTTGAATTAATGGTCTTGCCAACATTGGTAGGTACATACAGTACAATTATGTATAAACAGTAAGTACCTACTTACTCAATCACAAACTTGAAAACTCTTCTGGAAATATTGACTAAACTTGGATACAGAATCTAAAATTCATACAATTACGTAACTAAATTGTATCATTTGAGTGATAATGAGATGAGAACGGGCCTGAGTATACAGTTCGTAGTAGCTTCCGGGACAGTTTTGCACTGTCGCCCGCGCTTCGCTCAATCTGATCGTTTTGAGCGAATCAGCCAAGCGAAGTTTTGTGTTCTAAGCGCGGGCTTTACTAAATCCAGCTGTATTTCCATATACTGCACTCTGAATATGAAATTCTGTAACTTATTTCTAGTATTGTTTTGTGGAAAATATCTGATTCAATATAACAGGAGGAGTTGGAGTTGGGACGAGTGTTAGCAGCTCCACGACGATCACATTTTATCATTGTCGTTATTAAAATCCATAACATAATGCAAATGTTAGTACAATGCTTGAGACAATTTATATACGTTTGAGGAAAATTAACTTGCGTTGTTTTAAGAAAACTAGACATTTTTAAAGCCCGCTTTATGTAGAGGGAATGTACCGACGGACAGTACCACACACAAAATGAGCCTTATTAAAATTGTAAAACAACCCTGATCCGCACAGCAACCGACGCCACTCAATTAGACACGCATCATTAGACAAAGCGCTAATGCGATTATAAGCTGAACGCATATTATTACAGGCACAATGGCCTGATTGTCTGCCTGTACTGCGGACTGACACAATTACGATGCTCTCGTAAGATAATCCGCTCGTAATCAGTCGGATGCACCCGAGTGGCAATGGCACCGAGAGTTGCCGAGAGTTGCCGAAAGTTGCCGAGAGTTGCCGAGTGGTGCCGACCGGTGCAGCGGAGCGCGCAATGCGTACAATAGACTGATGCGTTAGTTGCAGTGCGTGTTCAGTACGTCTGAATGACTTTGTTATGAGGTGGACATCGTAATCATATAACATAGTGCGCTGTGATATTATTATTATCCTGAAAGCAATGCAAAGGCATACTAAAATGTGATAAGCCTAATTAGGTAGCCTGTGAGGGTAGGTCGAATATAACCAGTGGCGCTGATACACGAGAATAGAGGAGCTCGTGGCTAAGTAATAACAGCCGCATGGGTCGATCCGTCAGGTTAAGCTACGCTTGCCGGGGTTGGTCCGTGGATGGGTGATCATCTTTACATACCGAGATTCCTCCGTGACTCAAAAAGCACGTTAAGCCGTTGGTCCCGGCTGTTATTCGTGGATCTTTGACAGTCGTTACGGGTCGTCAGAAGCCCAAAAGTCTGACAATCAGTCTTACCAAGGGGTACCGTATTACCCAGTAACTGGGTTGTGGAGGTCAGATAGGCAGTCGCTCCATGTAAAATACTGGTATTCAGCTGCATCTGGTTAGACTGGAAGCCGACCCCAACACAGTTGGGAAAAGGCTAGGCAGATTGATTTGCTGATACACGAGAATTTTTCACGGAATCAATTTTTAAAGAATAGACTGATCTGAAAAGGAAATCACCCAGTAAGCATTCTGACTCAATAAAAATACACTGAAGCGTTTTTTTTTCAGTCACGGTCGATGGACATTCAATGTACAGTTTTCCTCAGAATTCTGCAGGTTCATTAAATTCAGCTCTCCCGTTTCTTTATAAACGAAATGATCACTTCCAATAACCATTTTCCGCAGAAAAACAAAGCAAATGTGTGAAGCTTATCTCTTCAGCGAGAGCAGATGAAAGTGGGTTAATGCCGCCTCGTACGTTAGATAAGCAGCCTGCACTTCCTGCTGGCCTGGTAGCTCCGAAATATTACCTAACGAGTTCAAGTTCTACTTACCTACTAAAAGTGTGAAAACAAATTCTGCATTATCTAAGAAAAAAAAAACCGGTCAAGAGTGAGTCGGACTCGCACACCGAGGGTTCCGTACCATCATTTATATGTAACTTTTGTTGATGATATCTGAAAAACTGTGCTATTTAGAGACATCGTTTTATTTTTTCATAAATGTCTATCAGATAGAATCATTCAGATTTTTCTGTATGCAAACTTCGGAGATAAAGGGGAGGGGGAATGGTATATTTTTTTACATTTTTCATCAAAAGCCGAAAACTATGCGGCCTAAAAAAAAAGTTTGAGAATATTTCTTTTTTATTTGCAAAATAGTTGGGCAGACGATTTAAAACTGTTCCAAATTTCAAGTTGCTAGCATTAGTAGTTCTTGAGATATCTAGCTGTGACAGACAGACTGAGTCACACTATAAGGGTTCCTTTTTACCATTTTGGTACGGAACCCTAAAAACGTACCTACACGATTGTTCCTTTTTTTGATTCGACAAGTGTGTCCTTTTTTTGATAAATCCAAAGAGTACTGCAGCCAACAGACAACGGAGGTATATTGCCATAATGGCCACGCTTCAGGGATTTCCATAAGTAGTAATCATTTTACAATTGACACCGTATCCACTGACTATATAGGTCTATGTAATGGTTATTTTTAAAATCAACACTCACAGAATCTCTTGTCTCTTTGCTTTTATACATGCAAGCGAATAAATCTTTCTCTCCATCACCCACCATTTCATGGCCCGGAATGGTGGTAATTGGTGGCGCATGGTAACAAGTGGTTGGTCCCCTCACTATTGAACAGGGGGTGACCGCGGATCGATGGCGACTATTTCATACACAATTGAACCCCGGCACGCGAGAGGAGGCCGCTGATCTTAAACCCTAAGAACAGATATATCATGTGAGAATAACCCACATTATTACGTGGTATAGGTTTGGGTTTGATATTGCTGAAACGTTCATTAAGTATAGTTTTCGGCTCTGAAAAAAATCTGAAAGAACTGAGAAAATTTGAAAGTCAAGAATTTACAAAGAATTGAGGATTGTTTTGTCAAAAATGTTATTTTCGATGAGTAAGAGTGGAAAAGTAAATACTGATTACTGTTTTGAAAAACTATCGTGTATCAATGTTTTGTATCGCAAACAAATTCCATTATTCTTTGACAGAAGCAATACTCGATAGTTTCTCAAGATCCGGTTCCCCGCTACCGCTCATGCCTGGCCCCAATCATGATCTCGTGTTCAGCGATTGTTAAACCTGCAGATGTACTGTTATTTGTTCACAGGCTCTCCGGCTAATGAATCGTGCGTTATGACGTCATAAGATACGAACACTTTCAGCGGATTACACGCCATTCATAGAAATATTTCAACAGTTTATGGGATTAGACATTGGCGTGATATGGGAAAGATTTTGTGGGTTAAGTGAAGAGATTCAGGTTTTTACGACGTACTCTTCCAAAAGAGAGAGCGCGGTTGCTACGACGTAGCAGAAAGACGTTGCTACATCAGAGGGGCAATTCTCGTATTTTTAACAACGTTCGCAATCTCATCTCAGTCTCAATCTGTCAAAAATTGTATAGCGTTTACCTACATTTTTGACATTTGATTGAGGCTGGCATGAGATTGTGAACGTTTTTAGGTACGAGAATTGGCCATCAGCTACGAGTGCTACGACGTAGTAGAAATACGTTGCTACATCAGCTACTAGTGCTACGACGTAGTAGAAATACGTTGCTACATCAGCTACGAGTGCTACGACGTAGTAGAAATACGTTGCTACATCAGCTACGAGTGCTACGACGTAGTAGAAATACGTTGCTACATCAGCTACTAGTGCTACGACGTAGTAGAAATACGTTGCTACATCAGCTACTAGTGCTACGACGTAGTAGAAATACGTTGCTACATCAGCTACGAGTGCTACGACGTAGTAGAAATACGTTGCTACATCAGCTACGAGTGCTACGACGTAGTAGAAATACGTTGCTACATCAGCTACGAGTGCTACGACGTAGTAGAAATACGTTGCTACATCAGCTACGAGTGCTACGACGTAGTAGAAATACGTTGCTACATCAGCTACTAGTGCTACGACGTAGTAGAAATACGTTGTTACATCAGCTACTAGTGCTACGACGTAGTAGAAATACGTTGCTACATCAGCTACTAGTGCTACGACGTAGTAGAAATACGTTGCTACATCAGCTACTAGTGCTACGACGTAGTAGAAATACGTTGCTACATCAGCTACTAGTGCTACGACGTAGTAGAAATACGTTGCTACATCAGCTACTAGTGCTACGACGTAGTAGAAATACGTTGCTACATCAGCTACTAGTGCTACGACGTAGTAGAAATACGTTGCTACATCAGCTACTAGTGCTACGGGGCTTTGCTACTTCTGCTATGCACCCACATAACGTAACTAGTGATCAAGTATTATTTATGATGAAGTTTGTCTTGTAACTTGATCATTTAATGTCAGTCAGTTAAAAAATGTATTATGTAAATGGTACGTTAATATTGTTATAGTGAAGCACACACTGCTGTTGTACTGTACAGATTTTGAATACAATCAATCAATCAATCAATCAATCAATCAATCAATCAGTTTATTCGTGAAACATAGGTATTTACATGCATAGGTGTTAACTTATATAGGTGCGCTATGTTTTGTCATAAATGACATACAAATTTATAAGTTACACATTAGGTGTCCTTAGAATAATAATATTTACAAAACACATTACTGTTATATTGAAGGAAAAGCAAACATTTGTTCCAATATTCACAACATAAAACCATCTGCCCAAAAGCACATTAGTAAATTACCACAACTCCCCAAACGCCAATGCATTACAAACAAAATCCTGCCAATGTATTAGCACTAAAAGCATATTCACATTTCATCGCATAAACTGTTTCCTTTAGTATTTTTCACGGATGCATTGTCCGGCGGACGGATTAAGCTTCAACACATTCAATACCCGATACGGACGTTTGCGATGTCAACAGAATTTCAGCGGAGCGAAGCTTCAAAAAGCTTTGTTGGAAACGTTTTAAGAGCATTGTGTACCGAGAACGACTGAGGCGAATGTACGTGTAAACCCAGCTTTGTAAATGTGCAACACAACAACACGGGATTATATTTTAGATTGATAAGTGCTGAGTGCTGAGTGCTGGTACTGATTTTTTTTTTTTGCTAGAATGGAGTTCGAAGATAATTTTGTTACGGTTTTTCTTAGTTCATGTAAAATTTTACATAAAATATTTAATTTTAATTCCGCAATAAAATAGATCCGCTCTCTAGCCATGCAGAATGACTTTGGTGGCTTGGGTCTAGTTATTGCAGAATTAAATCTAAATCTTTTTAGTTAAATAAAAAGAGAAGTTCTGACTGACTGACTGATTGACTGACTCATCAACGCCCATCCCAAAGCCTTGGACCTAGATAGCTGAAATTTTGAAGGAAAAAGGAAGGAATTCCCGGTAGTACGTTCCCGTGGGATATTATCCAGCATCCACGCGGGCGAAGTCGCGCGGGAAGTGCTAATATTTTTATAAAATTTTACTGTCATGGATTTCCGCAAAGTGATGTCTGATTCCATAATTTACGCTGAATTTAATCACATCGATTAAAAAAAGTGAACATTTAGTAAAAGTAGAATCTCTCGAATGTCAAAACAGGTTTTGCTTGGGTCGGTATCGAAAAAATGACAATCGGAACCAATTTTAAAATTTGACCGCAAAATTGGTACTTCGAAACGCGAAGGATTGCTGTTATTAAAAAGTGTATCAATAATCTGTGCACTGTGTATTGATAGAATTATCCTAAATAAACTTTCAGTCAAACTAACATTTTTACCTTTCTCTGGTACGTCTCCCTCCAGCCAGTTGTTGAGAATCAAAGCCGCGTCTTCTCAATTCCGAGTGTGTGCTTGTTATTCCGGCGCTCGGTGGAGGAGTCGACGCCATTACCTGTTTGTTTCCAGCCCCAGCCCCTTCAATCGATACCACTACACCCGGGAACAGCTCATTATGGAAAATAGTTGGCTTGCTTTCTATTTAAATTGCTCTTGAAGGAGGTTTAAATCGAGAGAGCGGAGACACGTTGTCAGTAAACATGTTTTGCTAGGGATTCTTCTGGTATTTTTAGTAACATTATTTCATTGTTCTCAACTACAGCTATCAAGATTGACTAAAGCATCATTGTCTGCCTCTTACTTTGAAAAGTTTAGTAAAGCAAGTAGTGTATTTTAATGCGTTTGTTAAACGCACATTGTGGAATAAAAGTAGTGTTACCTATGTGTTTATTGGACAGTGGCCGCAACCACCGCAACTCACACTTGACACCAATTAACAGTTATCTGCAGCAGGTTGTCGCTGCATTTTAAAATGTTCCGCCCCGTCATGCAGTTCCATATTTGTCAAAATATTTACTGTAAACTTGCGGATAACACCAGGGAAATGACATTGGTGTGTGTAAAATTATAATAACAAAATACGTATTTTTCCCGCACAGAAACACCGAGTAAATATGAATCATGACATCACTACAGATACGTCATTTTCGTGTCGTATTAATGCAATTTCCTGTGTCACACTATTGACGTTAACAATATGCAGCACATTTCCAGAACTCGTGCCACTGATCAATCAATCTGCCGACCCTTTTCCCAACTATGATGGGGTCAACTTCCAGTCTAACCAGATGCAGCTGAATACCAGTGTTTTACATGGAGCGACTGCCTATCTGACCTCCGCAACCCAGTTACTGGGTAATACGATACCACTTAACTTGCGCCACTGATATGTGACCAAATACTTATTCTGTGACCATTCAAATTTACATGAATGTGAATAATGGCGCCCGTCATGTTGTAAGCTCTGAACGTAGGTATACATAAAGGGTATACTGGAACTTTAATGGTCATTCTGTGATTTTTCAGTTTTTTTGTTAAGTATAACAATTTCAACAGAACCTAAATTATACGCTTCAAAACTTTCAATGAGCTATTTTGAGTTTATTTGAGTAACAGGCTAATAGCTATTATGAAGGCATTTCACGCTAGGTTGTTTTTGTGCTGAAATAAATTAAATGACGAAAAGGGTTATAAATTGTTTTTGCTAATCACCTGTCATATTAGTTAGTTCATGTCAGAGTTGAATTTAACCTTCACCAATCTGCATTTAATGTGATACTTCGCTACTAATGGTAATTCAGCTGAACCGTTATCTGTTATTATTACCGAATTACTAATCAAGATTGTGATCTTAATATGACCTCTAATCGCCAGTAACATGAGTCGCAAGATATGTGTCTGATTTAGTGACCAAAGACTGGGAATGTTCTCAATATAAATAATAAAGGTTACCTTCATTGCGAGTTGTCAGAAGCCATCTTCATAAAGACGTCAACGAACCCGTCAATGTACGGCTGACGCGCGTCGTTTGTCGCCGCTCACCAAATATTTAATTCAGTGCTCGGTGCACACAGTCGATACTGCTCTAATGGCGGCACTCTGCACTTCTGGCTAAGTTTATTTATTTATAGTGTTAACTTTGTGTTTGTAGGCTTTATTCTAGGAAGAACTAGATACCTATTTGTTATCTTGGCAGAATATTTTTCGACACTAACTCTACTAAGTACCTAATCATGCATTCTCCGCTATAAGACATTGACTACTAGATAACATTGAAGTACCTAATATTGAATACGTTCTCGGAATTCTTGTCTCGACAGTTTTCGCAGAATTGTTACAATATAGAATGTAATACAAGCTGAACTAGCGCTCCTGGCTCGAGTTTCACAAACATTATATTTAATGTAATCTATGTACAACATAATACAAGCACTACTCCACAAACAAACATGAACAAACATTAATATTTATGTAAATATCAATTAACATATTAAAAGGAGTTTGTAAGCAAATGTAGCGCGCGGCATAAATCGGGCGGCGGAAGCGACGATGAATCATGCGGTGACGTTGTGGAGGTACACACTACACCGTGTGGAGTACGGCGAGTACACACTACACACGTGTACTTGTGTGTTGTGTAGAGTGTCGGCGTGTCGTAAACTTGCAGCAGGGCTGGTGGGGGCGGGGTTATGATTGTGAAGGCTGGGCCCGAGTGTTAATCATAATCTGATAGTGTTGTACTAGGTAATACCTATGTAAATGTTAATTAACTTCATAAGTGGCAGTAAGTTGTCACCTTGTTATAGATTACCAGCTCATAGGCCACACTGTCTTATCTTGCCTATTACCAGACATTCATGCATAAATAGTTATTGCTGTAATATTTGTCAACATTTAAGTCCTAACTGCGTCTTCCTGTACTGTTTCGTGGGATGGAGTTGCCGACGCTGCCTGGCCCCGCGTGCGACACCACACGTATGAAGTTCATGATACATTGAACGTGAACTTTGTTGTGTCGGCGTGTTGTAAACTTCTCCCATGAACTGTTTCCGACTCGAAAGATCAATTTTCATCTCCTACAAGATGCGCTAAAAGGGCCTTCATGTGTTATGATAAGTATGTCGGACGCACCTTGGGAATCAGTCCCCCTAGGTACTGATATTAACAACTTTTCACCATTGCAGAGGCTGTTATCAAAAGCCTTATATTGCTAGCTGTAGGTACCTTTATAGCCAATGTAGGATCTATTTACTGAAAATATAGTTTAGAGGGCTAAGTCACATGACTATTTTCTAAAATTTTATGTGAATAAATCATTCATTCATTAATTCATTTATTAAGATAACTATTGAAACGTTATTATTTATGTCATTAAAGGACTTGCAAGTTACACGTCATGACGTCACCAACTTCTAGTTTCGAAAGTCACGAGAAATGTTTGCAAATTGAAATTAACTAACAGGATTGAAATTCTTGATAAACAGCAATTGAATCAGTTTCCATTGTTTGAGAAACAAACAGTACAAACCTACTACTAACTTAGATACAACTCTAATTAGGCGTTTCGCGGAATCCATTAGAATTAGAATTTCTTGCTTTATTGGAAGATATAAAGTTACAGTATCAAGCAATATTATTAAGGCTCCTACAAACACCGCGACACGCGACGCTAATCGCGCGCGACTCAGCGGTGTCGTTATGTCGCATCGCGTGTCGTGCCTGTTTGTAGGAGCCTTTATTGCATGAAGCCATTTTTAATCCAGAAAAAGTTATTACGGTTGCCTTACAGAATTTTACAGTTTTATTTGATAACTGTGACACTGTCTAAGACCAGCTCGTGTGCAGCAGTAGCTGCTGGCCAGGACAGCGCAGTGATGGGTGGCCGGCACACTGACGCATGTTGCGAGTGGGCCACATAGGTAGACACTGTCACTCACGTTCGCTTAGATGTTATCAACAATCTATCGCCCAAGATACAGGACTACCTAGTTTAGGAGACAGGGTTACATGAACTGGTAGATTTATGTAGATATCCGTGTTTTGTTGTTTTGTACATCTGCTCTTGTGTATCATAAATCTTGTGTGTGTAATAAATATTATTCTATTCTATTCTATTCTATTCCAATTGTCAGGCAAGTAATAAGTACTAGCTTAGAGAATCCATCTGCAGTGCAAAGGCCTATTCCCATAGACAAGTAAACCATCCCAAAAATCTGTACTCCTGGTACTAATTCCTTAATTCTCGCATGGAGCGCCACCCCACGGTAACAAATGCAAACATTCATCATCCGCCGCTGTCTTACGTGGCTGCTGCGCGACTCGCGGCAGTTTTTCGCATTTGCATCCATATCTGAAGGTCGTTTGTTTTCGTCGGCGGCCATTTGTAATAACGTACAGACGAGTATTAGCGAGACAAGCGGAGTGACAATGTGTCGTGTCGCGGTGACGTCACCCGACATGAGTGATCTAGTTACAGGTGTAATTGGATTGTTGTGTAATTGGTCGCTCGTAGTCGTTTTGTATAAGTACAGGCTTTGATTTTGATTCTTGTTTGACGAGAGCAACATTTTAAGTGTATCTTATAGTTTGGCTTCCTATCACTTTTCTCTGGTAGGGCATGAAAGTATGCCTTCTAGAGTAAATTAATTGTTCTCCATCTAAGAATACAATAATAGATAAATGCCGATATATGTAACGATATTTTAGGTTGAGCCTATTCTATCACATCAGACTTCACAGTATTTATAGTCATTATAAATGAGCAATTTATTATGAACTCGAAATGAAAACACTACTTACTATAATTAATAGGTCGGAAAAAAAGTTTTTTCGTATTATAGTATGTATGAACTTGTAATAAAATATCTTTGGCTATACTATTTGTATCTGGCTGGTTTTGGTATCATTGAAAGTTTAAATTTTAAAGAACATAATTCCAAATTCAAATTAGGAAAATGTGTGATTTTCATTTGTTTTTCGTACTGTCAAGATGAGTGAATCTAATGAAGAAATTCGATACATTTTAAAATTTTACTACAAAAAAGGTAAAAATGCAACGCAAGCCGCGAAAAAAATTTGCGATGTTTATGGACCTAGTGCAGTGTCTGTGAGAGTAGCACAAATTTGGTTTTAGCGTTTTCAATCCGGAAATTTTGATGTCAAAGATGCACGTCGCTCTGGTCGCCCTATTACGGATAAAATGGATGCCATTTTTGAAAAAGTGGAGCAAAATCGGCATATCAGTAGTTACGACGTAGCTGAAGAACTGGGAATTGACCACAAAACAGTTTTGACCCATTTGGCAAATGAGACATAACTAAATAAAAAACTATGAAAAAAAAATTTCTTGAATTTGTATATAAAATACGAAGGAACTTTTTCCCCGACCTAATACATACATATTTCCATCACATTAACAAGTATGGCATCAATCATCATAAAATGATACACGTTACAATAATGTTATCAATAAATAGAAATGTTAGCAATAAGTGCAATAACAGCATTCGGTACAATGGGCAGTAATTCTATCAAATACATGAAAGCGTCCGAGCTTCATAACGTGACGACTCATTCATCGCCATAACGCCATTCTACAATAATATCAACTCATGAATCAGTGCCACAGTAATTATAGATCTATGTGAAAACAAAAAGTTTGCACTTTTGAGATATCTATTATTATTTTAAACGTAACTCTTCTTTCCCAGTAATTATTGTCTAGTGATCTTTTCATTTTTAAAACAACACAAAAAAATTGCGGTTTGAGCAAAAATAGCAATACTTTTGTTATAATGCAATTTTGTTAAATTCATAATGTTTAAGCTAACAGACACTCAATCTTTTCATTTCGAAACTAATCATCATTGACTTTTTTTTTTCTATATATACATATAAAAGAAAGTCGTGTTAGTTACACTATTTATAACTCAAGAACGGCTGAACTGATTTGGTTGAAAATTGGTGGGGAGGTAGCTTAGAACCAGGAGACGGACATAGGATACTTAAAAAAAACGGATAAATAACAACGGCTGGACCGATTTAGATGAAATTTCGTGTGTATATTTGAATGGCTTCCTGGATAGTTTGAAAACACAATTGGAACCGGTAGGTGACGCTGCAGTCGGGTTCTAGGATCGCTCAGACAGGACAACAACGTCTGTCGGGTCCGCAAGTCTTGAATAATTCCACGAAAGATCTTGGTACCTACATTAGTAATAAATAGGTACTACTTATCATAAAACCGTAGATAACCATCCCGTTACGCTTCAACGAATAAGTTTTCATCGCTACGTGATTCAATTCGTCGACCCTCAGCTACCTAGTCTGACTCTCTGACATTTGGCGTGTTGGCTGGTATTCATCGCCAATTGTGCAGGTACCACCAATCACCACCTACTTACATGGTAATTGAGCTAGATTCTAAATGGCACAGCTAAGCAAGTAACATCACGAAACAGATCATGAATAAGGAATGAGACTTAAAACGCTTAAGCACTGATAAATTTAATTTTAATATTAAACACGTTCGTTCATCTGACAACCAATAGGGAGGCATCCTCTAAACCCGACACTAAGTACTAAATTATCTGCGAAGCTTATAACGGCTATGTTGAAGCTTATGCTTATTGCTTAATCAAGAATGTAAACACTGGTTTTAGGATATCTAGTTGAGCACGACTGTTTGTATAGTGTTACCTTGGTTTAGAATAGAGAATACGTAATTAATCTGGTTTGATGGCTTGGTGAGCGCTTTAGTTTCAATACATAATGTTTAAGTCCATAATTTTTTAATGTTCAAATAAAAATAAGCTAAAATGGTCCTAGTAATAAGACAAAAGGCCACATTGAGTGAGTATAATGCTGGTCGAAGCAAAGTGGTTTTCACAATGCAATAATCGCATAGGTACACAGCAGCAGGTCGACCTACTACAAACTGTCAAATTTTCCGCTACAAAGGTTTAAAATCATTTGGAGAAATTTTACAGTTTGGTATAACCGGGTGTGCTGCAGTTGTGTGTATCGAAATCATTCCAGGCAAAACCTCCAGAACCAAAACCTCTCTCGTTCTGAAGACCTCCAGATTCGTTACATGACAAAGACTAAAAGCAAGCGTTATCATCGCATAAATTATTAAGAAACTATAGACATTGCAATAAATAAACATTTTCCCATGACAATAAGTAATCGGTCATCGCCACAACTTGTCTAGTATTGTGAGGCTAACAATACAACTTGTGTGTGAAGGCGAGAACAGCTGATGTGTTGTGTTCGGACGAGCGTGGGGCGATGTCAGCGGCTGTGCTGACGCGTCGTGGGTCACTAAACTGTAGGTAGTGTGGCATCTTATCTTGATGATACTGTGATTAGTGATGAAAATTAGAGTAACCTAGAAGCTTGGAAACATTGTTTTATAGGTGAATAAGTACAAAATTATGGTAGAAACATTTTGAATTGTTATAGCATTATGTTTGTATTACACACAGGATTAACCTTATTTGGAAATCACTTCTATTTTGTAATACAATTCTCACATGTATGCCCCAATCCACTTAAACATAACCTCCTCCTTTTTCAGAAGTCGGTTAAAAATGTAACAATGCACAGTTTCAGCTCCAGACAGGAATAGAAACTTTCCAAGATAGGTTCCTCTTCGCTTTGAAAATAATGAAACAGACTTTCGGCAAAATCTTATAATGATGCAGAAATATATAGCGTCTAATGAACAAAATATAAAATAATATTTTGTTTAGAGAAAAGTACAAAAATAACCTACAGGTAGCAATCTGATATTACTGTTACTTTTATCGCTAATTGAATCGTGGAACTATTAAGGATTAAAATAAATATGAGAAATACGTTTTTTTCTCTATTATAGGGGCTCGTGGCTAAGTAATAACAGCCGCAAGGGTCGGTCAATCAGGTCAAGCTACGCTTGCCGTGGATGGTCCGTGATGGGTGACCATCTTTACATACCGAGATCCCTTCGTGCCTCGGAAAGTACGGTAAGCTGTTGAGCCCAGGTGTCATTCGTGGATGTTTGACCATCGTTATGATCGTCTTACTAAGGGTATCTTTTTACCAAGTAACCGGGTTGTGGAGGTCAGATAGGCAGTCGTTTCATATAAAATACTGTTATTCAGCTGCATCCAGTCAGACTGGAAGCCGATCCCAACATAATTGGGAAAAGTCAGATGATGACGTTCGTTTGTTTAGTTTTCTTAGTACAAAAATAGAGCAATCCGAATATTGCAAAAGAAGTGTTTGCGCAAAGCAATGTTTGAAAAACTCTAAACCTTTAAGACGAAGACTTAACAAGATCGGACGGTAAAGCAACACGAACAAATTGCAAGAGGAACAAGCGCCAACCTCACGACCTCCAGACGAGGGCGTTGATGACAGCTCGTAACATGTCGCACTGACGTTGTATAAATTGTTTCATCAGACCGCAGCAAAAACATTGTCAAATATCCCTTTCATGTTTACTACCGAACAAACAAGTTTGTTTTGGCTTCAGTCAAACGACCCCTTCACATTATTTACGATGTTGCGAAAGAATTACCCACTGTGCGAGCATAAATTTCAGCTGACAAAAAGAACATAGTAAAAAGAAGCTTCAAGAATTACTAAAAAAATCTAATAAGACGAAGAGAAACAATACACACACATGCGCTGCTCCTGAGAGGCAGAGCCAGGCCTCGCGGCGGGTGTCATGTTTAAATTTGCAATTCAACGAGAGCGCCTAACTACGGTGTGACACCTCCTTCCATATTTGATAAACAAATATGAAAATGAAGAACGACATAGCTCTCTCCTTGTACGATGGAGTCAACTCTCGAGATCGATGCGTATTAATGTTTCTTGAACTGAACAACGGTGTTACTGGAGGTATAGAAGAGCAGATCAGAAAAAGCTGGAAATTTTGTAAAGTAATGTTCCATTCTGAATGATTATGACGTGTTGATAACGTTCTATTTTACTGTCACATTTAACATTCCTTATGTTTGGTTTAATCTATGAATCCTTAATTTTACCTTACATCTTTATACACATTATCGTATAATAATTTCTGTCTACATTAAAATTACATGTATACACGGACATAAAAATCCCCAAGTAATAATTAAAGATAACACTTTTTATGCATAATTTATTCATAGAAAGCCTGAATACTTATACATATTTAACTCCAAATGGTTGAACCCAGAAACACGGAAACATTGTGCCCGTATAATATAAAGAGCAAGGTACTATGTCAGGCAAACTTTTCCAGTAATAAGTGGACTCACTGAAGGAGAGTATTAGCCGCTCGCGCAGGTTCCCAAGATGATGAAGATATTATATTATTATTATTCAGAGAATCGACGGAGCAGCAGTAAGCCGATTGCCTGATAAACCTAAATGAAACTCTGAAGCGACGGCGACGGCTTGTAGGGTGGCTTTCTGATAAAGTGTAAGATAATACTTTGTGTAGAAAATTATCAGTTGTTGGGCTGCAAAACATCGGAGTATGTAAGAATAATAAATTGAGTAACGATATGTGTATGATTCTCAAAACAAACTTGAAACAAGCATAATGAGCTAGATTTTCTCTACAAAAAGCAAATCTAGGGTAATATCATTATTATATTCCTAGAAAGAAACTTTATGAGGGTGTATAGGTAAAGCGAATATTTTAGTAGTAGCCGAGTAGGTTAACATTTACGATATCATAAAAACAAACTACGTTATTGTTGAACAGAACGAACTATGCCATACATACATGATAAATATTTGTTTGTTTTTTATAAGTAACTATAATTACTGAAGTCTTCTTGAGCTGTGCTCGTAAATATCAAGATGCCCGCACTGATATGTGCCGTAATATCGTAAGTTGCCGGCGGACGGCATTCATACAACTTGCTACATTACTGCCCTGTTGAGTTCCGTTCCAAATACCGACATTATTTACCTACATGTTTATTGTATGTATTCCAAATCATTATGAAATGTTAAGAAGGGCTTGCGATTTCTGTACTTATGCTACTTAGCTGATTCAACTACATATAGGTACATGAAACCACAACTAAAGAATTTTTATGAATAATTATGATAACAGTTCAGTATACAGTTTTTATTAATATGATAGCAGTTCTTCCTTTCCGTTATAGTACAAAACTGAGATCACCTAGCCGCCTACCAAACGTGGTGATAAGCAGAAGTAAGTGTTAATCTTTACGGTAAGATACCTATCTTCATCTAATAATACTCCTATAAGGTGTTAACGATATAGATACATACATACTTAATATCTCTTTTTAGGGTTCCGTACCTCAAAAGGAAAAAACGGAACCTTTATAGGATCACTTCGTTGTATGTCTGAATGTCTGAGTAAAAAAAAAAACAAAATAATAATATCCTTAGACATTTCACACAACGCCATCTAGTCCCAAGCTAAGCAACCTAATGCTTGTGTTATGGTAACGAGATGGCTGATAAACTACTTACATACATTTTTTTTGTAAATACATACATAATTATAGATAGAAAAACACCCAGACTCGGAACAAATACTTGTAGGTCGTACAAATATTTGTTCCGTGCGGGAATCGAACCCGCGACATGCTGCGCAGCAGTCAATTGCTCGACCACTGCGCCAACCGTGTCTATCAAGACCGTTTCTCTCAGGAACGCCTGGAGGTATAAAGTTGAAATTAATATCAAATCCGTAGGTTTATGGTCCCTTTGAGCTCTAAAAAATCAAGCTTTTAATTCAACGCAATAAAAAAATACGGCCACTTATGCGATACTCGCAAGTAAATCAAAACCCGTTGACCTAAAATCAAGCAAGTGGCAAGAAGCAAGGTCTCACAGCACGAATACAGAAAGTAATCCGAAAATTGCTTAAATTTGCAGTTGGAGAATGACCGTGACGTATATCAATGTATGGAGAACATGTTTTTCAACTAAAATGTTAAGTTTGTTTTTGGGATAAATTCTACGTAACCCTTCATTGTGCGTGGTCCGACACGCACTTGGCTAAGTTGTTTCCCTGACGATCAGCTTACTTCTTTCTTGTACAAGAGGTACGTATCATCAAAGAACTATACAGTCCAATACAGATACGTATAGAAATCACTACAATATGTTATTTTGTAAAGTAATAGTAAACTAGGAAAAGCTTTAAAGTGTACTCTGATTTGATTAAAAGCGGAGGGAGTGAGACTGAGCCACTTTCCGCAGGGAGCGTGGAACTTGCTCCGGGTTTCCTTTTTCATAATAAATCCGTATGAAACTGTATGATGGCAGCCACGTCGTGTCGGCCATATAAAAACAAACGAATGGGTACAATGTGTGCGGGTTTTCATACAAACTACAGCTTTAAACATTTAGACGTTTGAAAAATTAATAAAGTTCTAAAAAATATATATCTTGCTGTTTGTTAGTCTTGCTGTTGTGCTTACCTGTAAAAAATTGGTACACTAGTCTATAAGTATATTGGATGTATCTTATATCTTTGTATTACATTACATAATCAGCCTGTAATGTTTGTTCCCATTGCCGGGATTAAGGCCTCGTCCTCTCTGTGAGAGGGAGAGGGCTGTAATCCACCACGCGGGCCCAGTGCGGGTTGGTAGATGTCACATGTCCTTGAATTTTTTGATTCTGGACATGTCTCAAGATCCTCACGATGTGTTCCTTCACTGTTTTGAGAGCAGTGGTGATGAAAATATTTTCACAAAGTAAAGCGCCTGCCTGGGTTCGAACCCACGACTGGGCCGCCACTGCTGCTCTCCTCATATCTTTGTATCAGTGTATTCAATTGTTGGTGAGCCGAATAAATAAAAAAATAAAATAAAATGTGTATCCACATTTAGCCAAAAAGGTAGAGATTTTGGGATTCATAGTGGAACGAAAACTATCGAAAATCCCTCACTAGCATTACACCTTATTACCGCCACAACTGCGCGCCACCCTCCCCATCACAACAGCGACACTGCTGTCCCAAGTCGAGTACCATTAAAACATAGAGCCGTGCTCACACCTGTGCCCGCAGCGCCACAGCGCACGGCTCAACACGTCGACACAATGTTTAACTGTGAGAGGAATGCTCGGCGCCATATTAGAATGGCGACTTGAATGGCGCCGCTGACAAAGGACCACTGAGCGGCATTCCGCGCTGAGCAGAATACGTGATGAGCAGCTGTAGGGAAATGCTTCAGGAACGAATGAGTGAGTGAGTGAGTGAGTGTGCGCTGATTAGCAGGATTTTGGTCCTTTTAGTCAATCGCGGAGATGAACCGCGTTAAGGCTGCTTCTCCCTAGAATACGGCGAAACTAAGTTTTACAGTAAAGGCGAAACTAATTTGTAACCATCTTTTACAGTAACTATAGCATCTTTCTGATAGGAAAAAATACACAGTAATCTACAATACATAAGAAGTTATTTCATTTCGTTTCATTTCATTTCACCGCGCTTTTTGCGACGTACAAGCCTTAAGCATACGCTATTTGTGATGATTTGAAGGGTAGACTATGGTCAGAAAAATATCGTCGTGCTAACACAATATCCTGGGAATTAAATACGAGAACTATTTTACTACTTGCTAGGAACCATTAGGTTAGTTAATTAAATACTCGTTGTGCCTAAAAACAGATTAAACCCGCCGCTTTGATCCTTAAACTGCACTGTTCCAGTCCACATGCTATGTCAAACTCATAAAATATATAGTAAATTACCGGAAAACATAAAACAAGAAAACAATAATATATAGGTACTTAAGTAATTTAATACAAAAAATTAATACTTAAATGTATTGACTTATATTATATTCAGAGAATAAATAAATGAGTGATATTAAATAAATATAAATAATAATGCTAATTAATGCTGTAGTAAAAAACACGTAGGAAATAATTTAAATCTTTAGTAATAAGGAAAATCTTATAAGCGCTCTTCCTCTCTTATATTTATTTAAAAGTTTGCTGTGGCCGACAGGCCCCGTAATTGTTTCTGTTTATTAATGTGTAGGTACAAATTATGGATAGCATTATGGAAAGCCACGATATGTTTTTTTTTGTCAGCTAAATAAAGACATTCATCGTCGGCCTTGAGGGATCATGTTCCATCCATCCGAAACATAACAAAACGTGGGCGTTTGTAGGTTATTAATAGTAATAAATAATAAATAAATAATAATAAATAACTTTATTAGCAACTCAAATTACAATTTACAAAAATAACAGTGAAACCACACTAGGCAGAGCCTGAATCGTGGCTATCAAACAAAAACGATTACTCTAATAATAATAATAAATTAAATCTGCATATCATTCTCATGAAGTGTAAGTGCGAGTGTGTTGTATGTATATGAGTGTGAAATGTGTAAATAAGTGTTTGAGAGAGTATTATGTGTGAAGTGTGTTATGTGTGTCGTGTGTGATAAAATGTAATGAGAGTGTTTAGCTTAGTCTTTAGACAACTGTACGTAGCAATTGTTCCATCTTCATAATATTCTTGATGATGTTATTTTCATCATAACTTTTGTATGAAAAAGCAGTTTATTTTAATTAATGACTTACTTAATTACTAATTCGTAACATGTTATAATTATCCATTAACAATTCACTTAATGCGGCACATTAATTATAATAAAAAATATTTAAAATTACAAGCGACGATTTGCATACTAAAATAATAACCAGAATGTTAAAAATATAACATTTCAACGTATAAATATACAAAATGTCTCGTTACATTTTTATATTTTTTCTTTCCATTTTGAATTTTCCACGTAAGCGGTTACACATTAAAATCATGGAGCATGTGAGGTTTCGTATGATTAATGTCCGCTCCCGACACTTAATATAGCCCTGTTTATTCTAATGCTCGCGAACATAATGTGCCCACCGGACCCCGTACAATATAAACCTCATATATAATACTACATTCATACGACTTTTCATTCAATAACCATACGAACAAAGTTGACATTCCAATGTCAGTTAACTCTGATATAGGCACGCAATTTTGACATTTATTTACAGAACATTAAAACTGAAAATAGCAGTCCTACACACTTTTGGGAGAAACTAAAGTACGTAAACAAGCGTATGCAAAGCGTATGTGAAGGCATAACATAACTAAACATTTCAAGTAAGAAATGTAATATAACGGCATTTATTAAATTGTTTACGCACATGTTAACAGTAACACTAGGCTGTGCGGCGGTTACGCACTGTCTACCTACATGTTACACGTGAACGTTTTACATTAAAATGCGAAAAGAGTTCGGAAAGAAAAACCTTGTTTACCTATGTTCACTGTATCCCTTTGACGAATAAAATAAAGTAAATATGAAATACTCAAATTAGTCTGGGAACCAGCACTTTTTGAACTTTAAAAATAGGTAAACATGACTCCCACTTTGTAAGAATGTAGCCGCATAAGTACTTTTGTGGTGGTATCTACATCGCCACATATGAATACATCACACGAAAAATTCTGCATCGCGCAACCAGAGTTTACCGCAAGACTACCATAATTATATAAATCATCCCGACATCAACCGTCGGGCAGTGGCCCACCAGACACAACACCCGTCTGGTCGGAGGATCCTCCCTTTTCAATAGAGGATGAGTGAGCTTTACACCCTGTACCTCATGCCTCTATACTTTTGCGAATTTGACTAGCTTGTACCCGTGAGTTCACACTACTGGAGGTTGGAAATTATCCCACAGGAACGTACTATCGAGATAAAAAGTATCCTATGTCCTAGTCCAGGTCATGGTCTACTCATGTGCCAAATTTCATCCAAATCCGTTCAGCCGTTTTACTGTGAAAGCGTAACAAACAAACAAACAAACTCTCTTTTTTAAGGTTCCGTAGTCAACAAGGAACCCTTATAGTTTCGCTATGTCCGTCCGTCTGTCTGTCTGTCCGTCCGCAGCTTAGCGCAGAGACTCTTAGTACTAGAAAGCTATAATTTGGCATGAATATACATATTCATCACGCCGACAAAGTGGTACAATAAAATCATGAAAAAAAAATATTTTAGGGTACCTTCTGAACACAAAGTGGGGATGTTTTTTTTTTTGTCGTCTACCCCATAGTGTAGGGTTTTGTTAGATAGGTCTTTCAAAAATATTGCGGGTTTGTGAAAACAGTTTTCCGATTTAGGGATCCGTTTCTGAAATATTAAGCTTTAAAGTGCTGATTTTTGTTAAAGTCAAGTGCCCCCCCCCCCCCTCCTGCCAGCTAAACGGTTAGTTTTGGATGGGTGAAAAAATTTACGGTAGTAGTATATGTAACGAAATTAAAAGGAAAACTATCACAGCTAAGTAGGCTTTTCAAGTTTACGAGTAATAGTCAACCAACTTGTAAAATGTACTTTGAACAGTAAAAATTTCGTACAAATTCCATTAAAAATTACTTATGTAACGTTGTTAGTTGTATAAAACAGGTAGTAAATATAAGTTTATAAACCATGTAAAAATATACAAAAATAAAATCATAACATTATTTTTAATAATGATTTCTAAATTAATAATATTTACTCTCGAATAACGACGACGGGCGGCGGCGTGCACTACGGAACCCTATTACTGCGCGTGGCCCGACACGCACTTGTCCAATTTTTTCTCATTATAATATTAGTCAGGATGAACCGTGACAGTGACGTATCGCACTCACTACATTCAACAATATTCACTAAGTGTTACTCAAAAATAGGTACCTATTCTTTAAACTGACAACACAAGGAAATGTCCATAAGACCTGGAGACGACCTGATGTAAAACACTCACTATATATATATACCCACTCAATAATGATACTATTTTTATGTTATTAATATTTTCCAGACTTGCCCACTTGTTGCCAACCTACATCAAAGAAAGAAAGGAGTTTGTTAAGAATTAAATTTATCTCAAAAAGGTTTTTATTAACCTAATTCAAAGGACTTAGAGCGAACAACCAGCAGTTTATTACAATTAGGCTTGAGTTCCGGCTGTGGGGTTTTATAAATGTTTTTATTGGTTGAGAGAGATCAGAGTTCAAAGAGTTGTTTAATTCAATAAAATTACCTTGTAACGTACCTATATATTGCAAAAATCTTGAAAATGAACCTGATGCTTTAACTTTCATTCACAATTTGGTCTTCTAAAATACAAAGGAATAAAGACCAACACGGACATTAGGAATGTTTCACTTTCGCTAATGGTTGTGATAAAGATGGCACTGAATAATTACATGTCAGTCCATTTAGTTTATATACACACTATATGGCTACATTGGTAAGCCTTAGCTCGGTGGCCTTAGTGCGAGGTTTTATACCTACCGATCGCGTTACCATAAAATTCACTTTGTACCGAAACTAAAGTAGCGCCGTCTGGTGACAGTAATGGGATTCAATCATAGATATAAGAAAGAAGTATGTTAAAATGTATCGGAACCCTGTGTCTTCACTTTTTCTCTTTGTCACTTAGACAAATACGGTAAAATATTTGTACTTACATTATGGAAAGTGATTCCATGATTTACATGGCTTTGGTTTTTACAGGAAACCACTGAACAACACGGCATTCTTATATTGCCACGTTTAATAAATTGTCACGGTCACAGTCAAAAGCGCACTAGTTCGCGGAGACGGAATTTGTACTATGAACGGCTTATTCTGAGCATGTCGCGCGGACACAGATTCGACCGCTTGCCACTTCTCCTGTTTTTTATATTTCTATGGATTCAATACAAATGAATGTACCTAAGTTAATGTTAACACCATCGAATAGGTATAAAAACTCGTACTAGGCCTTCGGTTAACACAAAATGCTCCTTACACCGCACTTAATAACAACGCACGCGCAGTCAGCCCGAGCTCGCCGCACTTCACCGCGCACAGCAAGCGATGCATAGTTTAATCTGCCGGTGGTTATGCCAGCCAATAAAACGGCCCATCCGTACGCAGCCACATTCGGCCATGTTGGCCGCAGCGGAATATTAAAACATTCCCATTTCACTTCTGTGGACAAACAAAGATGCAGGAGTCGTGTAAACAACTCTAACTTAAAAGATTGACTGTCAAGGGTATTTTTGAAATGAGTTAGTTTTGCTCTTTTTCTTAAAAATATGGGTTTTTAGTCGTGATATCGTAGGCCGAATTTTGAGAAGAACGGATAGTTTTCAAGAAAATCCGTGTAGTATATGAAGCCTTTCGTTCCCTTCATAATTGAATGTGCGACATCCAAACAACATGTCGGTGTAAAAAAACCTCTGCCTAGCCCCCAGGGATATCACTAGCGCAATGTAATGTTATGATTGGGAAGCAAACAAAGATTTTCTTATCTAGACTCTGGGAGACCTTAAAATCTAGGCAAACTCGTAAAAATCCCAATCTCTCGGAATCCTATCAATACGGCCGCCGGAACGAACGACAGTTATTTTGTTTTCTCGCTCAATGGAAAAATGCGGAAATATTTTTGTCAGCGGCAGGCGGCCATACCACATCGCGCATCGCTCTGCCAACCGCGGCGCCACCACCGCGGTGTTCCTGCTTCGAATGATTGGTGATAATATTGTACGAGCTATAGTGGCTCGCGAATATTTGCGGAGTTTCGTAGAACGGTGCGATTGTAAGTAGTTAAACTATTGGTAGCAACTCAGACGCTCAATGTTATACGTTAAGGGACTTACTCAATCATTTGTAGCCGTACGACTTTGGTTCTATACGAGTTTTTTATATTTAAAAACAATCTCTACATGTTCTCAGATTTTAGTTTTTGATTTCCGAGTATCAGTGACGCACTTGTTCATTTAACCCTATGTCCCAGAAAAGGCACAAAAGATACATTACAAGATTTCAGAATCAAGACTTCTTACTCCGTGAGTAACGAACATTTTCTTCCAACTATCAATCTTGTATGAAAGAAGTGCGGGTCCGGCTCACGCGCGCACGGCGGACCTCCGCCGGCGTCCGTCAGCGATACGTCACGCGTTATCTGCGCACGTCACGTCGCGTCACGTCGCAGATACCGCGCGACGAGGCGACGCGTCTCAAACTTTATTGATGACCATTGTGCGCGCCGCTGGACGCCGCGTGCGGGGCTTTTTCAATGCGAACCGATTTTATATTTGATGTGTGTGTTTGATTGTGTGTTATTGAAAGAAGTTTGTTAGCTATGTGTGTGGAGTTATTGCATGTGTTTTTATTACGACTGACAAAAGACTTCTAGAAATTTCTGGAGATAAAACTGCATAATACTTTCTTGGTAAACGTTGTTTAGATAAAAATGATTCATCAATTTCCAAACAGAAATCAAAACAACTGAATTATTTAATACTAGCTGCGCCCCGCGGTTTTACCCGCGTATACCGGGATAAAAAGTAGCCTATGTGTTAATCCAGGGTATAAGCTATCTACATACCAAGTTGCATCTAAATCGGTCCAGCCGTTTGAGCGTGAAGAAGTAACAAACATACACACACACACACACACTCACAAACTTTCGCCTTTATAATATTAGTGTGATTTTTTCAACTAAATCCATGTTCAATAACAACAAAGCACACAAGGCCTGGTCCCTTTATCCGCAACATAACCTTTCACAATATTCAAAGCTCTTTTATTCTGAGTGTATTATACTTTTGGAGATGCTCGGTAAACACATGGCTACGCTTGTCTCGCTACGCGTGTAGCTACGGCGTAGCCAATTATGCTACGCCGTAGTCTCCGCACCTTTGTTGGAGCGAATTAGAAAACTTTTCTTGTGTGGATTGAATCTAATTTATTGTTATGTAGTAACATTACCATTTCAGACACTAATCTTCATAGTCCCACATGATCTGACCAAGATCATATCTGAATTTTAGAAGAGACTGTGATTGTGTTTCGGTGTTTCTTCCCGAACACCGATCTCATTTAGTTTTTTCAAATATTATTGACGTGTAAAATCGTTTTGTATTAACCTACTTACAGAAGTAAAATCCTATTAAAGGTAGAAGAAGAGACAATACTGCAGGTAGTCTGTGGTGATTTAATCTTCAGACTCATTGTAATGTTTTTTCGTAACGCATGTTTTCTCCTTGTCCCAGCTTCGACGTCCGAGGCAAGCACCTGTCGGAGGCGCGCCACTGGTCGGCGCCGGAGGTGTTCGGGCCACGCGCGCACTTCTCCGTGGCGCCGGCGCCCGCGGCGCTGCTGGTGCGCGACGTCAAGCGGCGCGACGAGGGCGTGTACCGCTGCCGGGTCGACTTCAGGAACACGCAGACCACCAGCTTCAGATACAACCTCACCGTTGTAGGTCAGTGGATACACGTTCGTTTTCATTTTGAGAATAGCGAGTTTTAGCTAGGGAGAAAGTACAGAACGGCAGCTGCTGCGATACTCACATACTGCTTTTGCTTCGTTTACGTTCAAACATCACGAGTACACGTACCTGACCTTGTAATAAAAATCATAAACGCGGAATTATTAATTAACAAATACGAGTGAAAAAACACAAAATATATTGATACAAATTGTTGAAATTAAAGAATACATGACAAAATAAAAATGTTTCCTCATTGGTCAGAAACATTGGTAGCATTTTGCGTCACGTACTCTTGCAAACGTCTTTTTCTAAAGGCGCGATTCCATTAGACAATTTAGTTGTATGCAAGTTACAAATTGCATGCAACTTGAACAAACCTGCATACAAACTACAACTTGAATGAGGTAGTTTGGACTCGTACATTTTTATAATTCAAGTGACTTGCAAATTGAATGCGCAAACGTTAGTTGCACGTTTCGAATTGCAAACGAGTGACGTTTTGTTGTTTTTTTATTTAATTGCTGAGCATCTCCACTTGTATGCAAGTAAAACCTGCATGCAATTTGCACATTCTCGAAAACATGTTTCCAATGCAAGCAACTTGTACGCAAATGTGACGTATACTTGCATGCAAGACTTGCCTAATGGAATCGCGGCTTAACAGTGTAGGTACGTCGATTCTGTAAAATTCAAACAAAAACTCGCACCTGACATCGCTATTCACTCTCACTTCGCATCACTTCTTCTCAGTAGCTTTTTATTTACTTTGAATATAAAACGCCAATCAAGAAACTCACAGCGGATTCAGATTGGAAGTTTAGAATGAGGTCTTACAGAATCACACGGCTACCGGCTGCTCTTCCTAAACGTCCACTAGTCCTACTTTATAAAGTTAAACCAAAAAAGCCGTAAGTAAACAGGCGCGCTAATGAACCGCCATCCCTCACGCACAGCAACACAAACAATTAATCAGTAGTCATCAATTTACTGATCTTGTTTGCCCATACGTATCCGTGCAGCTTAATTGTTCGGGACTGCGGTACTAGGTACTAGCGGCATTAGAGGTACTGGCGGGATCGGGAATTTACGCGGGACGCATTGTTCGCCAGATATACGGCGCCCCCAACAAGCCTGCAAGGTGTCTGACTTATGGGATAGACTTACTGCGGGCTTTATTGCCAGCAGCCAGTGAGTAATGCGTGCCCGATAGTCGTCTAATGATCTGACGACTGCTGAGTGCTGTTTTGTTGGTAATAGATTGTGCTGTTGGCTCCTCAGGAACCACACTGCAACATTGTGGTCTTAACTAAGTATTGTTTTAATTCCGAGTCTTACATTTACACAAGATTTGTGAGAATGTAAAAAGAGAAAAACAAAAATTAACATTAATGTTTTCTGTCACCCACACCGTCAGCGCAACGGAATTAACGTGACGTCTGCAGCAGACATCATAATTTGAATTGCCAATTTTCGAGCACGGTTTGTCACCGTCGGTAAGTACCGTGGTGGCGTCATACCGGTGAGGCGGTGATCGAGCCGGCTTCCAAACTTTTTGCAGCACAACTCCAAGACGTGGCGAATAATCGATTGTCGACAAACTTGTGGAATGTTCAATCAATGTTCGCAGTGTTCAGGGATGCTTCATCATCGCTGTTAATTAAATCGATTTATTAATTCTATTAGAGCGCTCGTCTCGCAGCTGTTTCGATGTGTGACACCGACTTTTCCAATCGAGTTGGAGAGTTTACTCATTTAAACGTTGGCAAACATGTTTACTGAAATTCGGCGAATGAAGTTGATCAAAATCAGTGAGTATGATCGACGTCCATATTGAGTTTGTTTTTACATGCGACTGTTAATTTCAGTAATGTATTTTTGCTGTATGAATGTTCGTGTTCGACAGTTCGCTTGGGAATGTTTTTCTTTTACATTTGAATCTCTGACGGAGTTTGTGAGCTGTTAATGATATGACATAACTTTGTTTCAATTTGGATATTTTGCGTCTGTTCAAGATAAGCATCATTATTAGGTAGTACATAATTATTACAAATATCATCGAACTACGATTCCCTTTTCTGGAAGACCTTCAAAACTTCTCGTGAAGAGACAGGTGCAGGAATACAGACCAGCTCGTGGATTCTCAACTAACATGTTTACATAAACCCACGTGCAGTTGCTAACAGCTGTAGCTGCCACGCAATTACGTGGCAGCTACAAGGACTTTATTAGTGAGTGCTGACCTAGAAAACATACGAGTTTGTTCTCTCCTAATAGGTATTACATAATAGAGTGCGAGTAATAGTCACGTGATAGGTAAACGCAGTGCCCTTAAGAAATGCCATGTAAATGCTAATCGTCGATTGCTCACTGAAGGTGAGAAGAGCGCGGAAAAATGTCAGCCGGGTTTATGTACACGCGCGCGCGACGTGACACAGCACCCTGTACGTGCTGCTGTAGATACAGGGTGCCGTAATGTCAGCGATAAAACTCAACTACCTCCTATAGGTAATGCTTGTTAATCAGTTGTCGCACTTACAGTTTACGAGTAGCTTTATATGCTTCAGTTCGAAATCAAATAGTTTTAGATTAATGTTTAGAAAACAATTGAATAATAACTTTGGTCAACATAAAAGTAGGTATTACTCTAATAAATGAACAGAGTTGGTCCACTTCCAGATAGAAGCCTCTCGGTGGCGTATAAACAACTACAAGATCCGGTGAGGGTGGAATAAGAAAAAATATTGAGTTAGATAAAGCACTTGTTTGCAATTATTTATCCAGCCTTGTGATTTAAATATGCTTTATTAAAAAATGTAATAATATTAACATAGTAGTGTACATAATTATTAAAAACACATTTATATTGTTTTATATAATAAGCTCAGCTCAAAAAGTATTAAGTATTTATTTTTGAGATGAGTTAAATAAATGCCACAATAAAAATGCATGTTTAATAATTACCTATTAAATTAATATTATTTATTAGTTCGCTACTTAATTGCATTTTTCAAAAAAGCATCTTTTCATTTAACATTATTAAAAATTTGGTCCCGTGTCAGCGAGAGAGGTGACGAAAAGCGACAGTCTTCATAACGTTCTTTATCGGAGCAAAAAAAGCATGTTCAGCAGAGGACAGTAATTGTAGGTTTGCAAAGACATAGCTTTATTTTGAATAGGTATAAGATGGTTAATCTTATTCTAAATTCAATTTAGAGCAATTCATATTTTCAGGGACAGATAAGACAAAATTCTGTGGCCCAGTGTCGTATTAATATTGAAGTAGAAAGCCATTTTTGCGCGCTAAAGTGCGTAATTATAATCGAATGAGGCTTGTCCCTCGCCATCAGATAACGGCTATTCCCTCACAAACGACACTCTCCAGCCCCGAAGCTTACCCGAATATCTTACAACGCCCTCTTGACAAACAATTATGTAGATTTTATACACTTTTGGGCAGTTTTAGGCGTTAAACTTGCTACTTTTACAAGTACTTCGCGATGACTGCACGAGTTTACAGTGATAAAGAATTCATTTATTTAGTTTTAAATGAAAATTATAATCTGTTGAAGCCTGACAAAGACATGAATTTAATTCAACTGGTCATTTACTGAGATGGCTGTGGGAATATTCAACAATATCATTTATTGTCGAGGTATTTTAGTCATTGAGAGCTCAGGCTTGATGTTTCATGTATACAGTTTAGAATAAAATTGTTACAGCAAAACTTTTCAAACAAAATGTTTATAAAATTGGTCAAAATTACATTGAAAGCGCACACAGCCCACCCGATTTTTTATACTTATCTTTAAACTAAAAGCGATTCGCTGAGTCCGCGAGTCACTTTTAGTGTTAAAGATTGAAATTAAAACAAGATTGTCTTCGTTCTAAATATTATAATTCAATACTGAATAGTCAGACTAGTATGTTCAGACGAGGCAGAGACGATCTCTTTGATATCCAAGTGCGGTGTTGTTATTGCTTGAGCTTCACAGTGTTCTCGCAATCCATCCAAGTCTCGCTAATTGCCTTAATATAGTCGGAATTTTTCAGTATATTATCGTTCTCAATATCTCCCGCGTGGCCCACCAAACTTTGTACATTGAATGCAGAGTCGATCAAGACTAATTGCCGTCGGCAAGGTAGGTCGCCGCCCCTGCTTGCTTCATGCCCTTCGGCGTCGGACGTCTCGCTTGCAGAAGCCTCTTGCTCGCACTGACAGCGCGGGAAGACGGTATTTGGTCATCCGATCGTACTCGTCGCACATATCTTCCCCCGTTGCCGCCATGCTGCCTTGCCCGTGATAAAATTTAAAACTTTTTTACAAAAAACAAAACCGACTTCCAAAAAACACTACAAAGTGTAAAATAACTTTAATTTCGGAAGTCGGTGTCTTTCGATCTGTATGTTAGGTTTTTGCCACCGACTTCAGAAATTAAAGTTATTTTTCACTTTGTAGTGTTTTTTGGAAGTCGGTTTTGTTTTTTGTAAAAAAGTTTTTATTTTTCACTTTTTATTGGGTCAGTTTGTAATTTATCTAAGTTACAATAGCCCAATGTCAAGTGCTCATCACGTTTTACAACATATTGATTTTCCCGATGCAGGGACGTTAATTGTTGAGGAGTTCTCCTAGTAAGAACCAGGAGAACTGGAGCTCATGGTGAAGTCACCGTCACCATTGTGCATTTTGACGAGCATAAACCATATTAAAGTAATCGAATCGCAACCTGTGATATACTTAGATATAATTGAGTATTTCCGATGGCCATCTGTAGTCTTCATCATCAGTACCAGTTCACCAAATGGTACTTTCCGAGAGCAAATGCACGAGTTACCTACTATAAAAAATACCGAAATCGATATAAGTGTGCCCGGAAAATTTGAGGGTTGCCCTCGATTTCCAATTGATCCCATTATCAGATCCTGATTTGATGATCATGGGACTACTTGGGAAGTATACCATTTCGAACAAAAAAATAAAAATCCTAATCGGTCCAGCCATTTTCGAGTAATCGAGGAACATACATAAAAAAAAAATATAATAAAAAAAAGGTTCCGACGAATTTCGAACCTCCTCCTTTTTCAAGTCGGTTAAAAATCGGGTCTATCGTTACCGTTTGTGTGACAATGTACACAAGCTGTGTCTGTTGCGACTTATCTTAGTTTTGCTTCAACCGATGTATGAGGTATCTGCACTCGTTATGTCCATTGGTACAGGTACCTGCAGCACCGGTAGAGCTGCTCACGGGGTCGGCGTTGTGGCTCGACAGTTTGAGACGCTCCCAAAACCTCCTCGCTCTGTCGTCGCCAAATATTGGGATACCTATACGTAGCACAAGACCACCTCTTACCGACGATAGCAGTGATTTATATTTCCGCCACCATATTTAATTTTTATAATTTTTCGTACACGTCCTGGTAATTTTAAGCAATAAATATTTCAAACTCAAGGTCATACAGTGAGCTGACTATATAAGCTGAATAATAACACTAGAATCGTGTTTCTAAGACTAATAGTTTTTGAATTATTAAGGTAAGACGATATATACCTTTTTGTTATGGTTTAAAATCACATCTGGGTGATGTGATTTTAAACACGTTTCACGTTAAAACAAAACGAACTCAATTACGTATTAGAGCACATTCACAACAAGTAATTCAGCGACATAAGACAGATCAGCAAATTGAAATACTGGTGCTCGAGTAGGTACAAGTCGATAGCTCCGATGTCGTGTCCGCTACAGAGAGGTAGTACGGACAAAGCTAGTTATTACAGCTGGAGGGTATTGACCTAGATTTGTATTGTATTTTCTCGGAATTTTATTGGCCCTTGTAGTCACAAAAGAGGTCGACTTGGTCTTTGATAAACACAAAGTCGAGCAAAACGAACTTTTTCAAATATGATATTCAAATTTCAAATTTCAAATTTCAAATTTATTTATTCATTTAAATAATGCATATTTACAATATTAAGGCTTAAACTAAAATGGTAGGTATATAATAATGGGATTAACCTGAACTAGGATAAACCTGTATCTCAGGTATCATAAGTGCACATTAGTTTACATAAATATTTCCTAAGATTGATGATAATACATAAATAATGAATAACATAACAGACTAATGAAATGAAAACATTGAATTAAAAATAATATTTAACTTAAAACAAGCAGTAACTTTTCTGTGTCGTCATAAGACAATTTTTGTAATCAAGTTTTAATTACATTTTTGCAATGTACCGTGTTTAATGCAGACATAGACAAAATTGCGTTTACTTTATTATAAAGAAATGGTCCTAAGAATATAAAAAATCTATACATAAAAGAATGCCTTAATCTATAATTATCCATACAGATGTCTTTACGTCTTTTATCAGTGACAACTCTATTGTAAGGCAATTTAGAGTGCTGTTTTAATATAGTATTCATAATAAATAACTGCCGCACTGTCAGAACATTGCAAGATTGATATAAAAGTTAGGTCGGGAATAGGATAGGCCGGAATGTGGATACTTTCAATACAGCTCTTTGAGCGCGCTCCAATGGTAGCAAAACTGTTTTAGCCGCTCCTCCCCATGAAGTAATGCAATATGTAATGATCGATTGACACAAAGCATAATATACCTGTTTTATCACCTTAGAGTCGGCAAAAGGACGAATTTTCTTGAAAATGAAATTTACGGACTCTACTGCATAATAGGTCAATGTGATTTTTAAATGTAAGAGTAGCATCTATAATTACTCCAAGATATTTAATAGTTTTCGTATTAAGGATAATTGGGCAATTACATTTCGAGTTTGCAGCTGTGTTACAAACATGTGCATGAATATCTGGAATTATTATAGATGGCTTTGAGTTGCGTAAGGAAAAGCGTATGTATTTAGTTTTGTCAGCATTTAATGTCAATAAGTTATGTTGTAACCATCGATTAACTATATTGAAACCTTGCTGTGCACATAACCAAACTTCATGTAATGTATTTGCGGAGAACAGAAGTACGGTATCATCAGCATATGATATTATTTTACCCGAATTTAGATTGAGACTGCAGAGGTCATTTATATAAATAAGAAATAAGGTTGGACCTAATATACTTCCTTGCGGGACCCCAAAAGAAGTATTTTTTAGTTCTGAGCTAGTAAAATTATCAATTTTCAAACATTGACAGCGGTTATTTAGATAGTCTGCAAAATGATTAAGCTGCTTTCCTCGAATACCTATTTTTTCGAGCTTATTCAACAAGATAGGAACAGATACGGTATCAAAAGCTTTTGCTAGGTCAAGAAAAATACCAATTGAATGATTGCCTTTGTCTAGTTCTTGAGATATATAATCGGTCATATCTTGTACAGCATCAGTTGTGGATAATTTTGGTCTAAAACCAAATTGTTTATCCGAGATGATGGCTTTAGACTCTAAATACTTCATTAACCTATTGTTAATTAATTTTTCTAGTATTTTAGATGTAGATGATAGTATTGAAATAGGTCGGTAATTTGAAGCTACTGTTTTGTCACCTGCTTTATGCACAGGGACAACTAAAGCTTTTTTCAGATAGTCGGGAAAAATGCCTTCAGAGAGGCAAATTTGGAAAATATGAGTTAATGGCGGAACCAAAATTTGCCTGAATTTCCTTAATACACTATTTGAGATACCGTCCCATCCAACCGCACAGACTTCTTTCAGCCCCATAACAACCCTTTCGACTTCGGCTTTGTCTGTGTTCAATAAAACAAATGAAGTTAATTGGCGATTTTCCGATGACACAATGGCCCTGTTTCCGTGTATGTTGTAATTTGTGTTATAATTACGTTTTATTTGCTCAGCAAGATTTTGACCCACATTAACAAAATAACTATTGACATGATTTGCTGATGTAAGCGGCGAGGCGTGCGTTTGTAATAATTCTGATGACGATTCATGCTGTTTAGATACAAAAGCTAGATTTTTTATATGGCCCCACAACTTTTTATTGTCTTTTCCTGATTCTTCAAGTAAATTTCTGTTATACGTATTTTTCAACTTTTTTAGGTACCTACGTTTACTATCAAAAATAGTGAAAAGTGAAATAGTGTCTGGTATTGGGAGCAACAAGACTAGCGGATACATAATGTCAATTGTTTTACCTTATCTTTTGCTTTTGTTTTAAAACTCCATTGCGTAAAGGTACTGACACACATGCTTATAAAAACATGCTTACTCGAAAACATACTAGAAATAAGCATGCTCATTACTAGTAATATTGTGACACACATGCCTTTAAGTAGCTATTGTTCAGTAAAAGCATGTTTTCGTGCTACTAATGAGCATGTGTGTCAGTAGCTTAACACAGTCACAATTTCATTTTGACAGTTCCACAATTTTCATTACACCGCTATCGACATAGCGCATGTGTGACGCACGTAGGCCGCTGATCCCAACACCTAATGCAAATATTACTGAATAGAAACAAAACTATCTCTGCTAATAAAACGCACTGACTGTATGAACTCGTATGATCAAGTTAAATATAATGAGCGTGAACCGTGTGATCCCCACGGACCGCATGCGATCGTGCCGAATATGGCGCGCATTAATTGGATCCGTCCCTTCCCAGCACCGAGCCAATGTTCCTCATTACGACAATCGAGTTTAGTGCCGATTCTATTCGATATCGAAAAGCAATCTCATTTGCCCTTTCTACCCACTGAACAATTAAAAAGGTAGAGACTCTTCATTATATTCCACTGTGACATTAGTATATCGCTTCAAAGGACCAGGAGTGCGGAGTGCCAGCCAGCTATCCCACTTAGTTGTCGTGAATAAAACATTGGGCAATGAGGTAAGCTGTCAGCTAACGTCTTGTAAAAGCTAGTTCACGTATAAAGTAGTACAAACATTTGTAATCGTGAATCTCACGGCACATTACGTGTACACTGTACAGCTTGGAACTCGTATTAGAGGCCGGTGCGGCCCCCAGCCCCTATGAGGCACCACCGCACACAGTGCGGTATCGATAGCCGCGCAGTTCCATTTCACGGCAACTTTAGCAGGCTTGTTGGTCCGTCCGTCGCCTGGAACGTGTTACATTCGTTATTGAACGCGATCGTCTCACAATCGAGTTTTAAACTTTAAATCACTTTGCCCGAGAGCCGCCGAGCCCGAGGGTCGAGATCTGATTACAGACTGTTGTCTTTCTATTAGCCTCTGTCGTTTTTGAACAGTGTCGAACGAATTTCAATGCAGATTATGTCACTCTTCGTTATCAGTTTAAATTGATTTCAAACATTTCTGTTCCTTATCGTTTTAATTAGCTACTCGCGTACTGAACGGGTTGATCGCTTTTCCTCTTAGCGCCTCCTTTAATCTGTTCACAATGAAGCTTGTCGGATAAAATAAACCTAAATCTGAAAGAGCAATTTTGTTAGAGAATTTAATGAATAGCTTGTATCTGACAAACTGATCGCTAAAGGACATATTTTGTTGGGAATTGCGGATCCGAATAAAAAGCGCTGTAAAGCTGGCAACGGCTTTCACTGACCAGAGTCAACCGTTCAGTCCCGTATTAGGGGCTAAAGTTAGATTGGACGAACCCGCTGCAGCACTGTGTCGAATGTAAAACCCAATTGGGCTTTGATGCTTTAAACGGCACCGACCGAAATAGCCCACCAGCGTGGCGGAATGGACACGCCTTAGCGTGCGTTCCAGTTGGGTGACTTTGAACCTTATGGCGTTAGATTATAGGCTTTGTTGGCGCAGTAGTGTGGTGCGGGGCGGCGGGTAGGCCGATGCTAATCGGACGGAGCTGTTAGCGCTCACCTGCGCTGTATTGAACTGATTAATTGCTATTGGTGCCGGCGCCTCTCCGATATTGTTTTACGTTTGATTAAATTAATTTGCGCAGTTAGATATATTATGTAACGTGCACCTAACATTAATTAATAGGATGATCAGTTAATTTTATAATGAACTCTAGTTGCGGGATGGAAATTATTAAACCAGCATTTTGATGAACGATAGTTATTTTAATTAGAAACAGTATTTACTTACATAATAATATGTTAACTCAATCGGTCTGGTACCTGCTTACATTACCAATGAATTAACGTCCAATCATATAATTTTATAATTATAAAACAGCTTTTTCTAATATTTAAAAATATAAAGAATAGAATTTTCCGTGCGCGTTAAAACTATACCCTGGCACTAAGTATAAAATTGTGTGAGTCTAGAAATAAAAGTATCTCTGCTAACATTAATGCAATTAGAGGATTTCTCGTATCTTGCCTGCGCTGGAGCGGGCGAGGCGATGCGCTGGAGCGGGCAAGGCGATGCGCTGGAGCGGGCGAGGCAATGCTTGCCGCGACAGGGTGGACAGATGTCCAGGGTTTATTTCCTATTTTGTTGGACTATTTTGGGGAATCACTGTGGACAGGAGACTTTTGATAGTCCCTTTATTTTAGTTCCCATTAGACTACAAAACTTTAAAGGATTTTTGGTTTGAGGTAATTCCTACGTTGAGAGTTTCTTGATTTTTTTTTTTGTTATTTATTGTAATAAATGTGTGTGTGGCTGTGGTGGAATGTTGCCAGGAGAATAATTAGGTAGCTAATAATTAGGTAGCTAATAATTAGGTAGCTAATAATTAGGTAGCTAATAATTAGGTAGCTAATGAGTTATTTTCGTTCACAATTAATTATTATTATAACAAAAAAATCCTTGTTCTAAAAATTTATCATAATGAGTAAATCATAATAACTCTCGAACCCGGAAAATACATTTTTTAAAGAAAACCTAAATATAACATTGCGTTTTCCTTTAGTAAAAAACCGGTCAAGAGCGAGTTGGACTCGCGTACCGAGGGTTCTGTTCCGATTTCTGAAAAAGTGTATTTAGAGACATCGTTTTATTTTTCCTGTAATCTTTACATAAACTTCTATCACATAGAATAATTTCAGATTTTTCTCTTTGCAAACTTCGGTGATAAGGGGGGGGGGGGGGGGGGGGGTGGTAATTTTTTTACATTTTCATCAAAAGTCGAAAACTATGCGGCCTAAAAAAAAAACCGGTCAAGAGCGAGTCGGACTCACGCACCGAGGGTTCCGTTCCGATTTCTGAAAAAGTGTGCTATTTAGAGACATCGTTTTATTTTTCCTGTAATCTTTATATAAACTTCTATCACATAGAATAATATCGGATTTTTCTCATTGCAAACTTCGGAGATTAGGGGGGGGAACGGTATTTTCTTTTACATTTTTCATCAGAAGTCGAAAACTATGCGGCCTAAAAAAAAGAAAAAAATGTTTGAGAATGTGCAAACAGCGTTCTTTCATATGATACCCCGCATGCCCTAGTAGCCCCACTTTGATTTTTAAGACTATTTCAGTCTTAAAAAGTTATTTCAGTTTTCAGAAGATTTTTTCAGTCCCTGTTGCAAAAAAATTATAAATATTTTTATTTCTTTCTTATTTGCAAAATAGTTGGGCAAACGTCATATAAAACTGTTCCAAATTTCAAGTTGATAGCATCAGTAGTTCTTGAGATATCCTGCTGTGACAGACAGACAGACAGACAGACAGACTGAGTCATAGTCACCATTTCCTTTCCTTTTTTACCATTTTGGTACGAAACCCTAAAAAGGAGTCAACGGTCTAAAATTAATACACTCTGTTTAAAGTAAATAGGGTACCTAGGCAACCTCAATATCCTGCTCCCTGAGAGGCAGCTTAGTCTAAAAATATAGCAGAAAATTACGAAATTTACGTAAAAGGTAAACGCTACAAATTACTTGACACAACTTTTTCGTACCGAAGCGTAAATTGTTTATGTGTACTTAAGTGAAAGTCGTTTTTATGTAATCCAAAGTGAAGTCGGCGGCGTGTGGCGGCCGTGAGTGGCGTGAGTGGCGTGGGACTTGAATAAACCCTCCTTAGAGAAGCTTAAGCATAGATTGTGGCTCCGCAGGGTGCTCGGGGCACAGGGCAGGGGAGCACGGGAAATTAGTACCTACCCCACAGGAATACTGACCTCTAGCGTTTTTATTGATCACCCGGGAATCTAAGTAATGTCCCGTTTTAGATGTTACGGTGTATCGGTTCTGCTTTTTTTTGTATTGTATTTTATTCTATTTAAATTACTTCTCTGATACATTACCTAGTTAATTGAGGTATTAAAAAAAGAAATAAGAATCCTTTAAGTCATCACTTTCTGTGTTCTGTATCTAATACTTAATATTCTTTTAGGTCCTTTGATGAATCTAAATACAACAAGTTGTTGTACAAAACTGTGCTCTGAACTTCTTCTATTTGGCGAGTTTTCTAATGTCCCTCTTTCTTGCAGTTCCTCCAGAGAAGCCGGTGGTGGTGGACCGGTGGGGGCGCGTCATCAACACCACGACCCTCGGCCCGCACGAGGAGGGGGACGATGTGCTGCTCACCTGTAGAGTGCTCGGAGGTATGTGGGCTCATCATCGACATTCAGTCGCCACAACGAGCTGAGCTGTGCTTCTCGCATCCAGCGGGTTCCGTCCTGCACCAGATCCAGGGTCCACCTTGTGGCACACTTCTTACTTATTGTGTGGGCTAACTACTACATCTAGTAGTAAATAGGTACTTCAGGTATTTACTACTAGATAGTACTTAGTATATTATTATTATAGTAAGTTACGAAACTTTATCACGCTCACATAATTTCTAAAACCATTACGAATTCAAGGTACTCCTCACAAATTAATCCACTAAGGAACGAAATTCTGTATCTTATACATCTACCATTGTTTATTATCTTAATTAATCCAAACACAATGTTACTAGGCGCGGCCGAGCCGCACGGTGGCAGTTTCAATCAGTTCCATCTCGCAAATTTACTCAGATCTAATAAATTATGATCCGCGCACAATGGATTAGCCTGATGAATTAATGTATCCGACTCCAAGAGATGCCGTGATGAATTCCTAATAAATTGTTCGAGGAACAGGTGGCCGTGTTCCTGCACAGCCTCGGATTGTGTCAGCGGTTTGCTGCTATACATCTAGTTATTTCAATTACACTACCTATTAGTGCTCTGTTCTGTTGATTGCTTCGTTAGTCATTGTTTAGGACTGTCTTGCATTAAGTGAATCTTGGAAATTATTGTTATTTTATCGCCATCATTGTGCACTTGAAAATCAATTGGGAGAAATGGATTGTAGCGAGACAAACAAGTAATCAATATACACACCTTTGTGTAGGTACCACTGTATCAATATTGGATGTAGTAAACTAAGGACGTGTAAACACGGGGCTGCGATACCACGATACTCCCTGGACAAATACCGAGAGAGAGTGTGCAGCACGTATAGGCCAGATCTTTAGTCATTTATAAACTAACATATTTTAGTGTTAGATTGTGTATTGTATTTAAAATTTACGTTTTATATCGTGTAAATAAATTAATTGTAGCCATTTACAATAAGTGGCAATTTGATTGACAAGCTGGGCTGCTTTGAAAGAAGTAGTTTGTGATACTTGGTCATCAAAGTACCTACCTCGCCTCCAAGCGGTGATTTTCTCTAGCTAATTTTTTAATGTAGTATCTTTCATAAGTTTTGCAATCTGCCGCTCTGCAGTTACTATTTCTAATCATAGAATAACTAAACGTTTTCTCAATATTTCCACCGGTAAGTAGCTTGTTTTATGTGGTAACCGAGTATCATAACATCTGAAATACTTGTATCATTTACATTTACATAATATCAGGAACACAATGCCTCGCATGAGTGCGTTATGACGGAACGTAGCGAGCGGTGGGCACTGTGGGCAGGTCGCGCAGTAACTGTATTGTCTGCGTAATGGCCGCTACCCGCAATGACCGTAGTCTCGGCTGTTGCTGTAAATATTGCGCGGGTATGTGATCGTGTGTGACGCTCCGTCTAACACCCGAAGGGGCGAGCAGAGTACGCACTTGGGACGCTGCGGCTAGTATCTAGGTTTCTCTAAATTATGGTCTTTGTATAGGTACGTAATTTTTCCTTATTGGGTTTTGTGTCGAACATAGTTTTTCTCTACTGGTTATTAGTTTTCGCGGTTGTATTACTTTCTAGCTTAGTTAAAAATCTGCCTGGCTACCCTTTTCGCAATTCTGTTGGGGTCGGCTTCCAGTCTAACCGGTTGCAGCTGAACTACTTTCTAGCTTAGTTAGTTGTAGTAAAATTATACTGTGTATATAGAAGCCAGCTTTAAGCCAGCTTTAAATAGTGTACCTTTGATCTCTCTTAAGGTTTCAACATTTATGTGGATAATTTTCAAAAAGCTTATTGGTATTTACTTTGTACAATTCTAATACTTTCTACAGCAAAATATTGAAACGAAAACTAACTTGTGCTCCTTTACAAAACTAACTTGTGCTCCTTTACAAAACTAACTTGTGCTCCTTTACAGAACTAACTTGTGCTCCTTTACAAATTCTATTTCCACGAGCTAAAACTAACTTGTGCTCCTTTACAAATTCTATTTCCACGAGCTAAAACTAACTTGTGCTCCTTTACAAATTCTATTTCCACGAGCTAAAACTAACTTGTGCTCCTTTACAAATTCTATTTCCACGAGCTAAAAACTGAACCGCAACACAATCTCTAGCGACCACTTTACGTTTGAAATAAATTTCAAAGCAGACTTGAAATAATTCAGGATATAACATTTTTAGGCTACGATAATGTTCATCTGGAGCGTTGAATAAAACAGCAGTTGCTCCACCTGCTCGTGGTTCGTGGCTCATGGCTCGTGGCTCGAGTAGCTACATCAACAATAATATACTTCTTGTTTTTATGACGTCAGAGCTCAACAATGCTCCAGCATATGTGAGTAGCACTTAAGGCGTGTTTCAAATTTCCATTTCGCTCTTAGAATTAAGAAATGTGGCGTGTTTGATAAAAGTTATGGCGTCGATGATCGTAAACTTGTTTGTTTACGTCAATGGTGGTGCTGGCATTAAAAAAAACCCACATCATGTTGTTGTCTTATGTAGGAGCGATGGAGACGCAACATCTCAGAACAAAACTTATCTATAAACAGACCAATTTTAATTCCTTATGGTACAGTAAATCAGCAATAAGTCCAGTCTTACTCTAACGCCAATTCATATATCGATACATTGAACTAAAACTCTTGAGAGCGAGTCCTGGGAAGGCTCCGGTGTTTGCTCACCTCCAGACTGAGTACATAGGAACGCTTTTATCGTTCCCTCTCGCTTCTTACTCAGATTTATAAAATGCTCGCGACGACTGACGAAAAACATGCTTTGTTTATACTTAGCATGCTTTGTTACTTGAAAGTCTGTAGTGGCTGTTTGTGTGTGGGGGGTGTGGGGGGTTGTGGGGGATTATAAGAAAAGTTGTGTTTCTTAATATTACACATTCCTTTTTCTGCTACTGCCATCATAATTTAAAAGTGTAATATCAAGATTCACACTGACTATAATGTGATAATATTTAGCTGTTTAAGAGTGAATTTCACCAATGAAACTGAACGCGATTTAGATGTGCCGAATGCATACAGCTTCATTGGTGAAAATCGCCCTAAAATGGTGAATAAAAAGTTAAGATTTTATATTAGAATATAATAGAATATCTTTTATTTGCATAAAATATGGTACATAAAAGGTACAAAAACAACAAAAATACGACTGCTTTAGGTGGAAGGGGAAAGTCAAAGACAAACACTAACATAAAACTGCGAAGTTTATAATGACTGCGAAGTTTATATGACGACACGGTTGGCGCAGTGGTTGAGCGATTGACTGCTGCGCAGCATGTCGCGGGTTCGATTCCCGCACGGAACAAATATTTGTACGACCTACAAGTATTTGTTCCGAGTCTGGGTGTATTTCTATCTATATCAAGTATGTATTTACAAAAAAAAAATGTATATAAGTAGTTTATCAGCCATCTCGTTACCATAACACAAGCATTAGGTTGCTTAGCTTGGGACTAGATGGCGTTGTGTGAAATGTCCAAGTATATTTATTTATTTATTTAATATTACAGCTGTTATTATAATATTGTGGCAAAACTTGGTTTTCAGTATAATCGTTCCAAAATAAGTAGTAAGTAGTAGGAATTAATAAATGTATGACATCATTAGCAGTGGTGTTCCTACACTGCACTGCTTACTTAATTTCTAACTGGGTGAACATTACTTTGTTCTAATTCTTCCAACATGGTTTTTGTTTTATAATTATAATTATAACTTCAGGTTTATACGTAGTTCTGTATTTATTTTACATAAATATAAAATTCAGCTTAAAATAGCTTCTATGGACCATTACCCAGAAGCAAACGTCAAGAGTAAGGATGTTCCTGGAAGGATCCAAAACTGACTGGTAGTCTAAGAAAATACTAAATCTTTTTGATGTATGTAGGTCTAGTAGCTACTCATAACGCTTGGGTCCGTATTTTTGACTTTCTCATTCAATAGCCAACTGTGGGATGTGTACCTTTCTGATACTACCTGTATAGGTACAGTCGGCTGCATCAATTGGGTACCCCTCAAAAGACATTTGGGTTCAAATCCGCGATAGTCCGAAGTTGGTTTTTGTATTTTGCAAAAACATTTTATTATAATTAATGTAATGTTTTTGTGAATAAATAAGTTTATGTTAGTATTTATTTTTACTTAAGTCTGTTTTTATTATTGTCTTTTTCAATAAAACTTTAATACTTCTAATATTGCGTATAACGACGAGCAATAATAGGGTTGACATTTACGAAGAGTTATTCAACGTCTAAATAGACCAGAGGTTTCAAGACCGCTTGCCGTGCATAAGGTTGGAGGTTCAAATGTTAAGCACGAATTGTTTTTGTCATGCATTATATATTTTGTTTACTATAAAGTATTTTTCAATTAAATTTAAGTATTTTTTTTTTTGTATTTTTTTATTGTTTTTTATTTTGTTCTTTTTTTATTTATTTTAGTAATATTTCTAAAGAATTTAAAAATCAAGAAAAATAAAATACTTTAATAATATTATGTTACAAAACTACAAAGATTTTTATTTTACAATAATTTGATTTGATAATTTACAGTTACCTTTACCTTATTCGACATATTTTGCCAACTGAGACAAATGGGTTCCTAGACAAATGCGAAAGGTGAAGCAAAACTAGACTCATCAGACGGTAACTTCATTATAGTAAAATGTATGCATAACTCTCTAATAACAAACTATTCATTCACTGCGATTTCATAGACAGAGACAGAGTTATAACGCCAAGTAGGTTGATAATTCGTTGAAATATTAACTACCTAACTGGCTTAGTTGGTAAGAGCTAGCGGTAATCATTGTATAACCAATAAGTCGATGGTTCTAATCTCGTCCGGGCATTAGAAACACTTTTTGTATTATTCTTAAGGATATATTGTTTGAATTGCAAAGTTGTAGCAAAGTTACTTTTAATACAACTGGGGTACCCAATTGATGCAGCCCACTGTACTTATCACCATCAGAACCACGAGTGACATAACATCATAATATTTTTATATATGAAAAAGCCATAGTTGTTACCATTATTAACTCAAATAGTAGAAAAATACGAATCTAACTTACAAAAATCACGTCACCCTCGCCGATTAACATTTTTCCCTCTTCACTGTCTGTGTATACGCACTGAGCGTCACTGAGCGTCACTGAGCGTCACTGAGCCCCACTGAGCACCACGGAGCGCCAACCTTGGGGGTATATTTTTCTTCCCCGTCTGCTCGACTGCAGACACTGAAACGCTTTTATCCCGCAAAACACGATTGCGTGGATACAGGACGTACCGCGCCGTGTCAATACATTGTGTGGAGGTTATTACGCGCCGAATCAAACGCGCTCGCCATTCAGTGCGCCGCGAGAGGGTCGCGAGCGATGCTCGAGAGGCTTACCGCTCACAGTAAGTGCCGCATTATACATGGCATGTTACATAAACCGTATGGATTGATTTGGTCCTTTGAAAATAGATTGTCCTCGAGTGAATTTTCAGATAATACTTTACTTGCCCCGAAAATTAAATATTGAACAGTTGACAGCGTCAAATGTTGCGTACAGTTAATTATATAACGGTAACTTATTGTCCTGCTGTTCCAGACAATTTCCTCCAAAATAAAAGACGGCTTCATAAATATTTTCTCATAGAAAAAATATGCTAATGATCGTTTAAAAATTACAAAGTTAAAATCTCAATCAAAATGGATTTTAAAAGATCACTGTACTTATATACTGTCACAAAATGAATTTAGAATTGACGGAAGGTCACCACATTTACATAATCGAGAAATTGATTGAAGCGTATTCCCTGAAAATACGGACGAGAGAAAAAAGATATTCAATTCTTGTGAAGGCAGATGCCTTTCTAATGACGGGGGCTCCACGAGCGACTTTGTTTTCTGACGGCTGCGAGTTTTTATCGAAGAGCCTGTTGCTCTCCGGAGCATAATGTACCGAGTTTACGAACACCTTCCGTCAACACAATCAATTTGAACACTTAGAGAGGGTGAATACTAATAGACGTTTATTACAAAATAATGTAAACATTTGCAACTTTTATTAGTATCAACTTGCTCTAAAAACATTTATATTAAAGGCTAGACTGGGAGCTCAAGATCGAAAGACAATATTGTGAGTGGCGACCGCGCCCCGGCCGTGCTTCGACTTTAACAAATTAATAAATCTTGACGGACGGCGGCGAGTGCTCAGTTTGTACAGCAAACACCGAAATCCAATACAAAGAAGCGTCGACGTTGTTTATCAAAGGGAAAAACAAGCGAAACAATAAGCCAACAGGAAGCTCCCGCCCTACGACTTTTGATTTAGAAAACGTACCGCTGGAGCTTCGGAACCGACGATAAAACGTACCGCCGGAGCTTCGGAACCGACGATAAATTAGGGCGAGGGCCCAATAGCCCTCGCCTGACCCCGTTCCGCAATTATGAAAAGGTGAATTGAAAACTGGATCAATTTTTACAGACAGTGAGGTGAATAGTTTGTTAGTGAGCGGGTCACGGTACTCACGGTCCGCCGCCGGAGAGAAGGATATTGCAACGCCGCTGCAGCACCGAGCTGAGCGCGATACGGTGTGGGTTTGTTAGTGAGCGGTTCACGGTTTGTCGCCGGAGAGAAGGATTTTGCGACGCCGCTGCATCACCGAGCTGAGCGCGATACGGTGAGGGTTTCCTAGTGAGCGGGTCACGGTTCGTCGCCTGAGAGAAGGATATTGCGACGCCGCTGCGTCACCGAGCTGAGCTCGATACGGTGAGGGTTTCCTAGTGAGCGGATCACGGTTCGTCGCCTGAGAGAAGGATATTGCGACGCCGCTGCGTCACCGAGCTGAGCTCGATACGGTGAGGGTTTCCTAGTGAGCGGATCACGGTTCGTCGCCTGAGAGAAGGATATTGCGACGCCGCTGCGTCACCGAGCTGAGCTCGATACGGTGAGGGTTTCCTAGTGAGCGGGTCACGGTTCGTCGCCTGAGAGAAGGATATTGCGACGCCGTTGCGTCACCGAGCTGAGCTCGATACGGTGAGGGTTTCCTAGTGAGTGGGTCACGGTTCGTCGCCAAAGAGAAGGATATTGCGACGCCGCTGCGTCACCGAGCTGAGCTCGATACGGTGAGGGTTTCCTAGTGAGCGGGTCACGGTTCGTCGCCGGAGAGAAGGATATTGCGACGCCGCTGCATCACCGAACTGAGTTCGATACGGTGAGGGTTTGCTAGTGAGTGGGTCACGGTTCGTCGCCGAAGAGAAAGATATTGCGATGCCGCTGCATCACCGAGCTGAGCTCGATACGGTGAGGGTTTGGGGAAATGTTTAATTTGCTCAGCTCGGCTCTTGTATGTAAGCAGCTTCTCTCAACACATGCTGCATTGCTCATCAAAAGCAATCTCAGTGCTGCAAACCAATGCAGCGCACGTCAGTAATACGCGCCGCAACCAGCTCCTCTCAATGCACATAAATCGAGAACACACCGAAAGCGTGTATCAAACGTGTATTTAGTACACAAATCCAGATTAAATCCATTGACATTTCGAATTAGATCTTCGTACAGTACTCGAAACTTGAACTAATTCAATTTGACCAAAGTGGATCCCAGGATAGTGGAGCGCGGTGTCCGGGCCCGAACAAAAGCGCACACACTCGCCAAATAAACAAGCAAACAAAGGACAAAGGACCACTGCGCTGAAAGAGAATGCCTTCGCTGAAATTTATTTACGTACCGGAGGACCAATGAAAGCATTGGAAATTGCGTGTGGCGTACTGTAAGCGTTTCGTACAACGAGTGCCTCTAAGATGTTTCGTTTTATTTAAAGCACAAAGCCCTGTGTGTAGTTCCGGATTGGAAGAAATGATTTGTAGTTCGAACCCTTTCTTTAGCTTTTATTCAATGTGGTATTTTCTACGGATCTAATGTAATACATTAATGAAATCTTTTATGATCTTCCATGATCTTATACCAAGATGGAGTTTAACAAACAAAATGAAGTAATTACCTAATACGATTTTGTTGATTAAGGTGTATTTGTAGTAGGTAGGTAAATAATATAAAATATCCTAAACACATAGCTACATCACGTTCTGCGTAAAGGTCTAGCAGTACATCACCATATTCATTAAAAGAAACTAGGAATATTCTGCTTTAAATAATGTTCTTATAACTAAGTATGTATTAAATATCGTTCGAAAATGCACACACAATATTTTTTAATTATCTTTTATTAAGTTTTCAGTTTTTATATTGTGTGTACCTACTTATGACATGTGTCAAATAAACATATTTTCTTTAAAAATAATGCAATATTAACTGTCTTTTCAGTAATGAATAAAACACTAAGCAAGTTTCTCCTCCCGCAGGTCGGCCGGAGCCTTCCGTGCGCTGGCTGGTCAACGGCGTGCTCGTTGACGAAGAGTACGAGCACAACACGGGCGACGTCATCGAGAACCGGCTGCTGTGGCCGGCCATCCGGCGCGCCGACTACGCCGCCGTGTTCACCTGCCAGGCCACCAACTCGCACCTCGTGCCGCCCAAGGAGCTGTCTCTAGTGCTGGATATGTTTTGTGAGTTGAGAACCGTATTACACCGACATAAACTTTCAACGTTTCCCCACGGCGGTAGGCAGAAACTACAGACCGCCGCCTGCTACGATCCTTACATACTCCTTTTGCTTTGTTTACGTTCAGTATTATTTAATGATAATACACTCCCGGACTCCTAAATCGAACCACCTTGTATTTTTATGTTTACTCGTAAAGGTCTGAAAAATAATGTTAGGACAGAGAAAAAGTTTTATGCTGTTTAGAAGCTGGCCATCATTTCGGTATCACCATTGTTCCAAATTTGAATTCAAGAATTTCGGAGTTTGGTCGCTCTTGAAGAAACAACAAGCTTTGACTAGAGTATCTATAAGTCAATAGTAACTTGTTTTTTGTTAGTATTCCGATTTCAAATGTGGAACAGTGACAAACGGAAATGATAGCGAGTGACTGGCTTCAAAACAAAAGTTTTTTTCTTTGTTCAAAAAGATAAGAGACCATTAAACAAAAATATGCAGTGTGGCTCGGTTCAGGTGTCCGGGAGTGTATCAATAACAAATTTAAAAAAAATTAAATATTAAAAAATATATATATGACGTAATAACTGAATCATCCTTCCCTGCCCAGCATTTTATTGGGGTGGGGTTCTTAATCGCAGACGAACCAGAAGTCTAACTAAAGCCCCTGTTCCACAGTGAGACCTCTAACAGTGGAGATAAAGAAGCCGGCAGAGACAGGCGAGGGGGGCGTGCTGACGGCCGAGCGCCGGTACGAGGTGGCGTGCGAGTCCGCCGGCAGCCGGCCGCCCGCCCTCGTCACCTGGTACAAGGGCAAGCGGCAGCTCAAGAGGATAACGGTCAGTGCTCTTTACCCACTAACGTGACCGGCCCCCAGCGTTACGTCATCACGATTGTTCGGGACTTTTTTGTTGGCGCGCGAGGGGGTGCCTCGCCTCTAATACACAAAACATTTGTATGAATGGATATGAAACCAATTACTGTTTCTTAAAGTGGATATACTAGGCTATATTATGAATTTTGTTATAGAACAATAAATTACTTAGTTTTTGTTTCAATATAAAAATAAAAAACAGTAAGTTTATATAACCGCCAATAAAAAACAATTAAAAAAATAGCGTCGCCGATAGCTGGGGCATATTTCTTATGTTGTCTACCATTTGTTTTCGCCGTTCACCGCTTGCCGCGCCTCACGCTGCGCTGTGGCCAATGGATAAATGACATTGAGGGGGGGGGGGCGTTGTTAGTAAATAAATATACTCGTATTGTGAAATTGTCAGTGTCACTGTGTACTGATAAAACAAGATGGTGGCTTTAGTTCTGACTTTGACCACGCGCCCAAATAACCGGCGTTGTAACTTGCCACAGAAACAAATTAATGCTGGAGTTTTGAATTTTGAACAGAACTTTATTCTAATTAGGTAAAGGTTGGTCTGCCGCCTGAATCGCGAACTCGCAGGTGCACAAGATTCAAGTCATAGGGAAAATGCAAAGCCACTTGCTTGCGAGAATTAATTCTGCGAAAACTTATGTTGAAGGTCATAATGATTAAAATATTTGTTTAGGCAATATGATGTGTTGTTCTTACAGCACAACTACACAGTTTTATTAATTAATTTTAGTTATATTTTCAATATTGTAAAGTAAACCTTAATAGTTCCACTACGGAATTACATCCGGACGGGCACGGATACGGGATACGCATAGATTTAAAATTGGCCTCAATTGAAAATCAGGCTATATCGATCTATTGTTTGTTCCCTTTCAGATGTTATTACTTGATCTAATGACGTTAAATAATTGGTCTGTGTAGCTAATTAGCCTGGTCCTTCTACCCTGGTCCTCCCGCACGCGTCGTATTCTCCATATAGGGAGCTCATTCCGCGCGGCTCACTGCCCACTAATTGCTAGCTGTAGCTCCCGGCGCCGCCCGCATTATCGGATTACTACAGGCTTACACACACATGCTTGTATGCACATCAATGCCTGTTGTGTCAATGTTATCGCGCTGGAAATAACCACTTTATTGTCTTATTTTCTCTGAAATAGCCTCTTTGATTTGCCATGAGTTTTGGCAATGGAATTTTTTTTTTTCATGATAATAGTTATCATACTCGTAAGTCACTATGCAAAATTATATTTATGGAAACTCACCAATAAGTACTAAACATAAACCTACTCTACCTACTACGTATAAACAATTATTTATGTAGCTCGTACTTATCTCTTTTTATGTAGCTCGTACTTATCTCTTTCTTCATGGACTAACAAATCTAAGCACTGGATTTAACTCCCACGCCATTAGATACTTGGCTCATGCGTGACGTAAAGTTATAGGATTTAAGGCAAAAATCTTTTGAGAAATGTGGCGTTTTGATTAAACCTTTTATTTATGCAAAGAAACTAGATAGGTACCTACTAGAAACTCCACTGAGATCTGTGAGTTCTCTCCACAAATCCACCGTAATACCGGCTACCTGGAGGTAAATAAATCACTTTTTCATAAAACAAACTTTCCCTGAAGTAGGTCAGTAGCGGCTGTTAATTGGCGCCGATGCCGCTGATCCAGCCCACCCCGGAGTTATGGCCGCGTTACTAATAGAGCAGCTAAACACCGGACAAGTTCCCAACTTGCGAGCTCGAAAGAATCGGGAACTTCGATAGTTCTTCCGGAATGCCCCGAGATGTTTCCCGGAATTAATTTTCTAGTATTATAGAATCAATTTTGCAGTTCACTGGTATTTTAATTATTCTTGGTATTTTGAAGGAAAAAATGGAAATTAATTTGTGCAAGGAGTATTATTATAACTAGGCAACTAAATTATTTTGCTACCCCTTAATATTACTGGGAATCTAACATTATATGTATAAGTAAAAACGTGCTATGTTTCTAGAGATTATAGTTTATTTAGAAACCCAAAATGGTGTTCAACATAGACAATATACTACAAGAATTTCCTCTAAAATAGCTCACAGATAAAGTTAAAATGTTGGCTCACTAACAGCCAATCAAAGTTGGAAACACATCCCCACCCATGATCACCGGATAATTAATACCCTGCAGCGCTCAGCGGTCCGGCGTCTACCGTGTGGCGTAAGTGAACAGCGCTGACAGCGCTGGCTGGGCGTGCAGCGGTGAGTTGCAGTTTTATTTGTCTATCGATATGGTGCCTGAGCGCTTCAGGGTTGACAACTATAATGTTCTAACTTATCCCAATTTGACACTTCGTAAAGATAAGATAAGATAATTTTATTCCTTCAACCATGAGTATACACACAGAAATAGATCAGCATGCAAGTTGTTAAAAGTATTTAAAAGTATAAACGGGTCGTCATGCTTGCCTTATGCAATGGCATACAAATATTTAAGTAGGTAAGTATAAGCAAAACATTAAATTAGTATTGGTATTTTTATAAAATACAGTATTATTTACATTCATTCAAAGCGGTTAAGACAATGTTGTATTTTAATTTTATCTTTGTTTTCATAATTTGGCGAATTGTTACTCAAGACCATAACGGGACCAAAAACTTAGTATTAGCAGTATGATAGGTTGGCAACCGTGTCCGTTGGAGGCCGGCCAGCGGTGCCGGACGTCCATCACGGCCCGGTAATTACCGCCGTAAGCGCGGCTCGTAAAGACGGCGGCGGCGGCGGCCGGCCGGTCCGGCGGCCGGTCGTTACTCACCGGGATTTAAGCCGGTGGCCGCCACATGCGCCATTGATTCCGGCTTCATCATCCGGATCATATCTGCACTCTATTCATCACTGTATCTGAACTTTGAGGCAACATTTCATTCGTTAGCACGCCATTTTTTAGGGTTCCGTGCCTCAAAAGGAAAACGGAACCCTTATGGGATCACTTTGTTGTCCGTCTGTCTGTCAGTCTGTCAAGACGCTTTTTCTCACGAACTTCTAAGTGAACGCAATAAAAAAATACGGCCATTTATGCGAAATATTTTGATACTCGCAAGTAAATCAAAACCTTACTTTATGGTTGAGCGTTGACCGGTTGATCGTTGACCTAGAATCAAGAAATTTGACAAGAAGTAAGATCTTACAGCAATTAAAGTAAAGTAAAGGAAAATGTTCGATTTATAAGTAATTTGTAATTTTGTCACATAAAAAAAAACCTTTTGGGATTACAAACTTTTTGCAGTTGGAATATTGACCGTAACGTATATCAATTGTTACGGACGCCGAGCATAGTATAAATTAAAAGACTATGAAAGTTGTGCAGGATAGCTGCTTCATTAGTTAGCGTGGTAATATCATAGTCTTTAGGCATGTGGTATTTTTAGTTTGTGGAAAATTAGCATGCAGCTTTAAGTCCAACAGATGCTAGAGATTCCCACGGCGCCCGAAATGTTTTGTTTTGCTTATCGCCGGGCGTTTTCGCAGTAAAATGCATTGTTTTATATTCTAAAATGTTTACTAGCGGCACTGTTAAAGGAACTCATTATTGTCGAGACCTTTTGTTGAATAGGTAACAGTTCTGCGTAAATTGTAATCCGCACAAAATATCTTTCTTAGTTTTAGGAAACGAATTATTTGTTGTCGGTGTCTATTGATATGCATTTCTTTAGCCTTTTGTAATAATTCTAAGAAAGTTTGTTTTTATGTGTTTACAATAGTTTTAAATAGCGTAGCCAGTACTTTGTTAGACCACCCAAAGCGTGGGAAATAGTAGGGATAGAACTAACGCCACTGGGGCATATAAAAAGCCTTACTTGTAAAACCAAAGGAAGTCAGTCGGCCTACAGCTCTACAAGAAGAATAAACTAGAAGACAGCAGCAAGAAGTCTTTTATTACTCCAACCTAATACAGTCCACCACAGTCTGGTCCATCGAGCAGCGGATAATTCTGAAGAACGAAGAACCAGCGCCAACCAAGCGGCAGAAAAACGAAGAAATCTGCGGCAAGAGCAAGAATCTACGAGACCGACTGCATCGACCGACCGATCGAACAACCGGTCCCGAAGAATCGACGTACCTACGACGCGCCGCCATACCGACCCGACGTACCCGATCGTCGCTGGGTCGAAGAGGGGCTGCATTGAAGAGGGGCTACGTTGAAGAGGGGCTGCGTTGAAGAGGGGCCGCGTTGAAGAGGGGCCACGTTGAAGAGGGGCCGCGATAGAAGAGGGCCGCGTGAAGAAAACGAGGGCCGGGTCAAGAAAGAAGAGGGACGCGTAAAGAAAACGAGGGCCGGGTCAAGAAAGAAGAGGGCCGAGTCGAAAAAAAAACTTCAAGATGGTGGTCACCAGAAGCCAAGGGGAATTAGCAGAAATCGAGGAGCAGCAGCGTCACAGCCAAGAACAGGAGGCGCGCCGCAGAGAAGCTGAACGAATAGAGCAAGAACGATTGAGAAGAATCTCACTGGACCCGCCGGCATCACCATTTTGGAAATCAGCGGACGCCAGTACAGCGGGACCATCCGGACTTCGGGCTACTGCGGAGCAACGAAAGCCATCACCGACTAGATCCGTCAGGTCAACAACCAGCGTGACAACACGACTACGGATGGCGGAACTGGAGGCAGCAGAGAAGCTAGCGACGATCCGAAGTATCCGCGATCAACGATGAATACAGCGTGCACGAAGAAGCCACTCCTCCCCGTGAAGAACCACATCAGAAAGTGGACAACTGGTTGAGGACGAACCCCCTCAACTCTCGGGAAGAAGAAGGAACCAGGGAAGCCAGGGAAGAGCCAAAGCAAATACGCTTCGAAGCACCGCGAGGAAGATCGCCAACTCCAACAAGGAAGAACAGCATCGAGCACTTGGCCGCCATATTGGAGAAGATGGCCAGACCCAGGCCTCGACACACTGACCTGCCGACCTTCTCCGGAGCAGCCAACGAATGGTTGCCATTCAAAGCAGCAGTTCGAGATACGACCGAGATGTACCAAGTGTCAGCAGCGGAAAACATCCAGAGGCTAAGGAGCTGCCTCAAAGGGGAAGCAAGAGACGCCGTGGCCGCCCTTCTGCATACAGCTACGGATCCGGACGTCATCATGAAGACCCTCGAGCAATGCTTTGGAAGACCTGAAGTCATCATCGACCGAGCACTAGAAGACCTCAAGAAACTTCCGAAACCTGGATCATCAGCAGCCGAACTCAACAGCTTCGCCATCAAGTTGCAGAACATCATCTGCGTGCTGAAGACAATCGACCGAAGAGGCTACCTGTTCAACCCCCTGATGACGCGAGAAGTATTGGACAAGCTCAGCCCGCATCTTCGATCCCGCTGGTGCGACTACGCCTACGACCACGAAGGAATGACTGACCCGGAGATCGTCATTTTATCCCGTTTCCTGATGAGAGAAGCGGACAGAGCACTGCGGTATACATACACCCCGTCTACGAGTAGCACAAGCCAGAAGAAGGATACTCGACCCATCGTGACACTCAAGAAGAAAGCGAGCGTCTTCACTACGGTCCAGAGCGCAGAAGAAAAGGTCAAGTGCCCCAAATGCGAGCAAGCTCACGTCCTGACACAGTGCCCGAAGTACAAGGCACTTACTGTGGACGAGCGATGGAGCTTGGTAAAGGAGAAGAAGATATGCTTCAAATGCGCCCAGAAGCAACACAGGCGCACACACTGCAAAGCAAAGGCGTGTGGCGTGGACGAGTGTCGCCGCCCGCATCATGCGACTCTTCATCAAGTACGAGAAGCAAAGACTGAAGAAAAGAAGACAGATGCACCCAAGGAGGAAGCGGTCCTGTCCCTAGCAACCCGACCAGCTGCCGGACCAAGAGCAGTCTTGCTGAAGATGTGCCCTGTCGTCATAGCCGGACCACGGGGGGAGGTGAAGACGTATGCTCTACTGGATGAAGGAGCTACAATCACCCTCATCGATGAAGAACTAGCAGCGAGCATCGGAGCTGAGGGACCAGCGCAACCTCTCCACCTGAACGGGGTCAACATGTCACAGCAAGAGATAAAGAGTCAGCTGGTGGATATTCAAGTCAGAGGATTGAAGAGCGACGAGAACTACAAGGTCAGAGCGAGGACTATGAAGAATCTCCGCCTCCATCGTCAATCCGTTCCTGACACCCTACTGGACTACGAGCATCTGAGGGACCTGACACCAGAAGAGGTGTGCTACGATGTGGCCCGTCCTGGAATCCTGATGGGGACAGACCACTGGGAATGCATCGTGTCCCGCGAGCTACGAGTCAGCGGCCCTGATCAACCGGCCGCATCAAGAACACAACTAGGATAGGTGGTGCACGGAACCGCGCCACGCAAGACCATCTATCAAGAGCGAAACGTGCTGCACGTCTTCGAGCCTGAACGAACGCCGAGGACAAGCGAGCAAGAACTCCACGACTTAGTCGAAGCCCACTTCAAGATCGACGCACTCGGCATCCAGGGGAAGCCGCGAGTCAAGGAAACCGATCAGCGAGCTATCGACATCGTCAGGAAAACGACCAAGAAGATCGACACCGGGTACGAAGTTGGACTGCCGTGGCGACGAGATGACGTCATCATGCCACCAAGCTACGGGCAGGCGCTCCGCCGACTAAAGAAGATAGAACAAAAGATGGACGCCGATCCTGAGTTCGCAGCTGAATACACGAAGCAGATCAACAACCTCTTGGATAAGGGGTACGCAACGCCGTGCGATGGATCGGAAGAAGCGAGCGCCATCTGCTGGTACCTGCCACACTTCGCCGTGCAGAACCCGAACAAACCCGGCAAGCATAGGCTGGTATTCGACGCAGCGGCTAAAAGCAACGGCGTGTGCCTGAACGACGAGCTGCTGGAGGGGCCCGATCTACTATTATCACTGCCAGGGATCTTATTCAGATTCCGAGAGAAGACAGTGGCGATCACAGCGGACGTGCAAAAAATGTTCCTGAGGATCCGAATAAGACAGCAAGATCAACCAGCGCAGCAGTTCCTGTGGCGAGGCGACGAACGAGTAGAGCCTCCAAAGAAGTACAAGATGGCCAGCATGATCTTCGGCGCAGCGAGCTCCCCGTACATGGCCCACTATGTCCGCAACCATAACGCGGATGTACACGGGCAGGAGTATCCACGAGCGCTGGAAGCCATCAAGAAGAGTCACTACATGGACGACCTGGTAGCCAGCTACGAAGACACGAAGGAAGCTTGGAAGGCGGTCGAAGAAACGAGAGCAGTACACGCGCATGCGGGATTCACGCTACGAGGATGGAGCTCCAGCGACAAGTCGGTACTACGCGACGTGCCACCAGAACTGCACGCCACCGCTCCCACAACACTGGGGGGAGATCAGCCCGAGAGCAAGATCTTGGGACTATTCTGGAACGCAGAACGAGATGAGCTGGGATTCAACACGTCGATGAGCCGAGTTCCAGCTGAAGTAAGGACAAGAACTCGCGCGCCGACCAAACGTGAAGCCCTCAGCGCCGTGATGTCCATCTACGACCCACTAGGACTGCTGAGCCACTACACCATACGATCGAAGATCATACTGCAGAACTTGTGGCGCCTCCAGACGACGTGGGATGAGCAGATTCCGGAAGAAGAGAACGAACTCTTTGCATCATGGCTCGCGCGTCTTCCCGAGCTCGCCCAGCTTCGACTACCAAGATGCTACGTGACACAGAAGTACGAGCGCATCGACTTACACATCCTGTGCGACGCCAGTGAGCAAGCCTACGCGACCGTGGCCTACTGGAGAGTGAAGAATGTCGACGGGAGCCTGAACGTCGTGTTGGTCGCCGCCAAAGCTAAGGTGGCGCCTCGACGAGCGCAGACCATACCACGCCTGGAACTGCAAGCTGCGGTCATCGGAGCAAGACTCGCCGACACTGTGAAGAAGGAGCATCGAATCAACATCAGCCAGACGACCTACTGGACCGACTCATCCACCGTGGTACATTGGATTCACCACGACATGCGACGCTACACGCCATTTGTCGCGCACCGACTAAGGGAAATCGCCGAGCTAACCCAGAAAGAAGAGTGGCGTTGGCTACCCACCGCAAGCAACGTAGCCGACGACGCCACGCGACTCGTCGACACACCCATCAGTGCAACGGATCGCTGGTTCCAGGGGCCCGACTTCCTGTTCCTACCAGAGGAGCAATGGCCTAGAACAACGACGTCCGAGCAAGAGGACGAAGAGGTCCTCCACATCAGCGAGAAGACAGAACGAGACAGCTGGCTACCGAACCCCGCCCGTTTCTCGAAGTATGAAGTCTTGGTGAGGGCCACCGCTCGAGCAATCGCCTTCACCGACATCTGCCGTCGACGAGCAACAGCGATGGAACATCGCCACATCCAGCGCGCCGAGGCCGAGCTGATACGACAGGCGCAAGAAGACAGTTTCGGCGAGGAACTGAAGAGGATCCGGTCTGCACGCCCGCTGACAAAAGCGAGCCGGCTGTACCGGCTGGATCCAGTATTGGAAGACGGTGTCCTGAAGGTGCGGGGCCGGATCGAGGCCTCTTCCGCGCCGACCGAGACGAAGCGGCCAATCATACTGGATGGCCGTCATCAGCTGACCAAGCTCCTTGTACTCCGGGAGCACTGCGCTGCGGGTCACGCCAACAGAGAGCGCGTGACGAACGACCTGCGACAGCGGTACTGGGTCATCCACTTACGGCCCACAGTACGCGCTGTCGAGAAGAACTGCGCCTTCTGCAAGAGACGGCGAGCAACGCCGCAAACGCCAGCTACGGGAGACCTGCCACACGCCCGCCTTGACCCCTTCCACCGCCCGTTCACTAATTGCGGGGTGGACTACTTCGGACCAATGATGGTCAAGGTCGGGCGACGCCGAGAAAAGAGGTGGGGCGCACTCTTCACGTGCCTCACCTCCCGCGCCGTGCACATCGAGCTCGTCGCATCACTCTCCACTGACTCAGCAATCATGGCGCTGAGATGTATGGCCGCACGCAGAGGGTGGCCCCGAGTGATGTACTCCGACAACGCAACCAACTTCCGCGGAGCTGACCAAGAGCTACGCAACGCCTACGCCGAGTGGATGCCTGCCCTGCGAGACGAGGGGCTACTGCATCGAATGGAGTGGCGCTTCATACCTCCTGGCGCGCCCAACCAAGGTGGCGCGTGGGAGCGAATGGTGCGCTCCGTGAAGACTGCTCTCAGCATCACTCTGCGAGAGAAGGCGCCAGCAGAAGAAGTCTTGAGAACTCTACTCACCGAAGCCGAGTTCTCCATCAACGCAAGACCACTGACCCACGTTAGCGTGAACCCCAGCGATCCAGAGGCCCTTACACCCAACCACTTCCTGTTGGGGTCATCGGAAGGGCTGCCAACGACGGGACCCTGCGACGAGGCTGACAGAAGAACATGGCGAGTTAGTCAAGCACTCGCTGACCACTTCTGGCGACGCTGGCTGCGCGAGTACCTACCCACTCTGGTACCTCGCGGCGAGCCGCAGAACGATGTGCGTCCAATGCAAGCTGGCGACGTGGTCCTCGTGGTCGACAACACGCTGCCCCGGAACACCTGGCCGATGGGAGTCGTCGAGCGCACGCATCGTGGACCGGACGGCGGCATCAGGGTCGTCGAGGTGCGCACCAGAGCCGGCGTCTTCCGACGCCCCGTGAGCAAGCTCGTCGTCGTATTGAAGATCGAGGAGGCTACGCGAGCTGCGCCGGGGGGAGAGCTGTTACGGACGCCGAGCATAGTATAAATTAAAAGACTATGAAAGTTGTGCAGGATAGCTGCTTCATTAGTTAGCGTGGTAATATCATAGTCTTTAGGCATGTGGTATTTTTAGTTTGTGGAAAATTAGCATGCAGCTTTAAGTCCAACAGATGCTAGAGATTCCCACGGCGCCCGAAATGTTTTGTTTTGCTTATCGCCGGGCGTTTTCGCAGTAAAATGCATTGTTTTATATTCTAAAATGTTTACTAGCGGCACTGTTAAAGGAACTCATTATTGTCGAGACCTTTTGTTGAATAGGTAACAGTTCTGCGTAAATTGTAATCCGCACAAAATATCTTTCTTAGTTTTAGGAAACGAATTATTTGTTGTCGGTGTCTATTGATATGCATTTCTTTAGCCTTTTGTAATAATTCTAAGAAAGTTTGTTTTTATGTGTTTACAATAGTTTTAAATAGCGTAGCCAGTACTTTGTTAGACCACCCAAAGCGTGGGAAATAGTAGGGATAGAACTAACGCCACTGGGGCATATAAAAAGCCTTACTTGTAAAACCAAAGGAAGTCAGTCGGCCTACAGCTCTACAAGAAGAATAAACTAGAAGACAGCAGCAAGAAGTCTTTTATTACTCCAACCTAATACAGTCCACCACATCAATGTATGGGAGAACATGTTTTTCAACTATATACAATATTAGGTTTGTTTTTGGGGTAAATTATTCTCAACTACGGAACCCCTCATGGTGCGTGGTTTTTAGGGTTCCGTACCAAAATGGTAAAAAGGAACCCTTATGGTGTGGTCTGTCTGTATGTCTGTCTATCACATCTGGATATCTCAAGAAGTACTAATGCTATCAACTTGACATTTGGAACAGTTTTAGATGTCGGTTGCCCAACTATTTTGACAATAAGAAAGATTTTTTTTTTTTTTAACCGACTTCTAAAAAAGGAGGAGGTTCTCAATTCGGATGTTTGTATTTTTTTTTTTTTTTATGTTTGTTCGCGCATAACTCCGTCGCTTGCCAACCGATTTGAAAAATTATTTTTTTGTTGGAAAGGGTATACTTCCCAAATGGTCCCATTTTTGTCAAAATCCAGTTCTGATGATGGGATCCTGGAGAAATCGAAGGAACTCTTATAGTAGCTCGTGCATTTGCTCTTGGAAAGCACCACTTGGTGATGTGGAACTGATGATGAAGACCACAGATGGCTACCGGAACTACTCAATGATAAATATTTCTCGGTGTTGAGGAGTTCTCCTGGTTCTTACCAGCAGAACTCCTCAACAATTAACGTCCCAGCATCGGGAAAAGCAATATTTTGTAACGTGATGAGCAATTGACATTAGACTATTGTAACTTATACAAATTATAAACAGACCCACTAAAAAGCCAGAAATAAAAACTTTTTAACAAAAAAAAAAACCGACTTCCAAAAATCACAACAAAGTGAAAAATAACTTTGATTTCGGAAGTCGGTGGCAAAAAAAAAGAAATTAAATAAAAAACGAAAGACACCGACTTCCGAAATCAAAGTTATTTTTCACTTTGTAGTGATAAAATTCGAATTGGGGCTACTAGGGCATGTGGGGTATCATAATTATGAAAGAGCGCTGTTTACATATTCTCAAACATTTTTTTTTTAAGCCGCATAGTTTTCGACTTTTGATGAAAAATGTAAAAATAAATACCGTTCCCCCCTTATCTCCGAAGATTGCAAAGATAAAAATCTGAAATTATTCTATGTGATAGAAATTTATGTAAAGATTACAGGAAACATAAAAGGATGTCTCTAAATAGCATACTTTTTCAGAAATCAGAACGGAACCCTCGGTGCGCGAATCCGACTCGCTCTTGGCCGGTTTTTTTACCCGAGAGCGCCACAGTAAAGACTATTTTTAGTACCAAAGATGACGATTCCAAAAGATGAACATCCTAAAAAGTTGTGAACTAAAGTAACTGCCACGAACTGCCACGAACTGCATCAGATGCTCAGACAGCTTGTTGCGAACTAAAGTAACTGCCACGAACTGCATCAGATGCTCAGACAGCTTGTTGCGAACTAAAGTAACTGCCACGAACTGCATCAGATGCTCAGACAGCTTGTTGCGAACTAAAGTAACTGCCACGAACTGCATCAGATGCTCAGTAACTGCCACGAACTGCATCAGATGCTCAGAGAGCTTGTTGCGAACTAAAGTAACTGCCACGAACTGCCACGAACTGCATCAGATGCTCAGAGAGCTTGTTTTGAAACTAGCTGCAGATTATTAAAATATTTAATTAAAGTTCTGATTCAAATACGTCATGTCAATTGGAAATTGAACCTGGAACGGTATCTCTGTTTAAAGTCTCCTATATTTATCAACACAAAGAAATGGTAATGAGTGGGCTTTAAGCTGTCGACCTTATTAAATAATTATTTTCTTTCAAAATTTGCTCTTCTAAGGCACAATTACGGGCTTTGAAAATAGCCCTCACAGAGAAGTCGTCAATTTCCTACACGTTTTTATATGTACAGAAATATATTAGGGCGTGTGTGTCGGCTTTACTGCTAAACTCATTTAGGAAATTTATCTTAGTTTAGCGAAATTAGAAAGTTATAAGTGAAGCTTAAATGTAACAACATTGAAGGCACCGCGGACTGCAATCAAACTATTTTAATAGCCTGAGCGACTCAGCAGCTTCGATACGTACGCCTAGTATGAAAACCTTCAAAACGGTTTCCGTGACACACATAATTCTATAGAAGGGACAACTATCTATTAACACGTCGGCGGACAGTACTATCTCACTGGTTGCGGCTACTGAGACACTACTTATTTTCATACATTGCCCACGGCCGTAGTGTCACAACGCATGGTATTTTGCATAGAAACTAGAATGTGTGCGTGGAGGTACTTTCTTTGACGTAACGACAAAAATTGTGTAGTGACAGTACGAAAGTCTTAATTATACCTGTGGTGACAGTACAACATGCGGTTCTTTATCATAGTATGGAAAATCGGCCGTCGTGTGGCGTACTGTCGTATGACTTTTAGCTACCTAGACGCCTGTGGTTGTTACTGTCCGCCAACATGTTAATTGCTAATATAGGCAGTTCATAGAGATGCCACGACATTCTTACAGCATACATACTGCCTTTTTGAGTCAGTCAACAGCATACATAGTTATTGAACAAACTGCCTCTCTAAACGCATTAAACCATTCAAGCTGGTGCGAGCGACGGCGATGCGTCTGAAGATATCCCTCATACCTGCCGCACGTGCTACTCAACTCTATTCAAATTGGATCGAATAAAAGTTTTATCGTATCGATTATCGATTTAGTCGCAATCGCGTGCTTCCGCCGCCGAGCCGAGCTGGAAGCGAGCCAGGCTTCTTCGTCGCTGCGTTATAATAATCGAATGCTGTATTCATGATTATTACCCTCACTTTAATTATTATTGCGCACCGTTTTGTGCTATTCTAGTCGGATATTTATAGCTCTGGGTTTTGTTAATTTGCTGTGGTTTGTGGTTAATTCCGTGAAAAGTAAATCGTTTTTAATGGAGCTAAATGTTTTGTTTCGGAAATGTTTTGTTAAAAAAATGCCATAGCATTTAAACCACGTAATAATTTTAATAATTTCAGCCGAAAGACGTCCACTGCTGAACTTAAATTAATATTAGATAACAGCATAGATGGATACGAATAATAATCACATGTTTTGTATTAAAAATACAACTAAACCAAAATATATCAGAACACACTCCTGCGCGCCCGCTGCGGCAACAGTCCTGGTTTGCGGAACAATGAACCAACAAGTTATAACCTTTAAGTAAATGAGCACAAGTGCGCTGTTTCAGCTTCCAACAATAACACATTTTACACACATTACTAATCACAAATTATCACACAGGAACAGTTGGACTTACTTTCAAACCGCACTATGTGGTAGTCAGTGAGAAAAATAAAACAACTTTATATATTTTCTTCGGCGTCGGCGCTAGTAGCATAGTTCGTGTAACCAGTTCTTTTGAGTGAATTCTCCGTACAATCAAATGTATAAGTTAGACACCATTGCATACCCAGAATCACTGATCAAACAAAAACAAATATAACCAACCTTCATAATTTGGTTTGTGGCGCCACCTTTTGGTCAGGTCACACAAACCCTTTCAACCAAAATTCATGTAAAATTTTAATAGTCTCCTAAAAGCTACTAACAATTCCCGAAGTCTGTAATAGTCAAGAGAGGAGCGGTTTACCCCGGCACGAAGCCTGGCTGGGTAATATCGCGCTCGTTAAACCTCGGGCGCGACCCGAACTGCATCCAAATGCTCCTCACTCTCCGGGCCGAAGACAAACGGCAGCCGCTACGTACATATACCATTATTTTGGCTTGAAACTGATTATTTTAGAACGTGATGAAGAAAAATAAAGGAAATTAAGGATGAACAAGATGCTCTAAAACATTATAAAGCAACGATCATAGATGTACCTACACACCTCGTTAAATTGAGATAGTCTTTGACCGTTTTAATGTCATCACAAATCTCTTGTAATCTTGTACTGTTACGACATCTGCGTTCATTTAGATTACTGGCTCACCCTTGATTAATGAAAGCTGTGCGCAAGTAAGTACTGCGTAACAACCGTAACGCTTAGGCTGCGTACGCACTGACAGGTGGCTTGCGGAGCGAAGCGCGCAGTGAGGCCGGTTGCGAAAATTCTAGAACGTTCATATTCATATTCATATCTTTATTTGCATTCCATAATGTTTGAAAAGGTGTTACAAAGGCTTAAAGCTACGGTACAATTACGGACCCTGTAGGGCACAGCAAAAGAGTATAAAATTAAAAATTAAAATTAAAATAAGAAACAAAAATAAAAATAAAATAAAATAACATTAAATCAGGAAACAAAATAACAATAATCAATTTTAAAAATATGTCATTAACATTAATTAAGTATATTATAATATTAATTTTATCGAGATCAGTCTATTAAATTATATCCATTAACAAAACTATTTGGTCAATTCAACGTAATCATATAATAATATTTATCTGTATTTACCAACCTGTATGGTGTGGGTGTCTGTGTTTAATAAATTTTTTTGTCCTCTAAGTACTCGCTTATTGTGTAATATGCTTTTTTAATTAATATTTGCTTCAGCTTATTTATAAATGTCGTATCGCTGGTTTCGTCTTTTAATGCATCAGGAAGTTTATTATATATTTTTATGGACATTACGTAAGGGCTATTGGAATGTAGTTTCATGCGCGAAGAGGGTAACATCAACATATTTTTATATCTGACAGATCGGTCAGTATGTTTATCGCCGCGGGTCGTGAAAAAATTTATGTACTTCCTAACAAATTTGCATATTTCCAGGATATAGATAGATGGTAAGGTGAGAATTTTATGTTTTATAAAAAAGGGTTTGCAGCTATCGGTTTGTTCGATGTTGACTATGATCCTGGTTAATTTCTTCTGTAGAATGAAAAGCGTAGGCGCGTCTGTGCTATTTCCCCACATTATAATGCCATAGCTGAGCCATGCATGAGCGTAGGCGTAGTACGTAGTAAGTGCAGTTTGCAAGTCTGTAGTTTTTTTGACTTCTCGAAGTGCGTAAGTAAATTTTGAGAGTTTTGATCGTACTTTGTTTATATGGGGCTTCCATGAAATATGTGTGTCTATTGTGAGTCCTAAAAGCGTAAAGTCATTAACTACTTCAATTTTTGTGCCATTTGTTGTGAAGTTAACAAGTAATGGGGGTTTTTGGTGAGGGTAGAAAGTCATTAGTTTGGTTTTTTTATAATTTATCTCAAGATTATGCTCATTCATCCATTTTGTTGTTTTATTTAATATTGTGTTTAGCTGTTCATTAATATTACTATTTGTTTGGCATGTGGTAAGTATAGATATATCATCTGCGAATAGCACACATGGTTCTTTCATAATTTTTGGAAGATCATTGATGTAGATGATGAATAGGAGACATCCAATAACACTGCCCTGGGGAATTGATGCATTTATAATCTTCTTTTCGGACCTTATTTGAATTATTTGTTTTTGGTCGTGGTTAAAATATTCTATTTGCACATATTGCTCTCTATCTTTTAAGTAGGACGCAAACCACTTATGTGTAGTTCCACGAATTCCTATTCCATATAGTTTGTCTAATAAAATTTTAAACTGTACTTTGTCATATGCCTTGGTCATGTCTAAAGGTATGCCCACCGCATATTTTTTATCATTTATAATATTAATAACTTCTTGCATATATTTATAGACAGCTATGGTTGTTGACCGATGTTTACGAAACCCGTTTTGAGCTTCGTCAAAGATTTTATATTTTTCACAGAAACTGTACACACGGTCACACATAGCCTTTTCGAAAATTTTTGAAGCAGTCGGTAGAAGAGCTTGTGGCCGGTAATTATTGGGGTCAGCTTTTGAGTTTTTCTTAAATAATGGCTTTATAATAGCTTTTTTAAGTTGATCAGGAACGTTCGTTTCACTTCGCTACTCGCTAGGCGACTCGCTAGGCTCTAGGCGCTAACCAGGCCACCTGTCAGTGCGTACGTAGCCTTACTGTTAGCTAATCCGTATTAGGTGCTAGCAGGTGTTGCTTTTTCCAGCAGCTTTGCCGGTTAAACAAACAATAATTTGTTACTAGCAGACCCGACCCGAAGGATCCTAAAACCCGACTGCAGCGCCACGTACCGGGTCCAATTGTGTTTTCAAACCATCCAAGAACCCATTTAAATATACACACAACATCTAAATCGGTCCAGCCGTTGTTATACTACGTTTATCCGTTTTTAGGGTTCCTTACCTCAAAAGGAAAAAACGGAACCCTTATAGGATCACTTGTTTGTCCGTCTGTCTGTCTGTCTGTCTGTCTGTCAGTCTGTCAAGACCGTTTTTCTCAGGATCGCGTGGAGGTATCAAGTTGAAATTAATATCAAATACGTAGGTCTGTGGTCTCTTGAAGTCCTAAAAAACTCAAGCTTCTAAGTCAATGCAACAAAAACATTTATGCGACATATTTTGCATACTCGCAAGTAAATCAAAACCTATAGGGTACTTCCCGTTGTTCTAGAATCATGAAATTTGGTACAACACAAATAAAGGAAAAAGTCCGAAAATTGTTAAATTGTAATTCTATCATATAAAAAAAAATGTTGAAGTCTGTCAGTCTGTCAAGACCCTTTTTCTCAAGGACGCGTGGAGATATCAAGTTGAAATGAATATTAAATACGTAAGTCTATTGTCCCTTAAAGAGTTTAAAAAAAATCAAGTGTCTAAGTCAACGCAATAAAAAAATACGGGCATTTTGCGACACATTTTGATAATCGCAACTGTCGCAAGTAAATCAAAACCTATAGGGTGCTTCCCGTTGACCTAGAATAATGAAATTTGGCAAAAAATAAGGTCTCCCAGCACAAGTACAGGAAAAAATCCGAACATTGTGAATTTGTAATTTTTTTACATAAAAAAAATATTTTTGGGATCCAATGTTAAGTTTGTTTTTGGGATAAATTCTTTTCAACTACGGAGCCCTTCATTGTGCGTGGTCCGACACGCACTTGGCCGGTTTTTCTTTAATGTATCCTATGTCCGTCTCCTGGTTCTAAACTACCTCTCCACCAATTTTCAGCCAAATCGGTTCAGGCGTTCTTGAGTTATAAATAGTGTAAACTAACATGACTTTCTTTTATATACATATATAGATATTGAAAATTAAAAAACTAAAGTAGGTAGATATAGGTACTTACCGGAGATTTTCTCTCATGTCTTTGTACTAAAACATGAATGACTTAATGTTGTAACTAAACCAGTGTAGCAGCAGCCTACCTGCGCCAGTAAGTGTCAAGTCCTCTTTGTGGCAAGTTAGCTAGTTTGTTTCTTACGAAGAGCTACTTCTGCGACGATAACCAAAATACTTGTGCCTTCAACTCAAGGATCAAAGGAAATAATATGAGGAAACGAACGTCTCACATACGTAGTTATACCGACTGTTTGTCATCCCTTCCGGACTGATTGATGTTCTGAGTAATGTTGACATACCTATTGATGAAAACCTTTCTTGGAAGTATAACTGGGTCAATAAGCTTCGTTGTCATATTTTAAATACAAACCCAATTCGAAGAACTTTATTTTTTATTTTGCTTCAAGACATTGTAGAACCTCAAATCTACATTATTAGCTTTTATGAAAATCTATAAAACAAACCCAGCTAAAAACAATAGCTGCAATCAAATTAGTACAAACTAAACATCTCGTTCAGTCCGAAATGACTTAAAATTAGCGCCTGAACGTAAGCTGATAGTTTTTCCCCTAGCGGGGGTGAAGGTGCGGTGCGAGGGGGAGGGGTTGGCTCGGAGCCAGCGCTCAGATAATTATCCCCTATTAATCTCGCAGCCAAATCGTTGAGAACGACAATATAAAACGAGTGATAGCGCTCACGGAGATCGCTCTCTATTGCCACTAAATAAACACTAATGTCTTCTACAGGGTTTTTCTGTTAGAGATTTTTGGATTAAATCCTTTTAGTAGCCACGGGAAGAGTAGGGTATGTATCGCTACATTATTGACTCTCTTTTTGGCAAGTTGGTAGTTTGTGCCTTCAACTACCAACTCACCGTTTTTGAAATAACTTTTTATTTTTGAATTCATGATATTTTTGGTTTTCCTTAATTAATTATGCTAATAAAGTCGTGGTTTAAGAGTCTTAAAACACGTCGAAAATAAAGTTGCTAGTATACTCTTTATGATAAAACTTTTTTACAAAAAACAAAACCGACATCAAAAAAAACACTACAAAGTGAAAAATAACTTTAATTTCGGAAGTCGGTGTCTTTGGATCTGTATTTTAGGTTTTTGCCCCCGACTTCTGAAATTAAAGTTATTTTTCACTTTATAGTGTTTTTTTTGGAAGTTGGTTTTGTTTTTTGTAAAAAAGTTTATATTTTTCACTTTTTAGTGGGTCAGTTTGTAATTTATCTAAGTTACAATAACCCAATGTCAACTGCTCATCACGTTTTACAAAATATTGCCTTTCCCGATGCAGGGACGTTAATTGTTGAGGAGTTCTCCAAGTAAGAACCAGGAGAACTGGAGCTCATGGTGAAGTCACCATCACCATTATGCATTTTGACGAGCATAAACCATATAAGAGTAATCGAATCGCAACCTGTGATATACTTAGATATAATTGAGTATTTCCGATGGCCATCTGTGGTCTTCATCACAAGTTCCAGTTCACCAAATGATACTTTTCGAGAGCAAATGCACGAGTTACTATAAAAAATACCGAAATCGATATAAGTGTGCCCATAAAATTTGCGGGTTTCCCTCGATTTTCATGGGATCCCATCATCAGATCCTGACTTGATGATCATGGGACCACTTGGGAAGTATACTATTTCGAACAAAAAAAGAAAAATCCAAATCTGTCCAGCCATTTTCGAGTAATCGGGGAACATACATAAAAATAAAATAAAAAAAAAGGTTCCGACGAATTGAGAACCTGCTCCTTTTTGAAGTCGGTTAAAAATGAACACTTAATTATATCGTCCTTACAACATAAATAAAGTTATTTGTAAAGAAGGCAAAGTCCCAGATAATAGTGTAACTAGGAAGTAGGTACGCACATAAATAGATCATGATATCGGACCCCAGTGGTCCTATCGGCTCCCGACGTTATTTTGACTGTTTATGTATTCATATACTGTTTCTTTTGTTCTTGGGATAAATTCATACCAACTACGGAACCCTTCACGTTGCGTGGTCCGATGGATGAACTTGGCCGGTTTTTTATACCAGACCAATTTGTTAGCCTACGAAACTATTCAATTTGTAAGTTTCTGTAGGGCAGTTAATGTGTATAACAGCCGTGGAGCGGTTACTCTGTAAGCTTCACATTATTCATACAAGCAATTTAGATAAGGCAGCGCCAATGTTTGCGTGTCCCGTCAGCGGCGAGCAGCCCGCTGCGACCTCGAGCGCCGACGGACAGCGGAGCGATGCGGTATGCTCCTGACATTTTTAAGAAATAAATCACCAGCAGCTTGTTCTTACATAGTTCTCGTGTCAGATGAAAAACAACAGATTTTTAAGAGTCACGAGAATTTCATCATTGCAGTTTTTAAAAAGTTCCCAGCGCTACTATTAGACGTGGTTGATTCAGCAAAACTAATCAGGCTATCACCAAACCGAACATGAAAACTGCAGACATCCTTCACTGGGACTTCAAATAGATTGAACATACTTATTTCCTTTTATACAGATAACAGTAATACATACTTTTATCTCACCAATGTGAGTAACTTATGAAAGTAAAGCTAAGTCAAGCGGAGCGATACGGAGCGTTGCGAAGCGGTCCATTCTATGTAAAAATTGTAGGCAGTGAGCGCCTGAGCCCGACCCACTAGTACGGCGAACCAAGCCGATAGTTTACTGCACACCCCATGGCGTTGAGTGATTTAAGGATGTCATAGAAAGTAAATATACTTCCGTAGGACTTTGAAGTTTCCTATAACTTTTATGTGGTTTACAGTCACTGTTTGCAGTCACTGTTTGCAGTCACTGTTTGCAGTCACTGTTTGCAGTCACTGTTTGCAGTCACTGTTTGCAGTCACTGTTTGCAGTCACTGTTTGCAGTCACTGTTTGCAGTCACTGTTTGCAGTCACTGTTTGCAGTCACTGTTTGCAGTCACTGTTTGCAGTCACTGTTTGCAGTCACTGTTTGCAGTCACTGTTTGCAGTCACTGTTTGCAGTCACTGTTTGCAGTCACTGTTTGCAGTCACTGTTTGCAGTCACTGTTTGCAGTCACTGTTTGCAGTCACTGTTTGCAGTCACTGTTTGCAGTCACTGTTTGCAGTCACTGTTTGCAGTCACTGTTTGCAGTCACTGTTTGCAGTCACTGTTTGCAGTCACTGTTTGCAGTCACTGTTTGCAGTCACTGTTTGCAGTCACTGTTTGCAGTCACTGTTTGCAGTCACTGTTTGCAGTCACTGTTTGCAGTCACTGTTTGCAGTCACTGTTTGCAGTCACTGTTTGCAGTCACTGTTTGCAGTCACTGTTTGCAGTCACTGTTTGCAGTCACTGTTTGCAGTCACTGTTTGCAGTCACTGTTTGCAGTCACTGTTTGCAGTCACTGTTTGCAGTCACTGTTTGCAGTCACTGTTTGCAGTCACTGTTTGCAGTCACTGTTTGCAGTCACTGTTTGCAGTCACTGTTTGCAGTCACTGTTTGCAGTCACTGTTTAAAAAAATATTCTAACCTCCTTGAATAAAATGGTATGTTATTTTTTTCTATCAACTTACTGTAAAAAATGGAAACAAAGTTACTTATTTTCGCCGTATTTTAGGGAGGACAAGCCTTAAGTAGCGTGCTCGAAAACTATTATTAAGGAGGACGCGCTGGGTAGCCCGCGAAATTCAAATTATCTTGCGTTTTATGCAATTTGCAGGTCCGTGTGAGGTTGTATCTTGATCAAAATATGATACGCGGAAATAAAACATATGTATTTACATAACTTTAACCAAAAAATCATCAATACATCTCTCTAAGTTAGATTTCGTGCAGATTGGTTAACAGAATGTATCCCAAAGACAACCTTAACATTGTAGTTGAAAATTTAAATCTAAAAAAAAACGCACATAATTTTTTTTTCGAGATTTAATTTTTCAACTACAATGTTAAGCTTGTTTTTGGGATAAATTCTTTAAAAAAATTAATTAATATAAACGATTTACGTAATTATAATAATATTAATTCATATTGGACTTCTTGCAAATTACAAATCTTAAAATTAACTGTACTTAGTTAAGAACACAGAAATCTAAATAATAGTGCCTTATTATTCAGATTTCTATGGTTAAGAATGACATTTGAATATTTGTACACCCTTTATGTTGTGGTAGAATGTATAGAACTTTATGTTGTGGTAGAATGTATAGAACTTGAAAAAAATATTAACACGATACTATTTAAAACTACATTCTTATGAATAAATAAATTCTGATTCTGATAACTTTCTTGCTTTTAACCAATAACTTCATAAATATCAAGACTGCAGAACAGTAACCCGATGTTCGCACGGAAGTAAAAATATCGCGGCGGATTTTATCGCGCACTGGATTTTCAACTCTGTGCTGAGCCGAACTTCGAGAATTCAACTTAACAACAACAGAGTGCATCCCAGCGCGACGAAAAAACACACCGTTGGATTTTCAACTCTCGACGCTAAGCAGAGCGTTGAAAATCCAGTGATATATATTTACGTCCGTGCGAACGCCGGCTAACAATCGTAGCCCGCTACGCTGCTGCCTACGCCGTAGCACAGCGCTACGCCGTAGGCACTCTTTCGCTCAAATTCGACAACATAGCCGTTTTCGGAATTATGCAGAAGCTGCGAAATATTTCATGAGCCTTCAAGAAAAAGTTCAGGCCGACGACGTGTTACCTTATTCAAGGCGTTCAATGTTTTATTTTCATCGATCGAACAAAATACGTGCGAACGAGTTACTTCGCCCGATGAGTTGCACTTCCCTAGTCATTAATAAAACGGCTTCAGCGAGATCAAGTTGACTTGTTTACTTGCACCTTGAGAAGTTGGGTGTTTGCTGAGTTGACCTCAGTTTGCGATGAAAAAAATTGTAGCGAGTAGGCACAGCTTCGTACGGTACAAAATATTTGTAGCGAGTAGGCACAGCTTCGTACGGTACAAAATATTTGTAGCGAGTAGGCACAGCTTCGTACGGTACAAAATATTTGTAGCGAGTAGGCACAGCTTCGTACGGTACAAAATATTTGAACCAAAAGAGAAAACCGGCCAAGTGCGTGTCGGACCACGTACAATGAAGGGTTTCGTAGTTTAAAAAAAATATCCCAAAAATAAACATAACATTGTAGTTGAAAAACATGTTCTCTCATACATTGATAAACGACACGTTAAATTCTACAACGGAAAATTTAAGTTTATAATCCCTAAAATATTTTTTTATGTAATAAAATTACAAATTAACGGTTTTCGGACTTTTTCCTTTACTTGTGCTTGTTACCTTGTTTCTTGCCTTTCATGATTCAAATCAACGGGAAGTACCCTATAGGTTTTGATTTACTTGCGAGTATCAAAATATGTCGCATAAATGGTTGTTTTTTTTTTTGCGCTGACTTAGAAGGTTGATTTTTTAGGGTTCCAAGGGACCATAGATCTACGCATTTGTTATTAATTTCAATTTGATACCTCCACGCGTTCCTGAGAAAAAGGATCTTGACAGACTGACAGACAGACGGACAACGAAGTGATCCTATAAGGGTTCCGTTTTTTTCCTTTTTGAGGTACGGAACCCTAAAAACGTTTCGTTAGTGTGTCCGTCTGTCTGTCTGTACGGAACCCTTCATTGTGCGTGGTCCAACGCGCACTGGGCCGGTTTTTATAATAGCCTTTACTTGTTTACTCAGCACGCCAATCTGTCACACCTCATCACAGGATGCCTTTACTTGTTTACGCAGCACGCCAATCTGTCACACCTCATCACAGGATGCCTTTACTTGTTTACGCAGCACGCCAATCTGTCACACCTCACCACAGGACGCCTTTACTTGTTTACGCAGCACTCCAATCTGTCACACCTCACCACAGGACGCCTTTACTTGTTTACGCAGCACGCCAATCTGTCACACCTCACCACAGGACGCCTTTACTTATTTACGCAGCACGCCAATCTGTCACACCTCACCACAGGACGCCTTTACTTGTTTACGCAGCACGACAATCTGTCACACCTCACCACAGGACGCCTTTACTTGTTTACGCAGCACGCCAATCTGTCACACCTCACCACAGGACGCCATTACTTGTTTACGCAGCACGCCAATCTGTCACACCTCACCACAGGACGCCTTTACTTGTTTACGCAGCACGCCAATCTGTCACACCTCACCACAGGACGCCTTTACTTGTTTACGCAGCACGCCAATCTGTCACACCTCACCACAGGACGCCTTTACTTGTTTACGCAGCACGCCAATCTGTCACACCTCACCACAGGACGCCTTTACTTGTTTACGCAGCACGCCAATCTGTCACACCTCACCACAGGACGCCTTTACTTGTTTACGCAGCACGCCAATCTGTCACACCTCACCACAGGACGCCTTTACTTGTTTACGCAGCACGCCAATCTGTCACACTTCATCACAGGACGCCTTTACTTGTTTACGCAGCACGCCAATCTGTCACACCTCACCACAGGACGCCTTTACTTGTTTACGCAGCACGCCAATCTGTCACACCTCACCACAGGAAAGGCGTCCTGTGGTGAGGTGTGACAGATTGGCGTGCTGCGTAAACAAGTAAAGGCGTCCTGTGGTGAGGTGTGACAGATTGGCGTGCTGCGTAAACAAGTAAAGGCGTCCTGTGATGAAGTGTGACAGATTGGCGTGCTGCGTAAACAAGTAAAGGCATCCTGTGATGAGGTGTGACAGATTGGCGTGCTGCGTAAACAAGTAAAGGCATCCTGTGATGAGGTGTGACAGATTGGCGTGCTGAGTAAACAAGTAAAGGCTATTATAAAAACCGGCCCAGTGCGCGTTGGACCACGCACAATGAAGGGTTCCGTACAGACAGACAGACGGACACACTAACGAAACGTTTTTAGGGTTCCGTACCTCAAAAAGGAAAAAAACGGAACCCTTATAGGATCACTTCGTTGTCCGTCTGTCTGTCAGTCTGTCAAGATCCTTTTTCTCAGGAACGCGTGGAGGTCCAACGCGCACTGGGCCGGTTTTTATAATAGCCTTTACTTGTTTACTCAGCACGCCAATCTGTCACACCTCATCACAGGATGCCTTTACTTGTTTACGCAGCACGCCAATCTGTCACACCTCATCACAGGATGCCTTTACTTGTTTACGCAGCACGCCAATCTGTCACACCTCACCACAGGACGCCTTTACTTGTTTACGCAGCACGCCAATCTGTCACACCTCACCACAGGACGCCATTACTTGTTTACGCAGCACGCCAATCTGTCACACCTCACCACAGGACGCCTTTACTTGTTTACGCAGCACGCCAATCTGTCACACCTCACAACAGGACGCCTTTACTTGTTTACGCAGCACGCCAATCTGTCACACCTCACCACAGGACGCCTTTACTTGTTTACGCAGCACGCCAATCTGTCACACCTCACCACAGGACGCCTTTACTTGTTTACGCAGCACGCCAATCTGTCACACCTCACCACAGGACGCCTTTACTTGTTTACGCAGCACGCCAATCTGTCACACCTCACCACAGGACGCCTTTACTTGTTTACGCAGCACGCCAATGTGTCACACCTCACCACAGGACGCCTTTACTTGTTTACGCAGCACGCCAATCTGTCACACCTCACCACAGGACGCCTTTACTTGTTTACTTGTCACGCCAATCTGTCACACCTCACCACAGGACGCCTTTACTTGTTTACTTGTCACACCAATCTGTCACACCTCACCACAGGACGCCTTTACTTGTTTACTTGTCACGCCAATCTGTCACACCTCACCACAGGACGCCTTTACTTGTTTACTTGTCACACCAATCTGTCACACCCCACCACAGGACGCCTTTACGCTTTTCAATTATCCGTTCTCCGTCGCGTCGCAACAACAAAAATGAAACAAACTTTTAATCTCCATTTTTCTCGAGCCATTTGGTGGCACCCGCGGCGAAACGAGATCTGTCACACACAATAGCGGGCCAGCCCGACAAGCCGCCTGCCCTGGTGGCCCCGCCGTGCCCCGCCGGGCCCCGCCGGCCGGGGACCCGCCGCACTCCGTCGCAGATCTGTCATAAGATTGTTTGGTGGGCGACGTGGGCCGACCGTCGGACGATACATTGAATCCCGACGTCCGTTCCTTTTGATAACCCCTTCAACCCCGTAAGCCGGTGTATTAGAGGATCACAACAAGTATTAATAAAGAGGACGAGGTGATTGCAAGCGGTTTATTTCCGGCACTGGTTGAGCGTTTGACATGGCGTGGCGTATAAAAAGGCATTTGCGAGTTAACCGAGAATCGAGTAGATCCAGAAGGTACTTAGCGGTCGCGCGGTTCAACGTAATTTCTTTGTTTGTCGTTCAGTTTCTCCGAAGTATTGAACAGTGAACAGTGTTCGGTTTCGCTGTATTTTTTTGTGTAAGATATTGGCAATGAACTGCCTGAAAATTCAGACAAAAAACACTCATTTTCGATATTATTTTAGTTTACCATTTGATATATGAAAATGTAACCGAAGTCCCTGGATAAAAATAAACCACTTCGGTTTTCTCTAGCGGATATAATTTTTTGTTACAATATCTCCAGGAATACTCTTACCAGAATAAATCGGTTTTCCGATAATGCTCCGCCTAAAGTCCCTACTATGTGTTGGTAAAGTTAATTACATGTAACTTTGAATTCTGCTGGTAGGGTATAGGCTACTTAATTCTGCTGGTAGGGTATAGGCTACTTAATTCTGCTGGTAAGGTATAGGCTACTTAAAAGCGAACCCTCTATTTCTGGGCCAAGTAACGCCTCTCTAAAAAGACTGGGTAAGTCTTGAGAGCTTAAACTGTCCAATCGAGTTTGTGGGTAGTATTTGCAGCACGTGGGATGATATCGATTATATCGGGAGCACCCGGCGCGGCACGTGCGGGTTTGGCGGCGCGCCAGCGCGGCGACACCCGGCCACACGCCGCTTGCTACTGCCGCTGGACTGACTCCGAGGCCACGTCTTGCGGCAGCCATACTGTGGAGAAAACAAATGAAAGAAGTTGTTCAGTAGGTACATGCCGCGAGTCGCCATGACTTTGTGGAGCGACGGACGGACGGTCGCATCGCTCGAAGCCATCAGTCTGCACGCTTAGCATGACGACGTTTTGTCGACGGAAGAATAGACCAAACTACACTTTACCATGCTTAGACGCGTAGAGTGCGTACAAATATTTCTACTCTCTGCCATTTTGTCTATTCTTCCGTCGACAAAACCCGTTTCTATGGCGGTCATGCTAAGCGTGCTGGGTTATTCTTTTAAGGCGCGGACTGACTACGATTTTAAACGGCATACAACCGCGTAATCTATTATCACCATTAGCAGGCTTGAAATAAGGTTGAAAATTGAAAATAATATTTGTGTTGCCGAAATGTGACTAAGTACATGAATGTGCATTTATTTTCCCGGTTTTCTTTAGATTATCAATACATCTCTCTAAGATAGTTTTGTTCTCTTTTCACAAAACATGACATTTTGGAACAAATGTAACTTAGAAAGATGTATTGATGATTCGTATGGTTAAAATTCGCTAAACATATTTTGATCAAGATACAAGCTGACACTGATCTTCAAATTGCAAAAACTACTGCGGAAGCCCTTTAAATGCTGTATGTGACGAAAATTGAGTCGTCATTGAGCATATTTAGCGGCGCGGCAGCGAGCGTTTCAGGGAGACCACATCACACATTCTCATAGCCAGCACCGTGGACGTACATACGTTTACTGAAAACAAAACGTCCGTCATTATGCAGTGTATTATTTTGTGTGCCTTTTAGTCTGCGCTAAATAAATGTATTTTCTTTCTTTCTTTCTTCCAGTGTATCACTTTGTTTGGCAAAGCGTGTTCACCAAGTTCTGTATCCATACGAGTAGATTTAATAATTATGATAATTCACCCCCACAAGAATACCATCAAACATACTTTACCCTATTTTATGTGTTTGAATTACATTGGATGGTATATGCGTCCCTTCTATTCTATCTCAATCCCGAGTCCTCCAAGAGCCGCTAACTCTGCAAGTTGTACTGCCGAACTGAGCCCAACTCGTCCACAGCCGACATGTGACTGAATCAATACACTTTACTTCCTAGCTATACGAGTAGTAAGTAGGGGAGTGCTTGCGAACGTAATCATCTGACAAGATTGAATATTATAATCCTGTTCCTGCGGGAACTTTATTATTTTTTTTCCTGTGGTTCATATTTCCAGAGCTGGGTACTCAGTACCAGGAGGAGGTACTCAGTAGCTTTTCTTTCGACAGCAGAAGTAGCCTTTATTATTTTTTGTATAACCTTAAAGGTGGTTTAATATGTTATCTTATTTATTATCATATTTGATAGCTTAGCCAGCACTGCACATGATGCCAACTAAACGTTGTCAAATAGAAGTTTTACGTTTTACGCAGGCGCACCCGCGTTTAGACTCTTAAGTTAAGTTAGAACTATGACTGACGCGTGCGCCCCAGTGCGGTCCCCATATAGAACTATGACTGACGCGTGCGCCCCAGTGCGGTCCCCATATAGAACTATGACTGACGCGTGCGCCCCAGTGCGGTCCCCATATAGAACTATGACTGACGCGTGCGCCCCAGTGCGGTCCCCATATAGAACTATGACTGACGCGTGCGCCCCAGTGCGGTCCCCATATAGAACTATGACTGACGCGTGCGCCCCAGTGCGGTCCCCATATAGAACTATGATTGACGCGTGCGCCCCAGTGCGGTCCCCATATACAAAATATAATAGAAACTAAGTTATTTCATAGCATTATGTTGTTAAGAAAATCATAATAAAATTTTTAAGTTTGTTGTAAATGCATAGAGTATGTCATTAGGGTACTATTTTTGAATTAATAATCAGAACTTTACGATATGAGTGTAGATAAATATCTTATTAGATGCTTTTACAAGATATAACTGCCCTTTAAAGATCCGGTAAACGCACTGAATAAGCGCGATTAGTCCTGTAACGATCTGGCGCGTGGCTCTACTGGTGTAATTGATGCAACAGTTGTCAGCGTGATGCCATTATTAGAGCATTCGTTCTTTCGCATTCATTTTGTAACGGTGTCGTGCATTTTGTCTTAGGAAAAAATATGCTATTTTCAAAGGGTCCACATTTTGATATTATATATTTGCATAAATTAAGTAGCTTTTGTCATTTGGCTACTGTGTAAACAACGCCTATTATATACTGAACCTGCGAAATAAATTTTATTGATGTGTTCGATGATAATAAACATAAGTTATCTTCAGGCCCCTTTAAAACTAAACATATTTATTATTTGTTTATTTGATAGTAATTAACAAATACTTAGCCGCCATAGGGATCTGGATCACTAGCCATATTATTGCACAATCAAAATTTTGTAAAACAATTTAGTCAAAGTTAAGACTACTACACACCATATTTATGTTTTAGAGTTCTTTTAAAGAAATACAACAGCAAGATCCCCGCATGCCAATACATGTAGGACAATGTTTTAATCAGACCTAATATTTCACTTTATTCAGAATAGTGTCAGAATTACTTTGAAACAATTTTACATTTCTCTTTAAAATTTATTTCGACATAGATTAAGAGTGGGCAACATGATTTTCATTATCTTCGTGATTACAACAACTCTATTAGAAGAATTATCTTCGCAGTCTTGTATGTCTATTTTGATTTCACGTTGTGTGGTATTGTACCACCACAAACTTCACCACACTCACTTTTATTCAAGAAAAGTATCGACCGGTACTCGCATCTCGAAATCATTTCAAGGTACTTTTTCGAAACTCTTCATCAATAACTGCCACTACGCTTAAATCGCTTTTTGTTTCAATCTATTTGTATATTCTCTTGTTTTCTCTAACAAATCACAATAGAAGAATGAAACGAGACGCTAACAAGAGCAAACAATCATAATAAATGTGTTTATAGGAGCAAAAGCGACACTTTGCTAATTAGTTTTATAACATGCTCTTATAAGACTGCCACTTCCAGTAAGAATCGTATAAAATAATCCTGTAAACTTTTATGAAACTATAGTATCGTATGTACTTATACCGCAAATGGTCTTGTAAGATGCTGTTGTAAGATCACTTATCTTAGTCAAAGCGTCTATTAGATTCCTATATGATGTTCACTCTTATAAATCGAATACTATAGGAGAATTTTGCTACTTGGAATAAATCAACAAAATACATGTTTAAGCAATTACAATTTTTTACACGCAAAAAAGTTTGCTCCATACAAACGTATCTTAGTGCGTTTTTGTTGGAAAAACTACCCTGTATCATCGAGGGATCCATCAGACCTCCCTAAAAACAAACGACGAGGCGACACCGCCGCAAATCAGCCAAGGTCGTGCGACACCCGGGGGACCGCAAGTGTGTGCGGGGCTTTATGTTTAAAGATGCTTATTTTTATTTATTTTTGGTATCAAACAAAATTAGTAACAAACATGAATAAGTAACATTTACAAATGACTATCTTTCTACGGGTACCTACTAGTAAGTACAGCAATTTTCTGACTTACCTTCCTACCTAGTAAATTATATTGCAGCTATCAATCTATCTATCTATCTATAGATATAAATAAAAAGAGAAGCCCTGACTGACTGCCTGACTGACTCATCAACGCCCAGCCCAAACTCTTGAATCTAGAAAGCTGAAATTTTGCACAGAGGTTCCTTTTATAATGTAGACAAGGAATAAGAAAGGAATTCCCAGTCCCGTGGGATATTTTCCGACATCCGCGCGGGCGAAGCCGCGGGCTAAAGGTAGTAAATCTTAAGTGTTTATGGCTATGTAAGCTTGAAATAATTGGTGTATCATGGCCACTTGGAACTTCTAGGTAGTTATTACGAACAAAATACATACCTGTATCTACACGTTTGTGCACGAGTGACTCCTTTTGTTTCCGTGTTGCCGACTATTGACACTAACTATTGTCGTTATCTACAACACTTACACAATCGAACTTGTCACATTTGAATGCCGACGTCACGGTGGCGTTAGGGCTCGTCCGCACTGGCGCGGCACAATCACACGCGCGACAAGTGTCCAACTTTTGCGACAGCTGTCGATTTCCCCCGGGCCGGCTCACCGACCCGTCCTATTAACATACAGCAGCACATAATAGACAACTGTTCTATCTAACATACTCGTATACTAATTGTAAAGACCGATACAGATTTCAGGTGCTCCGAATTTAATTAAAAGCTTTGCAACCTTCCTTCGATGAGCACAAAACTCACAAAACACTAACAAACAACGAAAGGTTGCAAAAATAAACAGTTAAAACGGAATAGTACATTTTGATACAAGTGGAGAACGTTTGTTATTGCATTCGAGGCGAAATTAACACCCAAGCCGTAGGCGAGGTTTTGAGCCGAGAACTGCAATAACAAATGTCCACGTGTATCAAACGACGTTTTTCAATACACATTTGAAGAAATAACCTGAACCAATTCAACTAACGATATCTTACACGATCCTTAATCATAATGCTAGTGATGTGCACTTCTGTTAGTGACGTATTCACAATACGTGAAACTGTATGTTATTCTTGTGTTTGTATGTCTAGTGATTAAGTCGTTGAAGTGCCATAACAATAAATAAATAAATAAATAAGATAAAATAACGAAAAATATTTTTGTCATGAATTATTAAGAAACTATGATTTAAATTTCCTTTTTTTTCCGCGCTTTGCTTTCGCCAGGTTGACGGAGAAGCAAATGTATAAAGCCGATAAACAGTCTAATATGAAAAATAGAAAATTCAAATATTTTTGAGTTTAAAACACAAATAAATGTTAATTTATTCATAAACGTTTTTTTTAAATGTAATAACATGGTTTTTGATGATATTCTATTTATAAACATTATTTAAATATTCAAAAAATATTAACGCCGCCTAATCTCTTTGTCGTGATTAAAAAAAAAACATTCACCTCCGAATAGAGAGGACCATCTCTGGTGCGAGACGGTGTGAATAGAGGCATTGAACCAATTTGGACTAAGTATGGGTATAAGTTTCTGTGGTAATTTTTATTCCCGCACACGTGTTGGAAACTTAAAAATCGCACGCGTGTGAAATACATTATATTGTGAAACTAATCGTAGTGCGTTATGAACCAGTTTTCGAGGAAGATAATTGAAAATAGATTAACGCTTTCACAGCCGGGTATCCTGTCAGAGAACGGACCACAGTATTTTGTAAAAAAAAAAATCTAATCTACTTATGCCACCCAAGCTCAGCAATGAAGCGATTTTAAATACAGTAACATGTAACGCTTCTTCATACGCACCCCACAAGACAAAGAGTAAGTCCTGTTCTGTCGCAACTATAAGGTCTTACGTCGGCGAGTGTCGCCAAGCGTGTCGCGAGACCAGTCATCAATCTCGCGACACTCCATCGATAACCAGCGGGAGCGGAAACGTCTCGCAGATGTATGGCGGTGTCGATGGTGACATGGGACTCGGGATAAAAACGCCACATGTCTGATACGAAAACAATGCTCACGAGGCATTGTTCAGCTAGCAAGCCGATATGTTGCAGAACTGATGATATCAGGTGCTCGGAACAATACGAGGAGCTCCGTGCTATTGTGTGGTTCGGTTGTCTTGAGTTGGCCTATCAAGTAACAGTGTTAGGCTGCGACTTCCAGATATAGTGTACCATTTCTTTACAGACATACATCAATTATTATAGTATAATATTATCACTTTGTATAAGGCAGAGCCGCTATACTCTAACTCGTAGCAGAGAATTCAGAGTACCAGGCTAACATCGCTTTGCGGAAGTATTAATTAGCATCAATTTGCTGCATGAACTTTGTCTGTGATCTCTTCAAGGAAATGAGAGGAAAGTGAAGACTTGCTTTGTAGTATATTATGTAAGTTCATTAGAAATACATTTTGTATTCTTAGTAGCAGCAAATAAAATGCCAAAGATAATGCTTTAAGCTTTCAGCATCTAGAAGCATATTATTTGCGCTAAGAGTTGACTGGCGCCTGTCAGAACGCGTATAAATCGCTGTAACCTCTTCAAGGAACCAATATCAATAGGTAATATCACTGACTTCTAGACGTGGATCAGAAAAACATCAGTGACATCATGAAAACACTTTAGTGTTCACCTAAACCACAGTTTTCATTGAACGCTATTATAAAGTGCGTTTTAGACAACATCGCTGATCAAGAAACAACAAAATCAGAGTACCAGGCTGCCAGAGCCTCGAGTAAGTGTCAATTAACAACATAAACATCTGCCGAAGAGAGATGTACTCACTGGAGTCGTGACGTAATTGTGGCGGAGTGGCGCAGCTTGTCATTAGGACGCGCATATCAAGCAAGCTAAGTACCAGGGTTAGTTGCAAGCGTCGACACAGGAATCTGTTTATAGCACTGGGTATTCAGTCTAATGATAACGAGAGGTTCCTGGTACAGGTTAGTTCAGCCGATCGTGTACTGAAGTAGCCGATTTGATTAATTTACATCGACAATAACGCCGGGTTGGCTGCACAAGCGACCTAATACGCTGGTTGTGTCGACAACACAGCCTTCCGGTATAAGCAGGTAAATCAACCGTTAAATGTAGGATCAGAATTCTGAGCAGGTATACAATATACATGAACGCCGCCACCCCGTGTTCAATGAAATGGCCGAAACACAAACAAACAATCTATGGATTTGATCTCGGCAAAAGGTCGTATTCAAATGTTTATTAAATAAAACAAAGAAACGAACAAGTTGCTTGTTGTGTGGACCGAAATTAAACAAACCGCACTGCAGTCAATAACATTTGAATCGTTGATATTTTCCAATCGAATGTTTCAAGTTTCCCCTCGACGACGAAATTCTGTTTGCCACCAATACGGAAAATATAAACAAAACTTAATACAATATACATTTTCCTTGTGGAAACAATTGACTTCCTCGTGAACTCTTACGAACCGACGCTGAAAGTAGTTGTTGTACTGAGCAGTTGAAAACTAGTACGAGTGTTAACTAAACTAGTACGAGTGTTAACTAAACTAGTACGAGTGTTAACTAAACTAGTACGAGTGTTAACTAAACTAGTACGAGTGTTAACTAAACTAGTACGAGTGTTAACTAAACTAGTACGAGTGTTAACTAAACTAGTACGAGTGTTAACCAAACTAGTACGAGTGTTAACTACACTAAAGGATGCTCGTGATTGATGATTTATACCATTCGGTGTGTTCATTCTCATAACATTTTCTGGCATGTCGAATAAAAAAGCGTTTGGATAATAATACTTACAATGATCAAAATTATCAACCTGTCTTGTCGAAAATTGGCAGTGAACGTCTATGCTACAGTAAACCAATGGATCCTTTTAATTTCAGATTTTAATAATAATAGGTTATCCCTTACCAACCACAAACCGACATGGGTCAACTCAAAACCTACACACGACACTGAGTAACAAATTCATTTGAGCCAAACTACTTGCATCCCCTGTTTCCCTGCCAGTACGCGCCGCCGTATTGTTTACCTCTGCTATTTGTCTTCCAACTGATACCCGATACGTAAATAAGCTTTAATGAGCCTTATACTCCTCCCTGATATCATTTCAAAGTTAATTAATTTCGTAATATCGTCGCCTGTGGCTGCTCAAACAGACGTAAGCGGAAGCCTTTTTATGCCCGAGAATGTGCCTTATGTACACGAGGATATGTTGTGTAGAGCGATACCACTTGTGCCTTTCATTGTTAGTAATTATATTAATCTGTGTGTGGATGTAAATATAAATTTTATGAGCGTATTATTAGCTATGTTCTTAAAGTCAATAATGTGAGTTAACATGTAGACAGACTTTGATCTCAGTGTGTTTCTCATTTAGTTTTAAATATTTTTGGGGGTTCCGTACCTCAAAAAGAAAAAACAGAACTCTTATAGGATCACTTCGTTGTCTGTCTCTCAGTATGTCAATACCCTTTTTCTCAGAAACGCGTGGAGCTATCAAATTGAAATTAATATCAAATCTGGGGGCACGGAAGTGCCCCCGCCAAGACGAGCCAAGCGAAGCGCAAGGGCACTACCTACCTTTTCTCGAAGCACTTCGTCGTAGTTTTGAACCTTCTTAACTTGGGTTTGGATTAAACCAGATCAACAAAATTTTCGGGAAATGATGTCAGTGGTTGACTTATTAAACCTATAAAGTTTCAATTGCATAGCTCTTATGCTCTTGTGGCTTAGCCGTTTCGCTACCATCACCTGGGCGCAAGGTGAAAAATGTATGCACTGTTCATTACTTTTCTGTTATACAATAGTTCTTGTAGTAACGAAACGGCCAAGCCTCATATTTTGGCTAAGGTGTAGAGTTTGTGAAGTTAGGGCTTGGAGAGTTAGGGCGTGTAGAGCTAGAAGCTTGGCTCTACATGAGATCTGATAGCTTTTTGTCAGTGCGAGCTATATGTGGTCTCGTCTTGGCAACATTTTACATGAAAATGTTTTTGGTGGGTACACAAGTCTATAGTCTCTTGGAGCTCTAAAAAAATCAAGCTTCTATGTCAACGTAGTAAAAAAATACGGTGATTTATGCGACATATTTTGATACTCTCAAGTAAAAACCTATAGGGTACTTTGCCGTTGACCTAGAATCATGAAATTTGGCAAGAAGCAAGGTTTCATAGCACAAGTAAAGGAAAAACTGAAAATAGTAAGTTTGTAATTTCATCGAATAAAAATTTTTTTTTTTGGGATTTCTTGTTTTTCAACTACGATGTTAAGTTTGTTTTTAGGATAAATTATGTTCAACTACGGAACCCTTCATTGTGCGTGGTCCGACACGCACTTGGCCGGTTTTTTTCACTTTTTACAAACATTCTTATTCCGCCAATTCAATGGTCATTACTTACAAACAATTATTTCCTAATCACAAAACCAGTCATTAATTGTTTTTACGGCCGAAGCCCCTTGGATCAGGGCCCCCGGCCCGGGACTGAATCACTTTAATCCGTGAGCCGAGGCTGGTAAAACAATAGCCGTGTATTTTGATCAAACAAACGACGATCACCCGCCGCCGCCCGCGCCGCCGCCGCGCCGCCCGGCAGTATGATGGCGAGAAGCTTTATTTTTTTCTTTCTTTATGATTGAATCCATTATTGGTTTAAGATGGTTTTTTTGCATGAAGACAATGTTGAGAAAACGGAAGCTGATTTGACATCAAAATCAGTCAAAATTAGAAAATTAAATAACATAATGCGTAACGTGTTTATTATAAAATTAATGTGATTTGAATTTTGTATGGATACTGAAGGAATTCACTCTTGAAAGTGCCACCTTGTGTTTAAGACCACAGACTTCTTATAGGTTTTCATCTACAGGTAAAGAACTATTTTCTGTATTTTTTTTTTAAATTTTAGGCTCAGTAGTTTTGGAGATAAGGGGGGGAAATGGTAAATTTTCTTCTATTTTCTTAAATAACTTTAAACCTATTTATTTAAAAATTATAAAATATATTTGACACCCTCATCGTAAGGCCTTTCATTTGATATGTCACACGGTACATAGTTTGCAAAACATTTTTTTAAATTTTCTTATTTGCCTCCCAAAATTTACTCCCTTAATCAAAATTCGTTTATTTTCTTTACCAGTGTACGTGTTTGGGTCACAGAAGTTCAAAGTGTGTATAGCTTTCAACTTAATCGGTCCATTAGATTCGGAGCAAATTCGCTGTGACAGACGGTCAGACAGACACACGAGTGATCCTATAAGGTTCCGTTTTTTGCTTTTGAGGTACGGAACCCTAAAAACATATAAATATCACCCATGGGCAGAGAACGATTCAAGCAATGACTTATGTTGTTGCTACCTGTATTGACCTCTTTCGACCTTGGGATACGATTAGACTTCTGGCACCTATATACTTAAAATAACAACATTTTTTGCTCCTGGTATCAAAATATCTGAGCTAATCTTGCCGACTAAACCTCTCGAGGAAAGTGCTTCGCCGAATCAGGAATTTCTGACTTAGCTGTCTATTGTTTGTACCGACAGAACCACAGATTAATACAGATGGGACACTCCGCAGTTTAGGTATGAAGCTACAAGTACGCGGCGGGCCCCGTCCGCGGGGTTAATTCAGTAGGTCAGAAGGTATAACGCAATAGCTGAGAGGCAACTTGTAGTTGAATATAACTGTAGGTAATAAGTGTTGTGCGACCTGAATTGCACTTTATTGTGTCATAGCAAGAATCGCTTTTTATTTAAATGATTTTGCGGAGTGTCCCATCTGTATTAATCTGTGACAGAACAGAACAAAGTAGCGACGTTCTTCTGTGTCACACACATGGAATGTTCAGCGATCTTACCAAGCGCAATGACTTGGTACATTCATTTAAACATTTTTCAATCCTCACTATAATAGTTATATCTGAAGAGTAAATAAGGTTTGACAGCTTTTGTATAGAAAATGTCAAACTGTCATATTTATTTTTTAGATAAAACTTATCTGACTATTGAAATATCTGCACTAAAAAAAGTTTTTTTTTTGGATTTTAGCTTTGGCATTGTCAAACTTCAAGCAAATAACAAAAGTTAAATTTCCCCGATCAGTTGCCGCGGTGTGAGGTTGCTGCGTTATTGCGTGGCCACAAGACGCGCGGCCCTGTTCTAATCCATTACCTAACTGTGGCGCGGCCCGCGAGCGGACCGCGGTTTCTGTGGCCCGACATCAATATTTAATCACGTAATGAGCCCGCCCGCAACTAGACGCATCGTTCTATCGACCACCAGTAATAGGCCATTATTTTAAGTGCTCTTCCTGAATTTTGTTTCCATTTAATATTATGTTCAATTACTTATGTATTGGAATATTTTTGAAACTGTCACGATATCAGCCGGCTAGCGATATCCTAATTAAGTACAAAGTTAAAAGTCATTAGTGTGAAGAAGATAGCCCCTCTATAATTTGGGATTTGGCAATTTTTTTGGTTGGTCTGTGGATGGGTTACCATCTTTATCCATACCGAGACTTCTCCGTGCCTCGGAAGGCATGTTAAGCCGTTGGTCCCAGCTGTCATTCGTGGATCTTTGACAGTCGTTACGGGTCGTCAGAAGCCTGAAATTCTGACAACCAGTCTTACCAAGGGGTATCATATTACCCAGTTACTGGATTGTGGAGGTCAGACAGGCAGTCGCTCCATGTAAAATACTGGTATTCAGCCGCATCCGGTTAGACTGGAAGCCGACCCCAACATAGTTGAGAAAGGCTTAGGCAGATTGATTGATACGATAGTAAGATCATACCATAAACATACATGAGACAAACGTGAAGACCACTTGCTTAATTTGAAAAGTTTCTACTGTCTGTACGGAACCCGATCTAAAGAACGTGATTGCGTTGCAGCAGTTACCAAAATAAAGCCTCCTAATCTTTAAGTCACCCAAACCTGCTGCAGGAAAGTCAAACATTAACAATAGACATCTAGTTCTGACAACATCCCTACTTCATCTGTCACAGCCGTGTTGCGCGAGTACACATAGCTCGAGAAGTAGGCCAGTACACCCGTGTAGTGCTCATACGTGGGTACCTGCTGCGACTTAGTGCCGATACATACTCCAGCGGAGCGCGCAGAATGCATTGACATCGTCGAGTTTTGTAAGCGTTCAGCGTAACTAACGCTGTTTGTAAGCATTTGCGGATAGTTCTACATATTCTACAATTTTTTGAAATTGTATTAAACATGTATTATTGTATACATGTTTTAAGTTCATCGATTTATTCAGTCAGCTAATTATCATTGCGTGCTAAAGTCGCAGATACATGCCAATGGCCTGGACTGGTTAGCTTGCGTGTTCTGTGCTGGGCTCACGCAACGCGTCGTACGTCCACCCAGTAATAGGACTCGCCCATCAAGGAGCGCTGTCACAAATTAGACGCATTATTCATTTACTATCGTATATTGAAAGATAAGTAATTAAATTATCTTTAAAATGGCACAAAAACTATCAAATGTATTTTTATTAAACTTACATCATAAAAATACGCTAGATAGTTTTTGCGTGATTCTCAGTTTTTTCAGACTTAACGTCACAAATTAAATACAGTAAATATAAAATAATCTAAAAAATGCTCTGATTTAACATATTTTTTTTTCCAAATCATTATCATTTATCACTTTATCACACTACTCGTTCAGACGTGATTTTCACTTTGAAATCATTAAATTTCGGTTATCGTCGCCTAAACACCCGGATTCTAGAACATAAATTAAAATAAACTGCTGTGATTGGTTGAAAGAATTATCAACAGCTGTCAAAAGCATCAAATCAAATCATTTTACTGTGGGCAGACAGATGTTAGGTAAATTTCAATGTCAACATGCAAAATAAGAATTAGTTGTTTAGTGACAGATTGTAGGAGGCTAAGTAATAACAGCCGCACGGGTCGATTCAGCAGGTTAAGCTACGCTTGCCGGGGTTGCTCCGTGGATGGGTGACCATCTTTACATACCGAGATTCCTCCGTGCCTCGGAAAGCACGTTAATCCGTTGGTCCCGGCTGTCATTCGTGGACCTTTGACAGTCGTTACGGGTCGTCAGAAGCCCGAAAGTCTGACAACCAGTCTTACCAAGGGGTATCGTATTACCCAGTCACTGGGTTGTGGAGGTCAGACAGGCAGTCGCTCCATGTAAAATACTGGTATTCAGCTGCATGCGGTTAGACTGGAAGCCGACCCCAACATAGTTGGGAAAAGGCTAGGCAGATTGATTGACAGATTGTAGTAGGTACTAATTAATAAGAAAATCGTGGATCGTGTAGTAAGCTTAGTTAATTAAAAAATTACACAATTTATATTTGAATAGTGAGCGTTTCTTGGTGTTTAAAACGTCCACAGGTATTTAAAGATGCAATTCCAAAAAAAAACTTTTGCCCAGAAGAGCAGTTCTACGTTGTATACAAGATATTTTAAGTATTGTATATCTTTTTGATTTTAGATCAATGAATAGACTTGCGTCTAATTTTGACGCGTTGATGATTTTCGTTCCAGAGAACGGGTTTAATTTTCCTTAGCCGCTTTATTGTCCATACATAGCTTTCTTTTTAATTCACACAAAAATTCGAGAAACATTTTCCAATATAGGTACCCAAAGAAAAAGTAACTCATTGTGTTCCACATCACACGTGGTTTACTATATCCAATAAAGTTGTCGTACTAAGATAAAGACGTGGATCGGTTATTAATACGTCAATAAACCAGCACCGGCGGCGCTAGAGAGGCGATCGGCGCTCATTACACAATTAGCCCCCGCGGCTCGCCGGCAGCGGTACGGGAGCTAGCAACATGTTGCAGCGCAACGCCACGCGCTGACTGAGGGTCACGTGGCACGGACATTGTACGATAGTGGTGGAGGCAAGTTGCCCGGAGAAGTTACTAGAGCTTTTTACTTTCTAACCGACCCACAAAAAAGAGGAGGTTATCAATTCTATGCGATTTCTCCGTCAATTGTGGATCTGAAAATTATTTTTGTTTGAAAGGGTGGTTCCATTGTCACCAAGTCAGAATCTGATGAGAGGATCCCATGGAAATCGTGGATACCGTCAAATTTTATAGGCACACCTACAGCGATTTAGATATTTTTTACAGTAATTCGTGCATTTGCCCTATTGTCAACTGCTCATCACCTTTTACAAAATATTGCTTTTCCCGATGCAGGGACGTTAGTTGTTGAGGAGTTAGTCAGAACCAGGAGAACTGGAGCTGATGGTAATTATCACCATATGTATTGTGACGAGCAAAAATTGCTCAGCAACCATATTATAGTAATCGAATTGCAATCACCCGTGAAATACTTAGGTATAATTACTATTTATTACCTAGTTGTACTATTCGTGATCTGGGGGTTCATCACGATTCCAAACTTATTTTTGATAAGCATGTTGATGCCATCGTCGCAAAAGCCTCAAAATCCCTAGGTTTCATAATGCGATTGTCCAGGTGCTTCACACAAGCTAAAAATTTAAAAATTTTATACTGTACTTTTGTCAGAAGTCACTTGGAATACGCATCTGAAATATGGAATCCATGCTATCACAAATATATTGACCGAATAGAGCGCGTACAAAAAAGATTTATAAAATTTTTATGCTTTCATCAGAGGGTACCGTATCAGTCCAATAACTATCTCGTACTCTGTAAAAAATATCATCTCTTACCATTGATTAATCGTCGTGAGATCTCTGACTGTATGTTTTTGTTGAAGACGATTCGAAGTAACATAGATTGTTCTGATATTTTGTCAACTTTCTACTTCAATGTTCCCAGCAAGTCCAAAAGCTTCTATCCACCATTACGGGTGCCATTTGCAAATACCAACTACAGACAAAATTCGTACGTAGTGCGTGTAAGTAGGTATTTTAATAAGGTGTGCAAACAGTTTATTTATTAAAAAATCAACCACAAATTGTGCTATTTGCTGATGATACTTCATTAATTTTTAAGGTAGATAGACGTGCTAGAAATTTTGACGACGTTAATAACGCCCTACTGTAGATCCAAAATTGGTTCACTGCTAATAATTTAGTATTAAATGGGAAAAAAACTAAGTGCATTAGATTTTCTTTACCAAATGTCAAAAGTAGTGATTGTGAGATAGTATTGAATCAAGAGAAACTAGAATTCGTCGATAAAACCGTTTTCCTGGGGATTACGCTCGACTCAAGGCTACAATGGGGTCCTCATTTAATATCACTTGCAGGATGGCTAAGTTCAGCAGCTTATGCTGTCAGAAAAATCCGTCAATTTACTGATGTAGATACCGCGAGGCTAGTCTATTTTAGTTACTTTCATAGTATCATGTCTTACGGTATTTTACTTTGGGGACGGGCTGCAGATATCGAGTCCATTTTTATTCTGCAGAAACGAACCATCAGAGCCATATATAATCTTCGCAGGCGCGATTCTCTAAGGGAACTGTTTAAGGATATTAACATCATGACGGTACCTTGTCAATATATCTACGAAAACATCATGTACGTAAGAAAAAATTTACATCTTTTTAATAAAAGAGGTGAAAGGCATAATTATAATACTAGAAATAAGGACCTATTAGCTCAACCAGGTTTCAGGCTGGCTAAAGTAGACTCATCGTTCATGGGGTACTGTTTAAAATGTTACAATAAAATACCTCCACACATACTTCAACTAAATGAGACGAAATTTAAAACTTGTATAAAACGCACACTATGCAGGCAGGCATATTATAAGTTGGGGGATTACATAAATGATAAAAATGCTTGGCTCCATGCTGGTCCTGCTCCACAACCTCAACTAATTAATTAACATTTGAACATACTGTTGGAACTGCTGAAGATTGTAAGAATAGCTTTGCATTGTGTAGACTCAATCACCATTGTATTGTATAATTGCTTAGTACATGTGTGAGTACTATGTACCTACTCTAAAGCTACCATTTACTGGGTGCGTCTTTATTTGACTTGGATGTGCCCTGGCGGCTGAGTGTGTCATGCTCACTCTAATGCCTCGCTGATGGTGGTGCGTGTGTTGGATCATTTAACGAATCCATGCGTCAGGTTCGTCAACGGGCGCTGTTGGTGGAGGCTGGTCATACCTTAGCTGCCACGGCTTATTTTAATTTTAATTTTGAATTGTTTTTTTTTTTTTTTTTTTTTTTTTATACGGACGCTTTTAACGTTCATCGTTCTCACATGTATAATTTCAGCATGAATGATGTAACCAATATTTTGTAACCATATTTTGATTTAAAAGAGTGTCCGTGGAGTTTCTTGCCCGTTCTTCTCCATAGATCTACGTTTTGGAATGGGCAACTAGCTTCAACTTTCTGACTTACCTACTGACCGACTCTTTGACAATTCAAAAGTGCCTGTAATTGATTTAATTGAAATAAATGCTTTGAGTTTGAGTTTGAGTTTGATTTCGACTTTGATCTTTTTGAAACAAGTGTCACCTCGGCAAAAAAGTGTTTAACAATGGATTTCTTTAGAGCTTAAATTCTTTAGACTTGTTTTTTTTATTTTTTATTTTTTTTATTATTATTATTTTTAATTGTATTTTAGCATCTTGGTTCTCATGGGAAATAACTTGTTGTTAATTTTTAAATATTTTTGGTGATGATCTACCTGAACATTATTTAACTTTTTATTTTTTGGCATTATTTGGCAGTGCGTATATTTTGTTCCACAGTACATTTATACCAGACAAGCTCTAGACGTGGAGACTTGTAATTGGCTATCTGACTATCATACTGTTATTTATCACCATTGTATTTAGCTGTAAGTCTTCCAAAGTCTTTAAATAAATAAATAAATAAATAAATAAATAATTCAGTAGTTCCGATGGCCAACTGTGGTCTACTTCGTCAGTTTCACTTGATAAATGATACTTTGACTTGACCAAATGATACTTTCTGAATGCAAATGCTTGATTTGTTGATTAAAATACTAAAATCGCTATTATATATGCCTATAATATTTGAGGAGTTCCCTAAACTCCTCATGGATGCCATCATCACAATTAGATTTTGATAAAATTGGGACCAATCTGGAAGTATATCCTTTTAAATATAAAAAGAATTTTCCAATGGGTTTATAAGTGACGGAGTACTGAGGTAACAAACATTTAAAAAAAAAATTAAAAATACAAATGAATTGAGAACCTCCTTCTTTTTCAAAGTCGGTTAAAAATAATGCCGGTAGTTGATACTTCCAAACTAAATAAGCGATCTTGCCAATCTTGCCATATCATATTTCGTTACTTAAGGTTTTTGTAAGTGATCTCTACTGATCGAAATGAAAGACGTTTCACGTCACGTAAACATCCGAATTGGCCACCATATTATATTGTATTTATTCTGTAGAAGAATAACAATGTGTATTGTGTAGGCTGTAATGTCAAAAATCTTTGGATCAACGGTTGTTATAATAATGTCGATAAAAATTATTATGAGTCTCACACGTGTCGTTCTCAAGGACGCGTAAGTATTTATAAACACAAACAAAAGTGTCGAGAGCTGAATCCATCAGTGTGTAGACGTGAGTACACGAGTTATTGTGAAGGACAGAAATGAGTATTTGTATAAGAATAATGAATGAGAAAGCACCTAAAGCTAAATCCAATAGTGTATAGATAGAAACGTTTCACGAATTATTTTGAAGGACGTAGTACAATCATTTGGCTTACACGTTTCGTTCTGAAGGTCGTCTGTATTTGTAGGAACGTCCGATAACTGTCCGGGGCTAAGTTGCAGTGTGTGTAGCGTCATAGCGTGGCGGCTGACACGTGTCGCTCTGAAGGCGCTCGCATTAGCATAGTGCACTCGCGTGTCACTTCGCCAATTTAGTTAGTTAGCGGGACATGTCCCACGTCTTGTGCCAGGCTTAACTGTTGTATCAACTAAGTGGGCCAGGTTTACAGTGTAGCTCATCTTCTTCTTATATATAAAAATCAATTGCTGTTCGTTTGTCTGGCTATAACTCAAGAACGGCTGGGCCGATTTAGCTGATTTTGGTTTTGAAGTGTCTGTCGTAGTCCAGGGAAAGTTTAAACGGTGACAAAAATTGGAGAAGTTGCCGGAAAAATTGGAAAATTCGGGAAAACTGAAAGTGGATTTTCTGTGGGAATTTTGTATTATTGAAATTGGGACAGGACAACGTCTGTCTGGTCAGCGAGTTGTAATATAGATTATTGCAATGGTTCTTCAAATTAAATTACTCGAATACACACGTTTGTCTGGGATAAGTTATGTTAAAATAATTAGTAATAATGACTACACCTACCTCTCTAGATTCCCCAGAATATCCGTTTCTAACGTAGCATTGTAACTAATCTTTACCACTGAACTATTTAATTTAGCTTTTCGCAGAACTTGATAGTTTCTGTAGAACAGAGCTCAGTTCCCACGTAGTTATCAAAACTAATGTATCTGGTTCTACATTTGCGAATGTACCTGTGGAGCAGCGTGGAATAAGTCGGCGTGTTGGTTTTAAGTGCAAACCGGCTCAAAGTGCCAGGAAACCTATTAAAACTTGTTAGTTATAGAAATATACTGATGTTATTAATGGTGTTCTCGTATTATTATGTTTTACTTTGGTATATACATAATTATAAACACGTGTTGTTAGGGACGTCTAAGTAAGTCACGACACGATGTTGACGACACGGTTGGCGCAGTGGTTGAGCGATTGACTGCTGCGCAGCATGTCGCGGGTTCGATTCCCGCACGGAACAAATATTTGTACGACCTACAAGTATTTGGTCCGAGTCTGGGTGTTTTTCTATCTATAATATGTATGTATTTACAAAAAAAAAAAATGTATATAAGTAGTTTATCAGCCATCTCGTTACCATAACACAAGCATTAGGTTGCTTAGCTTGGGACTAGATGGCGTTGTGTGAAATGTCCAAGGATATTTATTTATTTATTTATTTATTTAAGTGCATTTTTGTTATGGGGATCTTTTTTTGGAAAATAAAATACGCTGATAAATTGATAATGTATCCTTCATAGATGAAAGATTTTGTTTAAATCGGTTAGCTAATTGTTTTTTGAGTTTATTCATTACAAGCAAACAAACAAATAAATCAAATCTTTTCTCGTTATAATATTAGTTCAGATTAGTTTATACAAGCACTGCTTTGCCTTTTCCTAAACTATACCTAGTTTCCAGTGAAAAAACGTGCTGAACATGGTCACCCATCCACAGACTGACCGTGACCGTCAGTGTTTAACCTAGTAGATCTATTTAAGGCGGAGATTAACTTTAATTTTGGAAGTCGGTGTCTTTGGATCTGTGTTTTAGTTTTTTGCCACCGACTTCCAAAATTAAAGTTATTTTTCACTTTGTAGTGTTTTTTTTGGAAGTCGGTTGTTTTTTTTTTGTAAAAAACTTTTTACTTTTCACTTTTTAGTGGTTCAGTTTGTAATTTATCTAAGTTACAATAGCCCAATGTCAACTGCTCATCACCTTTTACAAAATATTGTTTTTCCCGAAGAAGGGACGTTAATTGATGAAGGGTTCTCCTTGTAACCAGGAGAACTGGAGGTAAAGTCATCATCACCATTATGCATTTTGACGAGCATAAATTACTTACTTGACGAGCAACCATATTAAAGTAATCGAATCGCAACCCGTGAAATACTTAGGTATAATTGAGTAGTACCGACCATCTGTGGTATTCATTATCAGTTCCACTTCACCAAATGCTGCAAATCCACGAGTTACTATAAAAAATACCCAAATCGCTATAGGTGTGCCTATAAAATTTGAGGGTTTCCCTCGATTTCCATGGGATCCCCTGATCAAATTCTGACTTGGTGACAATGGAACCATTTCAAGAGTACACCCTTTCAAACAAAAAAAGAGTTTTGCAAATCCGTCTATATAATTATGACGAAGTTATGCCCGAACATACATAAATAAAAAATATATAAACATCCGAATTGATAACCTCCTCCTTTTTCAGAAGTTGGTTAAAAATATCAAATGCCAAAAACTGCATCCAGTGATGGATTATTTGTTACTAAATAGTTAATTTCTAATTTTATACGATTTCATTTGCACTTTTACACTTTTCACTTTTTTCACTTTTTTTTTTTTTTAATTCCGGTGCGCGTGAGAGTTTTCTATCTCGCGCGTCAAACTAGACAGCCATTACACCATTTCACTTACACACCGAGATAAACCACGCTTGGATGCAGGGCCTTAACTGTACAATTTCGTACACTGACAGTTAAATCTTATTCATTTATCTGGCCGGTGAATGCTGCGCTCCGGTCAGCTTGAAGCGCAAACGGCTTCCTCTTGTGTGTTGACTGTGCACTAGCTTGCTGTCCATCCAGCCTCCAGGAGCCCTTACCAACATTATGTATTTATCATTGGTTGCATGGTAGAGTACAGCCCACTCCCTCTCATAGAGAGGAGGCCTGTGTCCCAGCAGTGGGAACATTATTGGTTGATTACGCCTGGTAGGAGTAATCGTAGGTATATTATTATGATTCAGTTGGCCATCACGACAAGACCAGGCCAAGGTTCAGTGTCGTTCGGTCCAAAATATCCAATGGCCAACCTTTAAGAAACCTCTTACTAAAGTTGTCAACAGACCCCGACTGTTCCCAGACTATCCAGACTTGACAGGCTTACGTCAATAAATTACTTCCATCGTCCATTTCCTGCTGCTTACTTTGCGAAGCCTCTTGTATACGAGTGGGGCGAGGCATGTGGTTCTAAAGATTAGTCTGCGATGACTGACCAGCGTGTGGAGCGGCCGTGCTTGCTGAGTTCAAGCTGTTTACCGATGTGTAGAGACGGCATAAACCAAATTAGTCGCGACAATTTGATCAAATTTGTTCGTAAAAGATTGGTTTACTTAAATATTTTTGTGTTTAATTATTATCATTTATTATTTTGTTTAATTTTATTATTTATTGTTAATTAAAACGGAAACGGTTATTAAAATATTTCTATTCAATAAGCAGACAGCTATGTTTGGACAATAGGTATAACAACGAAAATACAGTCAGCAGGGCTATGAAATAACAGTCAGACCTGCATCCTGACGCTCCCTCATACAGTCAGCAGGGCTATGAAATAACAGTCAGACCTGCATCCTGACGCTCCCTCATACAGTCAGCAGGGCTATGAAATAACAGTCAGACCTGCATCCTGACGCTCCCTCATACAGTCAGCAGGGCTATGAAATAACAGTCAGACCTGCATCCTCACGCTCCCTCATACAGTCAGCAGGGCTATGAAATAACAGTCAGACCTGCATCCTGACGCTCCCTCATACAGTCAGCAGGGCTATGAAATAACAGTCAGACCTGCATCCTGACGCTCCCTCATACAGTCAGCAGGGCTATGAAATAACAGTCAGACCTGCATCCTGACGCTCCCTCATACAGTCTGCAGGGCTATGAAATAACAGTCAGACCTGCATCCTGACGCTCCCTCATACAGTCAGCAGGGCTATGAAATAACAGTCAGACCTGCATCCTGACGCTCCCTCATACAGTCAGCAGGGCTATGAAGTAACAGTCAGACATGCATCCTGACGCTCCCTCATACAGTCAGCAGGGCTATGAAATAACAGTCAGACCTGCATCCTGACGCTCCCTCATACAGTCAGCAGGGCTATGAAATAACAGTCAGACCTGCATCCTGACGCTCCCTCATACAGTCAGCAGGGCTATGAAATAACAGTCAGACCTGCATCCTGACGCTCCCTCATACAGTCAGCAGGGCTATGAAATAACAGTCAGACCTGCATCCTGACGCTCCCTCATACAGTCAGCAGGGCTATGAAATAACAGTCAGACCTGCATCCTGACGCTCCCTCATACAGTCAGCAGGGCTATGAAATAACAGTCAGACCTGCATCCTCACGCTCCCTCATACAGTCAGCAGGGCTATGAAATAACAGTCAGACCTGCATCCTGACGCTCCCTCATACAGTCAGCAGGGCTATGAAATAACAGTCAGACCTGCATCCTGACGCTCCCTCATACAGTCAGCAGGGCTATGAAATAACAGTCAGACCTGCATCCTGACGCTCCCTCATACAGTCAGCAGGGCTATGAAATAACAGTCAGACCTGCATCCTGACGCTCCCTCATACAGTCAGCAGGGCTATGAAATAACAGTCAGACCTGCATCCTCACGCTCCCTCATACAGTCAGCAGGGCTATGAAATAACAGTCAGACCTGCATCCTGACGCTCCCTCATACAGTCAGCAGGGCTATGAAATAACAGTCAGACCTGCATCCTGACGCTCCCTCATACAGTCAGCAGGGCTATGAAATAACAGTCAGACCTGCATCCTGACGCTCCCTCATACAGTCAGCAGGGCTATGAAATAACAGTCAGACCTGCTTCCTCACGCTCCCTCATACAGTCCGCAGGGCTATGAAATAACAGTCAGACCTGCATCCTGACGCTCCCTCATACAGTCAGCAGGGCTATGAAATAACAGTCAGACCTGCTTCCTCACGCTCCCTCATACAGTCAGCAGGGCTATGAAATAACAGTCAGACCTGCTTCCTCACGCTCCCTCATACAGTCAGCAGGGCTATGAAATAACAGTCAGACCTGCTTCCTCACGCTCCCTCATACAGTCAGCAGGGCTATGAAATAACAGTCAGACCTGCTTCCTCACGCTCCCTCATACAGTCAGCAGGGCTATGAAATAACAGTCAGACCTGCTTCCTCACGCTCCCTCATACAGTCAGCAGGGCTATGAAATAACAGTCAGACCTGCTTCCTCACGCTCCCTCATACGCTTGCAGCCACTCATTTGTGAAGTGTTCATTAATTAGAACAACAACAATTATTTCACAAACTATTACCTACAGTTTAGATTGCAAAGTTTATCGGATGCGATCACGTGCGTATGTAATTGTTGGGCAATACGGCACGGCACGGTAACGCTTAACGACGTGGAACTATTGATGCGGCCGACCGCCACAGGTGAGCGGCGCCTAAACCACGCGGCTAACTGGCTCACTAAACTACTAAACATGCTATATGAATACCAGCGCTGCGACACTTGTGTTAAGTGCCGCAGCATCATCCTGAGATAGGGACCTTTTGGTCTCGTACAGGACTTTTTGTTTTTTAATTACTAATTTTTTTTTTTTATATAATTTTGTTTTCAACTTTTATTTTGTGTTCTAGTTTTAGTTCTGTGCGAGTCACAATATTAAGGTGCCCGCAGACAGGTGCGACGCGACTCATTTCTATGAAAACTTCATGGAAATTGTTCTACCTGAATCGCGACGCATCGTTGCGTCGGGCCTGTCTGCGGAAGCCTTTACAGTAGTCTGACTAAATGGTATAATGGTTGCAAGCGTGGAGGGCGAGTGCGCTGAAGCCGATTCAAGACTCGATTAGAAGATGTAGGGTTTTAAGATAAACTTAGTTTTAAGATAAAGGATTTTAGTTTATCTTAATAGTCAGGTAAACGAGATATTATTTATTTTATCTACACCCCTGCTATAAATCTTCTATAAAAGTTTCTGAAACAGTTAGCTTATTGCCAACATTAAAACAGCCAGTGTCATAGTAACCATGGTAACCATAATAGCATCTAAACGGGTGCTTTAATGTTGTACTTAATTTCATAATACAACTCGTTTTCAAAAAAAGAACATTGTAATACACGCGCGTTTCACTACAACAGCGCCGTAATTTAAAGAAAGAACTTATTCGAATTCACGTCGTATACTATGACGCCGGCCGCCGTGTTCGATACGAGTATTAGTATTGCAAAAAACTGTTTCAGAACCTTTTATAGAGGATTGATGACATGGATGTAGATAAAGTCTTCTATGCAACTGTACATAATTAGGTATTAATACCCCTTATTATACGTCAGTTGCATAAATAACTATTATGCACATCAATAGTATGTACCTTCAATCGTCCTGTAACGGTTTCACTATTGGGACACAGTCCTCTCCGCAGGCGAGCTCGATGAGGGTTGTAATTGTGGTGGGTTTTGCGTGTGGGTAATTGTAGTTAAAAACCATCAAACCTTCTCATTCTTCCTTCTTATCAACACAAACTCAGTAAACAGCACTAGAACGTGACGCCCGCGACAACAGCCCACGTCACGGTAATTATTATAGATATTGCGATATCCTCCGAGTATATCGCAAGACTAAAGAAAACATTATAACAGTGGTTTTGTATTCAAGAGGAAATCCGGGGGAAATTAAAAGAGGTCCGAATCGTACCCGGGGGACGGGCGAGGACCCGATGTAGCGATAAATTGGCGCGCCCCGCCTCTGGTCGCGCGCTTTTTATGGCCCCACCCGAATGTCCCGTTTGTTACCTTCGGAGTGACGTCAGACTGGTACTTGTGACTCGCGATGTTACAAGTAGTCGCGTGAAGCTGATTGCATGTCAGGGTTCAGTGTTAAAAAAGTGAATAAAAGAACCTGAGATCAATCTGTAGTATATCCGTCTCGTCGTATGCCACCGTCAACAGTTTATTTTCCGATTAAGAATTTATTTAAAATTTCGTTAATATAACACTGCTTTCGAAAGATAAGTATTGGAGTAGCTTCGTCTCTACAAACCGTAGTTTTATTTATTTAGGTTTCCGTACCTCAAAAGGAAAAAACGGAATCCTAGTTTAGAGGCATAAGGAACAGGGTGTAAAGTTCACTCATCCTCCATAGAAAAGGGAGGATCCTCCGACCAGACGGGTGTCTTGTCTGGTGGGCAACTGCCCGACCGTTGATGGCTGTTGATTCTCGTATTTTTAACAACGTTCGCAATCTCATCTCAGTCTCAATCTGTCAAAAATTGTATAGCGTTTACTTACATTTTTGACATTTGATTGAGGCTGGCATGAGATTATGAACGTTTTTAGGTACGAGAATTGGCCATCAGATCTTCTAAAGTACTTCTTCTTCTTTCTCCTGGTTATTAAGTATCCCAATTTGTTATGCGTGTTATTATCTGCGCATAATGTAGTGCATGCTGTGCTTTTCTATAAGTAATGAGGCGCTTAGACTTACAAAGATACTTAGATGTACAAATTGTAAATAATAGTGTACTCATTGTTGAAGAGCCTAATATAAATACCTTAGCGCCACACCGTACGGTCGTGGGCTGCCTCTTTTATTGTGTTGCTCGCTATCATATATTATAATTAATTATTACTCATAGCCAAGTTATTAGCAGTCGTCGACGGCCTCTTTTTCCCTCTTCTATATTTATGACTCTTTTAGTCCTAAGGTCATCATCTCGCATCATCACATGTCCGCATTAAGGTTTCAGGTTTTCACTATGTAAGTGTCTCGCGTATCTTAGCGACTTTAAAAGTACCACGGATATATTCGTTTCATAATTTATCCATTTTCGAAACTCCACCAGACCAGAGTAGCATCTCTGTGGTGTGAATGTTCTGTTCATCCGTCTTCCTCATCAGCCAGCACTCAGATCCATATATCGTCGCTAATCAAACGAACTGACGTATCTGACATTTTGGACTAAGCCGACCTAACTATTAGTACTTACATAATTTGATACATTTTCCAAGTCAAATTGATCTGTCTAATCATCGGCGTATCTGTATGCCTTACCGTTCCCATGATATGAAAATGACAATGACAATGCTCTGAAATACAACGACTAAGAGCCGGCAGACCAACTCGTTTCACCTGTGGAGACACCATACTTTGAATAGGAACTAAAACTGACCATTTCTCTTATTACACACCTCTTGACACCTCTAGCTTTTTCCCTATTCCTTTACAGGGGGGACGGTCGCGCAGCGGGTGGTGCTCGGCATAGGGTGGGGGTACGACACCGGCTGGCGTGCACTTGAATAATTCGCCTATTGTCCCGTTTTTCGATGTATTTTTAGGCTTTCTCCACAAATAAGCGTGTTTGTATACACAACGATTGCTCTGAAATACAACCACTGAGAGCTGGCAGACCAACTCGTTTCACCTGTGGAGACACCATACTTCGAATATGTACTAAAAGTGACCATTTGTCTTATCGTTTTATTTTCGCAACAATGTTGCGCGTGTTATATTTGATGAGTCACCTCTCGGTCTATGATACATAATGCAAAAATCGAGACCGATGTATACAACAGTTACAGCTACAAACAGTGCAGTGCAGTGGTGCTACAGTTTACAAAAAAAAAGAAGAAAAATAGCTTGCCCTGTAAAATATGCTTGAATCAGTTACGTCACTTAGTTAGATTAGCGACGATATTAGGGCTGCTCGTACTGTTACTTCTAAAGCACGTCAGTATAAAAACACGATACAAAGTGTAGCATCTCGCGTCGCATTGTACGAGTGGCGTACTTCGTGCAGCGACGTGACGCTTAACACAAACACTAACACTTTGTTATTAGGTTTTGTGAACTTTATCTTGTGCACTTGGCTTAAAAATACATCCATAGTGAGCAATCGGGCTGGTGCGGGGAGCGGCGGGCGAGCGAGAGGACGCCACTTTTCGCTGCCGCAAACAGAATATAATTTATTTGGAAGTTATTCCATATTTTTTTAAGTTATTATATATATAAGCTTTGAACACATTTGAGCATTCAATTGCTTAGGTAATAATTATCAAATTATGGGAAAATATAAATAAATAATGTCAGGTAACGTCAGACTAACCGGAATCACAAAATGTATGCATTGTTTGAAGTATGTGCGAGTGCATGATGGGATCCGTCATGTTGGCCAACTCCAGCAGCGGCACACCTGCTGCACATCCCTGCGCTCGGCGGCGCGGCGCGAGTGCCGCCGAGCGCAGCGAGCAGCGGTTAATTAGCAACGCGCCGACGAGTTAATGCATTCGCTAAACACTCCGACAGATTTGAAATATTCGCGCTGAACCCTCCAATGCCCCCCCCCCCCCCCCCCCCCGCCCCCCGTCTGTCCTCGTCGCTATTCTATTGCGAGTTTAGTTCGCTCCGAACTTGGCCGCTTTTAAGCCGGGACTCGCTTGGCTTTAGGAAATTTACTAGTTGGAGCTATATTAGACCGGTATACAAGGATAAGTGCCCCCGCTAAACTGCTGAAGTTGTTAACAGGATTTCAAAGGTTTGCAATTTGGTATGCGGTTTCATTAACAGCTAAATACGATTTCCATACGGCATACTCATACATACGGGAACTATTTATTTAGCATACTGGGTTTGTGTTCAAGAAAATGATCCACATTCTTGTCAGCATACTTCGAAATGCGAACGTTATTTACTGAAGGGTAAAGCGAAATAATACGATGAGCACGACGAATGTGCAGCGAAAATAGAAACAAAAGAACGTTTCCTTTTGTTGCGATGTGAGATTTTTTTGTCAGGTGACCGGACCGTGCCGTGTAGCTGATGCTCCGGTGTTCCGGCGTCGTCACGACGCGAGCAATAAAACACAATCCATAACGAAACAGAACGAACTGTCGATTGATTTGAGACGGTGCAGCTCCCATTAAACCAACTCGGCAGAACTTCCCTGTCCCTAGTTTTAATTGAAAACGTCGTAAAATCTATCGCAGACAGGCGACAAAGTTGTGCCGGCCGAACTCCATACAGTTCTAATTACAAAATTCAAATCGCGCTTAAACCAACCGAGTTGATTACGGCGAATGTCGGCGTGGAATTTGGGCATTCCTCGGCACCCCCGCACCGCGCCGCACCACGCCGCGGCGCCGTCGCGGGCGCTTGGCGCGCGGCCAGCTGCGTCCGAGTGCACTAGACACCGCGCACCTCGCCGCACCCGTAACCCGCCAAGATAATACCAATTCGCAGTTCTTTTGCTACATAACCTCGTTCTCGGATATTGTTATTAGCCTAACTTAGCTTCTACTTGTTAGTAGAGTCGATTATTATTCAAATGAAGCTAAAACTTGAGGTTCCATCTGGTTTCGTCACAGTTTTCTCGTTTCGTTCGATATTAAGAAATGCAATTTCGCTGTAGAAAAGAAAATGTAGGTATAAATGTTATTTTTGTAGCGGTTAAAATAAAGTGGTTTCCTCTCATTCCTGTCTCTGTGCGTTCGTATCTCCGAATTAGTGCTTTAAAGAGAATCCTCTGAGAGATAAAGCGTTTAAAACTTCTCTTAGGGACGCAGTAAATCTCACATGTTGCGCTGTTAATAATATATACAGAGTGCACAGAGCCGCATCTTCGTCGCCACTCGTAAGTTTCCGGCGCGCGTTTTATCTGCCCGACACGATCCGGGGCCGCGCGGCGCGGAACGATGCCGTGCGGTGCGGATGTAGCGACTCGTTTATGCTAGTAGAATTACGGCACTAATTACTGACTCATTTATAAACTCTCCATTTTAATTTAGAATTATTACTATTGGAATATTGCTCCTCTCTGTGCAGTTGTGAGCTAGAATATTTTCACCGCATCTGTTTGTGAAACAGCGCATGAATTCTTTTCTATTTGAAATGCTTTCAAACTATGTACTTACCTAAGTAAAAGTGTCTGTGTGTTATGTTCACGTGTAGCCACACACTTGCACCAGACACCCTATACCATTGTAGTGTGTGAGCGGAACTGGCTCATTAGCAGTATTCCACCGCTGCAGCGACCTGCAGCGATGTAAAGCGACATACTTAGCGCTTGAATAGATCATTACTTAATAGCATCATTTCAGTTCCCCTACTTACTGCAGTGCACCACAGGAAGCTGCTATTCTTTAGAAAGTTCATTACATAAGAGGTGAGAGAGAAACTTTACAGTTTACTGCATTCATTGGGTCAATATCATGTCGTGCAACAACGCTCCACGGTTAGGGGATGCTAATCATATTTAATGAGGAAACTCTCAGAAAGGACTGTAGGAGTAGGTAGGTATGCTTTTAATGTAACCAGATTTAACTGTATATCATTTCTCATTCCAAATTGCATTTAAACATATAACTTGTGTATATTTTTGTATTTTTGTAATTATCTTTTAAAACCCTTCGTTTTGGTACCCCGATAGGTTTGGGGGACATTTTTACACAAAAACACATTTTGGCTCCAAAAATCCGTCACTTTGATTTTTTATAATTTAAATATACCCAGTGACACTCGCGCAATAAAAACGCATCTAAAGACATACCATTCATCATAATCAGCCACCGCCGCCGCCGTTCAGCCGTTTAGTAGTTACGAGGGAACATAGGGATGGACATATACCGGATGACTTTTTTTATCGTCTCGAAAAAAAATGGGTATATTAGGTGAACGGAGTAGAAGCCTATGGCATACCTAACTTTTTTTTTTCTTAAAAAAAAAAATAAAAAAAAACAAAAATTCTAATCATATGCAGGCTGCATATGATTTGGATTTCGATATTTTTAAAAGATTTTTTTTTTTTCAAAATTTCTGTTTTTATGGTACAAAAATGAAAAGTTTACATCGAATTTGTAGTATTTATTGGTACTTTGATAAATTTTTCTGTCTAAGCTTTTAAAAAATAAAACTAGGTATGTCATAGGCTTCTACTCTGTTCACCTAATACACCCAATTTTTTTCGAGACGGTAAAAAAAGTCATCCGGTATACTACAGGTAAAACACACAACCCTCGTTTCTTGGCTTCGCCGCGGCAATTGGAAGATTATGTAAAAAATCGTAGGAAAACCAGATATTTTTCTGTAGGTACTAATAAATTATTGTGTGCGATTTCGTCTGATTATTTTTTAAGCAAAGTAGTGCTGCGTGACTCTATGTTTGAAATTATTATTAAACCTCCGTCAAACGAACGTCGCAGATGTAGAAATAATTAATTAAACTTATTGTGTTTTTGAAAAAATACATTCAAAATAAGTTAGACAGGAATAGGTTAGGCTACGCGTTGCAGAATGTAATAACATTTCAGGTTTTACGAAATAACAGATTTATAACAAAGTTTGTTTTTTCAAACATAGCTGTAGCTGACCGTTACATACCCTAGATGTTTCCTATGAAAGGCATTTTTAATAAAATATTTGTTGAATTTTTATTTATTTTATGATGTTTGTTAGTTTCGCCGCTGAAACATTGAAGGCTCGAATTCATATATTTTACTTTTCTGAAGTTTACTCCTTAAGGTTGCCTGTCCACTAGAGCGGAGAAGAGACAAGAGGAGAGGAGCTGGGCCAATTTAATTTAATTTAATTTATTTCAGTCCATAAATTTGTTAGTAATATATGTTCTTAGCCTAGTGTTAGTAAAAGTAAAAAAAAATAATAGTAAGCAATACAATATGAACTGATCTGAAAGATTGTAGCGGTTAGTATTGACCCAGCTCCGTTCCTCTCCAGCAGCCTAAGAATCGATTTTCATATAAGGCCCCCGGTTTGGAAATTTTATGAGGAGTGAAGTTAACTCAAAAGCGTTACGTTTTTTTTCGGAACGTAGCTTGCACACCTTTCACTTTGGAATCATGTATGTGTCATACTTGTTTTGTTTATTTTCGGCCAGTCTTACTGTACTGTAGTGGTCGATCTATCCATATATTCAAAGACAATCGCACTAACTCCACACACACAATGTCTGTTACGACATAAAGGATGAATTTTGGAACTTTGGTTTCTTCAAAAATAACTACCTATGCACTTTTGAAAATTACTTTAATTTAGTTATTACAGGACAGAAAAATATTTCGACCGCTCGCTCGTACGGTTGTCAAGTTACGAAGTGTCACTTTGTAGTTTTTCACAAGCACCGCCCGTTAGTCAAATGCGTTGTAGTAAATGTAGGTATCTATGCAGCGCACACGACGTAGCTAATCGATGGTAAGCAGGGACAAGCCTAAACACACAAACTCCAGTCGTGCGTCGGAGCTGACACACACACACTTTTTTTACTGAACCTTTTTACCCTGTTTGTAGTATTTGTAATATTTTTTATTTAATGCCTTTCCCAATATTGGTTGATTGATGAAATTGCGTCCGTGCCTCCATCTGAATACTGTCCGTCGTAGTTACGCAGGAAAAGCTCAGTTTTCTGAAATAACAAGCAAAGTAATTATTGTAGCCAATTCGAAGCTGAAAGCAAAAAGTTAATTTAAAGATAAAAACACAGCAGGTATTTTTTGTTACTTATAAAAAATATCTATAGTTTACAATTTTTTTGGACATGTTTGTGCAAATTAATAGGCACAATAACGATTAAATTAAATCATAACAACAGAGTTTTTACCTCATTGAAATCACGTTCAAACATTTCAAAGTCAAATCATTTATTTTAAATAGACAAGGCAACACTTTTGATCGTCAAAATTTACAAAAAAAAAAATGGGACTGATTCTAGTTGCTCCTTCCAAAACGTAGTTTCGTATCACCGGTACTCGTTTAAAATGTTTTACAATATTTTGTATAAGTACATTATGTGAAGACGATGCACCTAGCATAAAATTATACTATATATCAATAGGTAAAAAAAATAACAAAAATGAAAAAACATGTCTGTCTATTGGTATATTAATAACCAGAAGCGTGCGCCGCAGTGGACTCAACCCCCACACGCGGTCACCGCATGGCGAGTGAACAAGCAATCAACACGAGCGCTCGCACTTATTCAATACACTTTTAATATAAGCCGGCCTTGTTGGTAGCAAAGCTCGCTGTTTGCGCCCATCACTAAATTTGTTCGAAGCGGTCAGAGCAAAGAGGAGCGCAGTGAGCTGAGCGGGCGGAGAGCGCTCCACTCTAATACGCAGTTAGTATCGCAACTGTGCAAGTATGCGCCACTCGGACGCACTCGAGGGCTGCCCCGCCGCGCGCCCGTCGAGGAGCTACGTCTATTAGCTTCTCACATGTACAAACGGAATTAGATTTACGTAAACACACAAAGCAATTATAATGTTAAGTGTAGCAGTAAGTTTGTTGTTGTAAATAAACAAAGGATTTTGTTAAATTATAACTTTGTTACGGGAAACTTGATTGTTGAAGGTATTAAATTTCCATAACACAACTCAGTAGAACGACGGTACTATACGGCGACTATTGTATCGCCGGGGCAGCCCTACCTCTGCTACCTCTGCTAATAGCTACTCCAGGAGCTCTCCGCGCAAATTAAAACCGAGTCTGATATTTATTTTCAAACGCTCCCCTGCCGCCCGCGCCCCGCACCTCGCCCCCGCACCGCACCGCACCGCACTATTTGTACACTTTCCACTTTTCTCTTATACCTATAGTTTAAGGCTCATCCGTCGCAAAAAGCGCGGTCACTGTCAGACTGCATAGAAAAGAAAGAGAAGCGCAATGACACGACTCTTGCAAAATATGAAGTAATTATCGATTTACAAAAAATCTGTTGATTAAACTAAAAAAGTAATGACAAGAAATCATTCCTTATTAGTTTGTAAAGAACTGTATAAATGTATGAACACTTTTAATGAAAACTGTAGGAGTAATATGGTAACAACCCGAAAAAATAGACCGAAATAGACCTGGATTTAGAATGTTTTTTCCTTAGTTCTACAAACTAAAATAGATTTCAGGACACATGAAATCACTTCTTATGTATTGTAGATTGCTGTGTATTTTTTCCTATCATAAAGATGCTATAGTTACTGTAAAAGATGGTTACAAAGTTACTTAGTTTCGCCGTATTTTAGGAAGGAGCAGCCTTAATTAGAACGAACAAAAGGCTTATTTACATCTCAGTGGAAGAGCGGGATTTCTTCATTTGTTTGATGGCGTCAAGTCCTCGCGCGGCAAGCGGTGCGGTGGCAACACTTCGTTACGACTGTCTTTTGCTTTATTTCGTATTTCCGCTGCATGCTGGTGCAGTTTGTACTAAGAAAAGTTTTTCGATGTAGTACTTAGTGATAGTGACGTCTTTCAAAATACGTCTTTTCAATGAAAGTTGTCCTAAAACTTTTAAATAGTCAACGATATGTTATGTTACGAAGACACCTCTCTCTCTCTCTCGAACTCCTTGTCAGCGAATAGTGCACTCTACAGGATTTGCGCTTACCTCCCTATCCGCGAGTGACTGGTGAGTGTAAGAAGTGTCGCTAATTTAGCTTCAGACTTCAGAGGGTAGGAGGACCCTCAGGATGCGCTCCTGCGCTAACGAGTCCCGGCCACCTCGCGCGGTGCACACGACACAGTACCACCACTGCAGTAGTGCAACTTACGAAACAAAGAATTTGCGTTTGTCGTTAACATATTGATGCAAGACAAGTGTAAGATAAACGATCAATTTTAGATCCTCAAAATAATCTAAACTTAATAGTATATTATTAGATTATTATTATTTAAATAAATAAATACATTATGCAATTAGTGAGTGAGGACGGATTTAAAGCGAGGGCCATAGATGAATCACGAGCTAGTGAAGGATTCTAACGACTGAATCACGACCGTGATTCAAGTGTAAGAATCCTGAGCGATGCGAGTGATTCATGACCCTCGATATAAATCCATTTTATTCAAGAGTTGCATACTATACTTTATACCATGACTACGAGAAAAAGAAAGATTTAAGCGAAAATAGACATTTAATTAAGAAAAAGGAAAGTTAAATTGGCTTTGATGTACCTAAACCAGCCGTCATTTGTTGGGTAGCAAGTTTTTCACCACATCGACCGCCTTCTCCTTCATAAAATCAGGTGTTAACACATCTTCATCACTTGAATGCATTTTTAATCGATTTATTATTAAGTAACACTAAACTTTGTGTTCGTACAACTTACACTGCATATTCAAACAGCAAAGAACACAAAATAGTTTTTATTCTAATGCTAAACTCCTTGTCGAAAATGTCGACTAATCAAATTGAATTTAGAACACACCAATTTATATAGGTCGAATACACAGATTTAGAGTAGATAGATAGGCTAGATACGGCATGCTATCCGACCAAGCGTGCCCTGCATGTTTGTACTAAAAAAAGTCTGTTAGCACAGTGACGCTTAGCGATTGAAACAATTATGTTTACGTTGAGCACATCACTAAATGGCTGGGGTGAAGTTATCGTAGGTATAAAAAAACTTTTTTACAAAAACAAAAACCGACTTCCAAAAAAAAACACTACAAAGTGAAAAATAACTTTAATTTCGGAAGTCGGTGTCTTTGGATCTGTATTTTAGTTTTTTGCCACCGACTTCCGAAATTAAAGTTATTTTTCACTTTGTAGTGTTTTTTTTTGGAAGTCGGTTTTTGTTTTTGTAAAAAAGTTTTTATTTTTCACTTTTTAGTGGTTCAGTTTGTAATTTATCTAAGTTACAATAACCCAATGTCAACTGCTCATCACGTTTTACAAAATGTTGCTTTTCCCGATGCAGGGCCGTTAATTGTTGAGGAGTTCTCCTAGTAAGAACCAGGAGAAATGGAGCTCATGGTGAAGTCACCATTACCATTATTTTGACGAGCATAAACCATATTAAAGTAATCGAATCGCAACCTGTTATATACTTAGTATAGGTAGATATAATTGAGTATTTCCGATGGCCCTCTGTGGTCTTCATCATCAGTTCCAGCTCACCAAATGGTACTTACCGAGATCAAATGCACGAGTTACTATAAAAAATACCGAAATCGATATAGGTGTGCCCATAAAATTTGAGGGTTTCCCTCGATTTCCATGGGATCCCATCATCAGATCCTGACTTGATGATCATGGGACCATTTGGGACGTATACCCTTTCGAACAAAAAAAGAAAAATCCAAATCGGTCTAGCCATTTTCGAGTAATCGGGGAACATACATAAAAAAAAAAATTAAAAAAAAAACTCCTTTTGGAAGTCGGTTAAAAAGATGACACGCTCGGTTTTCATACTATCTAATAACATGCGGTTTCTAGCCTAGATACTCTAAATCTGTGGTCGAATACATTGGTATGTTCCAAATTCAAACATCAAAACAGTGAGTAAAAGGGCTTTTTATTCACGATTTTCAGTGAATAAAATAAGCTTTTTAGAGGGGGATTGGTATAAACATTCTTTTAAAAAGACACCCCCTAAATGAACTTGGAATTTAAAATTTCTAATTTAGGTTCCCAATTAAAACCTGAACATGTTGGTTTAACTGGCATCGATTGCATGACATACTAGTATTGAAAGTACATACACGCCGCAAGACATCCGCGCTGGCTTACTGTGTGAGGTGTGACTGTGGCTGCTATTACATCAGCTAACTACTCGTATCTGGCCGCGACGTGATAAAGTGACAGCGATGACGTCACTCGCACACAGGTGTTGAAGGATCCCTACAGGTACACAATCTGTAGCTAAGTGCTGCTGATCAGACAATTACTGCGATACAAAAATATCGTGACAATTTCTAAGTCGGTGTTCCGGTCTTTCTGTACCTACCCGGTCTAAATACGAGTACCGAGTCCTTTCAAAATATATTAAAATACCAAAAAGAGCGTCTTACTTGAGAAGGATTATTTTGATAAAAGGCAACTTCAGAACAACAGAACCTTTAATAATAAAGCTATCGAACTTTTTGATATTATTAAAACAACAACTCTGAATTTGAATTTGTCACTGTGTTCAATGAACCACGGCTGGGCGTCACCGACCAATCAGAACTACGTTTTGCGCAATAAAATTAATGACAAGATAGTTGCAATGTTCGACAGATGTCAATTTAATAGACGCTTCGAGAGAAACTCGTTAATATTATTTAAGGGGAATTTTGAAGGGACGCTAAGATATTACCTGAGCGAACAAAGCCGCCAAGTATTTTGACTAATCTTAATTGGTAGGCCTTCGTGAAATATCTCGGGAGGAGAGTTATAATAACGGTGACTCGGGAGTTTGTTATGATGACAAAACTTTGTTAGTCCGTGGATACATCCAGAGGATAGGTATAAAACTTTGTTAGTCCGTGGGTACATCCAGAGGATAGGTATAAAACTTTGTTAGTCCGTGGATACATCCAGAGGATAGGTATAAAACTTTGTTAGTCCGTGGGTACATCCAGAGGATAGGTATAAAACTTTGTTAGTCCGTGGATACATCCAGAGGATAGGTATAAAACTTTGTTAGTCCGTGGATACATCCAGAGGATAGGTATAAAACTTTGTTAGTCCGTGGGTACATCCAGAGGATAGGTATAAAACTTTGTTAGTCCGTGGGTACATCCAGAGGATAGGTATAAAACTTTGTTAGTCCGTGGGTACATCCAGAGGATAGGTATAAAACTTTGTTAGTCCGTGGGTACATCCAGAGGATAGGTATAAAACTTTGTTAGTCCGTGGATACATCCAGAGGATAGGTATAAAACTTTGTTAGTCCGTGGGTACATCCAGAGGATAGGTATAAAACTTTGTTAGTCCGTGGATACATCCAGAGGATAGGTATAAAACTTTGTTAGTCCGTGGATACATCCAGAGGATAGGTATAAAAAAGTGGACACGTTTTTCACTATTATTATAAGCTTTGTGTTTTGTTACAAATGATCAATTGTTCTTACTAACTGTTACGTCAGTAACTTAAACAGCCTTATCAATTGAACTGAAGATGAGCTTATACAACACATTCGGAAGAATTGGAAGGCACATCAATAACCACAGTTAGTGATTTCATGTATGAAAAAATTTTTGCATCAAAAAACGAATAGGAAAAGTTTAAATCTAACTAGTCAGCTGTTTGTCCAAAACAGATCTAAACAACACACATAGATAGGACAACTATTTTAAACCCTTGGGCCGTGGGGTCCGAGTGCTCATAGCTTGTTTAAGGAAATCTCCAAACAGCTCGTTGACACTTCCCGTGACCCAAGGGCTGGCTTTTACCTTGGCCAGAGGCTCAGCATTGCCATACAACGTGGCAATGCCGCCAGTCTCTTGGGTACTCTACCAGTCGACAGCGATGCGGAGGAATTTTTTGACGCCATATTTTAGTTTTAGTTTAAGATATATATATTTTTAAGTCATTTTAGCTTATTTTTAAAATTATAATTGTTGGAAAAAGATATAAAGTTGAAACAGTTTAAACTATTTTAAAAATTATATTTCACGACCATTCCTACTACGACTACCTTTTAAAAGTTTTGAATATTTGGTTTGTTCAGTTTCCTTCAAATGTTCTTCCAAAATAGTAATAGTAAGTATACTTAGCAAGTTAAGTAAACTGCTTCAGTTGCTAATAGTTAGCGCACGCGGACCACACTCCTGGGCTGGCAACCCTGGCCACACTGGCATTCCTGGCCACACTGGCACTGGCAGGCCGCCAGCTGCTCATGGCGAATAACTTAACTAATGTCCGCCTAATCAAGTGACACGGCCTACAGCCTACACGCTGTTCCTAAGAGTTATGACTTCCTGGTAGCCCGCTGCGGCTGGACGGCTGGACGGCTGGACGGGGTGAACAAACTAATGAACTCATAATCATAAAATTATTGTACTGACGACGGACGGTAAGTTTGTTTCTGATGTCAACAGCAAGGGGAGGTATAAAAAAAACACACATGACACATTTAATTTTTAGGGTTCCGTAACAAAATGGTAAAAAAGGAACCCTTATGGTGTGACTCAGTCTGTCTGTCTGTCACAGCTGGATATCTCAAGAACTACTAATGCTATCAACTTGAAATTTGGAACAGTTTTAGATGACGTTTAACCAACTATTTTGCAAATAAGAAAGAAGTAAAAATAATTATATGTTTTTTTTGTAACAGGGACTGAAAGGTGGTCTTAAAAAATTAAAGTGAGGCTACTAGGGCATGTGGGGTATCATATGAAAGAGCGCTGCTTGCACATTCTTAATTTTTTTTTTATTTTTGTTTTTAGGCCGCATAGTTTTCGACTTTTGATGAAAAATGTAAAAAAAATACCGTTCCCCCCCCCCCCCCCCCCCCCTTATCTCCGATGTTTGCAAAGATAAAAATCTGATATTATTCTATGTTATAGAAGTTTATGTAAAGATTACAGGAAAAATAAAACGATGTCTCTAAGTAGCACACTTTTTCAAAAATCGGAACGGAACCCTCGGTGCGCGAGTCCGACTCGCTCTTGACCGGTTTTTTTTAAGTTAATCTTTCTTGATCAGAAAAATAGTCATGGTATTTGACTGATTTATAATGAAATAATTAACGGAATACAATGAGAACTAATAAAAAATTAAATTAAAAATTTAAAAAACCCCCAACGCATAAAAGAAAAGAGAACATTTAAAAAGTCAAAAATAATACCTATCGTTGAGCCATCAAATTCGATTGAGTAATACCTATATATATTTTAATTACAGAAATTGATGGATGGCACGATAAGGTTTGCTCATTGAATTGGCGCTATAATTTCGCGGCGGGGTACCGCATATGTACATAGTCAATCAAGTGAAGGGTCTGACTTACTTATGCGGTACCCCGCCGTGACATTATAGCGCCATTTCAATGAGCAAACCTTATCGTGCCATCCATCAATTTCTGTAATTAAAATATATATAGGTATTACTCAATCGAATTTGATGGCTCAACGATAGGTATTATTTTTGACTTTTTAAATGTTCTCTTTTCTTTTTTGCGTTGGGGGTTTTTTAAATTTTTAATTTAATTTTTATTTTAACCTTTTTAAACTTTTTAAACAATTTAACAATACAGAAATGCATTTTTATTACTGCAGAATGTTAAGTTTCTCTGCACATAACATTAACTTATAATGATGCCACCATCGTACTGCAAATAGAATTAAATACTGATAAAAAAACGAATACAAACACTACTATCTGCTATTTTTTTTTTTCAAGAGTGTACTAGTGTGCTGGATATCCTGACTGCAACATCAGCTCATCGTGTAGCCACCATTGCATTGTATGTAGAATCAAATACTGATCAAAACGAACCCAAACACGACATATCTGCTATATTATTTTACCAAGAGTGTTCTAGTGTGCTGGATATCCTGGCTGCAGCATCAGCTCATCGTGTTGCCACCATTGCATTGTATGTAGAATAAAATTCTGATCAAAACGAATCCAAACACGACATATCTGCTATTACTTTTTCAAGAGCCTTCTAGTGTGCTGGACATCCTGGCTGCAGCATCAGTTCATCGTGTTGCCACCATTGCATTGTATGTAGAATCAAATACTGATGTAAATGAATCCAAACACGACATATCTGCTATTACTTTTTCAAGAGTGTTCTAGTGTGCTGGACATCCTGGCTGCAGCATCAGCTCATCGTGTTGCCACCATTGCATTGTATGTAGAATCAAATACTGATGTAAATGAATCCAAACACGACATTTCTGCTATTAATTTTTCAAGAGTGTATCCTGGCTGCAGCATCAGACCAAGAATTCCATAATCTTGCATAGATAGATAGCATACATGGATGTTTCAAATTTTAGGTCACACTAAGGTTTGAAAGTAAAGTAAATACCCATTACGCGTCTAAGATCCCTACCGCAGCTAACAATAGAGCGAATAACTTTGAAACGGCTGAACCGATTTTGATAAAACATGTCTAAGAACCATCGCTGGAAAACCTGCTTTCAAATAAAAAAAACCGCATCCAAATCAGTCCACCCGTTTAAGCGCTACGGTGCCACAGACAGACACACAGACACACACACACACACACACACACACACACATAGCGGTCAAACTTATAACACCCCTCTTTTTGCGTCGGGGGTTAAAAATGGCCGACCAAAACAATAATTACGTAGGTGAGAGTGAGGTCGCGGCGGCTCTCGAGCCCCCGCTACGACTAGTGACGGCGCGCGGCGGGACTCGACCTAATTAAATTATATTTATTTGCGAGCACTGCCGCTCAATGAAAACGGTCGCAATTAGGAGCGGCCAGATAAAATGAAGCACCTCTGTGCACTGTGCATACTTTAAAACGTGATAAATCGTAATAAATACAACTAATTATACAATAGAACTCAGAGTCGCCCTCGTCATGACCGTGTCGTCATCGCCACTCCGCAACGCATCGCAACGCACCGCAGCGTCGTCGTGCGATCGCTGCAAGTTTAATTATCCACTTATGTGATAATTGAAGCTCGATTGCGGATTTGCTTGTGGTAGCCCATCGCAAACCAGTCGCTGTATTGAACCTACTCCAAGGTATGTATTACTTACAATATGGTAATTAAAACCACCTCCTCGCACTACATAAGCGCGCGCGGTCTCTCTCGTGTAGCCACTGAATTACTTCCAACGTCTCCATTTACTCTCTGAAATACTATAACTTAAAATAACATTGAAATTTTTTATCTGAAAATAACACTATTTTAGTTTTAGCAAAGTTTATGTTTCGCTCTTCAAATGACACTATCATTAGTGTCATTTGAAGAGCGATACATAAACTTTAAGTTTAAAAAGAACTTGCGATCCCTACCGTACGCTAGCACAGGAAAATGTAGAAAATAGTTTTTTTAAATGAGCAGAGCTCAATAGAAGTAATTATACTCGTAAACCCAAATCACTTTTCGAGAACAAGAAACATTGCCACCGAACAGTTGAGACCAAATTTAAAAAAACTATTTTCTACATTTTCCTGTGCTAGCGTACGGTAGGGATCGCAAGTTCTGTCTACATTTTCCTGTGCTAGCGTACGGTAGGGATCGCAAGTTCTGTCTACATTTTCCTGTGCTAGCGTACGGTAGGGATCGCAAGTTCTGTCTACATTTTCCTGTGCTAGCGTACGGTAGGGATCGCAAGTTCTTTTTAAACTACTTGTCTGCTGATTGGATTTCGTAGTAAATGTGAATGTGGTGCGGCGGGGCGGTGCGGCGCGGTGCGGTGTGGAGTGGTGCGGACTCGTGCGACGTCGTGCGGCGGCCACTCAATGAGCGCTGATTGCAGCAAGTCGCCGCGAGCTGGCACACAACTCGTTATCTTGTAAAGTGCGGGCGCGCGCTGCCACTGCGGATCTTTTGACGCTAAATCATTTAGGCGGATTGATAATAATTATTTGAATCATGTGAGCGACAAACCCTGAGACTGAAGTTTAATTTTCTCTACGAACACTTGTAAGTCGCGCATAACTTCAGGTGCGGCCACCAATACGCGATGTTTGTGCAGCCACCGCCACGCGCCGCCGCGCAGACAAACAGACACACACCGATGTTTGCTAACCGCATCGCAACTATACTGATCAAATACCATGTGCCTACACGCGTTTTAATGTTTACTGTAATTGCATTAATTAACTATAATTACTGCGGCATATCATATCATAATTTAGAGGATCCTTTTTGCAAACGGAACATTGCTAATGACGTCAACACTTTTAAATTCGTTTATTTATTTATTTCGTCATTGTCTTGAAATGCTTGGGCAAATCGTTTAGGGTATGTAATGAGGAGGGAAGAAACGCAAGTGACTAAAATAATGATGAACATATACTGGCGGTAGAGAGGAAGGAAAAAGAAAAGATGGAAGAATTGTGTTAGGAATGATTGAAAGAGAAGGAAGTGAATGATAGCGTGACAGTTGACAAGGGAGAATGTAGGATGCTGTGTGGCTGACGAGCTAATACTTTTGGTCTTCAGTTTTCTCGGGTATAAGTGGGCTCCTTCAGCTGCAACGTTTGGTCAAAAGTAAATGTTGCGGTGCGTTTGTTCATTGCCCTCACTTTATCCTGCTGTGAACAGCGTTATACTACACCGCCTCCCATGCTGAACAGCAGCTTACACTACTGTCATGATAATGTAGGAATACAAGTATCAGTTCGTAAACCTAATGTGTATTCAGCGTCGGATCGCGTGGAGCGCACGCAAACAGCGCGCGGCTGGGCAGCACTCGGCCGACAGCGTTATGATAGCTTTGTGTTTAGCAAGCACTCCAGCGACGCTCAATTACGATCTACGAGTAGCTGTGGACTACATGTAAGTGGGATCGGATGACGAGCAAACAGTCGCGGCGCGGCTCACCACGGACTGTGGCAAGTAAACAGAGGGTCTACTCCCTAAGCCCGAAGCCCGTAGTTTCGGCCTTCGTTACGGGCGTTTCTTACTCCGTATCACCTACGGATGGATGATTAGTTCGGGGCTCGAACGAAGTATGAATGACAACATGATTTGCCAGTTGTCCCTACTCCCGATGTGTTTTTGCCCGTCCGAAAAATTTAACTTTTACACTTGTTTTGATGGATCGTAATGTCAGACGGACGGATGAACGGATGGACGGAAAGACGGACGGACTTAGGGACAAGGCGTCCAGACACGTCGTCGTCATTGGCTGTAGCACTAACCAAGCTTCGTTGTGTCTTCCGACGTATGAATCGTAATACAAGGACTGCGCTCAAATCAGTCGCAGCATGACTGGTTTGCAAGTTCCAAATACGATGAACTGCGAAACGTTTTGTTTATTTTGTATGATAAAGTCCAGGCAGTCTTTGTCGAGGAACAACAACGAACAGCCGGGTGTCGTCCCGGGAGGGCTCGAGTGACGTGTGACGGTGCGCGGCTGCGACCCACTCCGGAGGGACATACCTACCTACAATGAGAGGAAAATAATTCCAAAAGTTTTGCACATTTGTTTGCATATCCTAATGTTTCATAATCGTCGTAAAAACGTTGCTAAACCAATTTTTTTTAAATACAATTACTAAACTTTTTGTTTAACCATTGGAATAACTTACGTATTAACATGTAGTGAAGCGCTTGCAAGCGCTGCGTCGCTCGTAAAGCGGCCATCAGGCAGAGACCCTTTATTACGCGCTTCATTATTAAAACATACTTCAATCTTACGAAAAATTGTGAATCATAACTTTTTATGGGATTTTTTATCGTTGAAATTGGTTAATTTTTTTAACCAAGTGCTTGTAAAAACTCGGCGCCATTTTAATCGCTGCTATAAGTTGAAACACTTAAACCTATTAATCAGTTGTACTCCATATTTTGCGCCTGCTTTTATTCATTTTTTCTGTCTGTTCACATCTAACTTGTAATCTCAGAGGGTAAGTCAAGATGCAAGAAGCAAAACCAGTCCTCTACTGTTGCTCTCGGGAGAGCCGCGGCGGGCGCGCGGAGGTCGCAGATTGATGACCACGGCGCCATTGATAAATGTGCCCGCACGTAATCAGCCCGCCGACATAACAAACACTCCAGACAATTTAAAATGCAATTACCGTCAGGAAACGTCGCTAATTAAACGGAGATATTCGTTAATGGCCCCCCTCACTTCACCCCCAGGCCCCGGGCCCCTGGGCCCCGCTGACCCCGGTCGGACTTGGCTTCAATTTGTAATGACATTACCTTCGCAGCCTTTTTTGTTGAAGGACGGAACGAGCAATCTCTTATTGGAGTCGGTTACGTGAAATTGATGAGTTTCTATTACGGCGAGGCGTTAGGGCCGCAAATGTATAAAATCCCTTCTAGGTGGGTCGTATGTTGATCTAGCTAGGTAGAGGTTTGGTCAGATTTTTTGCTTTTGGGTTCTCGGCGCTGAATACGTGATCGGCTTTTCTTGTAGATGTAAATGAAAAGATACGTGAAACATACTAACGAAGATAATATAAGGTTACATGAAGATCGCGAATAACAGAGCTTTACCGAGCACGTTCCCTCACATAAGTCCACGAGCCAGAACTCCAGTTGTCCAGTGCACTGCACTGCATGCGGATGGCCGCCTGGCTGTGCATGCCGCAGCCGAGATATCAAACCTGACGGAACTAATCATATATTATTATGGCAGCGTTTAATGAGGATTACGTAATGAAATAGTATTAAGCTCTGTGAGCTCTGCACTGCTGTCGGGAAGCTATGGATATTGTAACATTTTAGTGAAGTGTTTCTCGCTAAACAAACTTACACATTAATTTGTTATGATCCTGGTTTTGTTCCAAATTGCACTGATACAGTTTGATCAAATCATTTATTTCAGATAAATATCCATAAAAAATAAAATTAAACTCGAAATTAAAATCAAGATTAAAAACAAAATTAAACTCAAAATTAAAATCAAAATTAAAAACAACATTGAAAATAAAATTAAAATCAAAATAAAAAAAGCTAAATTCAAAATAGAATTAAAATAAAAAATTCAAATTCAAATCAAAATTAAAAATAGTGTTAAAAACAAAAATTAAAATCAAAATTAAAACAAAAATTAATTTATATAGCTATACGAAATAGTATATTATGCAATTAGTGAATAAAGGACGGATTTAAAGCGAGGGCCATAGATGAATCACGAGCTAGTGAAGGATTCTAACGATTGAATCACGACCGTAGGGAGTGATTCATGATGATTGAATCACGAGCGTAGCGAGTGATTCAAGTGTTAGAATCCTGAGCGACGCGAGTGATTCATGGCCCTCGATATAAATCCGTTTTATTCAAGAGTTGCATACTATACTTTATACCATGACTACGAGAAAAAGAAAGATTTAACTGAAAATAGACATATAATGAAGAAAAAGGAAAGTTAAATTGGCTTTGATGTAAACCAGCCGTGATTTTTTGGGTAGCAAGTTTTCCACTATATCGGCCGCCCTCTTTTTCATAAACTCAGGTGGTAACTCATCTTCATCACTAGAATGCATTTTTAATCGATTAGAACAACACTAAACAAACACAACATTAAAGATTAAAGTAACACTAAACTTTGTGTTCGTACAACTTACAGTATTCAAAATAGTGCCAATTTACTAAGGACAGCAATAAGAACACAAAACAGTTTTTATTGTAATGCTAAACTCCTTGTCGAAAATGTCGACCAATTAAATTGAATTTAGAACACATCAATACAAAGATTACAGTTACACTAGATACGGCAAGCCACGACCAAGCGTGCCCTGTATGTTCGACTGTTCGTACTAAAAAAAAAGTCTGTTAGCTCAGTGACGCTTAGCGATTGAAACAATTCTGTTTACTTTGAGCACATCACTAAATGGCAGGGGTGAAGTTATCGTAGGTATAAAAAAGATGACACGCTCGGTTTTCATACTATCTAATAACATGCCGTATCTAGCCTAGGTACTCTAAATCTGTGGTCGAATACATTGGTGTGTTCCATTTTCAAACATCAAAACAGTGAGTAAAAGTGCTTTTTATTCACTGTTTACAGTGAATAAAATAAGCTTTTTAGAGGGGGAATGGTATAAACAATGTTCTTCTAACCGAGCAGATAGCTGTGTTGCTGGGAGTTTGTTACGCCACTTCTTCTTCCCAGGTGAAGCGCTAGGAAGTGGTGAAGGGCGGCGTGGGCGGCCTGCCGCGGGACTGTCTTATGTCATTTTGACGTTCGAAAAGTGCTGTTTCTCAGCCTAGTTGGAATAAATACCTTTTGATTTGATTGACTGTTTTAATGACTGTAGGCATAGAATTTCTTTAAACGAGAATGAGCGTTCTTTCGGATTTTTGTTAATTAATTTGTTTTCGTCAAAGCCCTGGGCTGGTTACGATTTGTCCAATAAATGGCAATTGGCTTAACGCATTGGCGACACCTTTTGAAAAATCATAGTCTTATTTTAAAGTCCCAGTGCGCAAAGATCTGAGCAACTCGGCTGACATAAATACATCTGTCTTGCTAGCATAGAAGCTGAGCTGTGTCTGAGTGTTGCCTGACACAGCTGCAGATATTGGCAATCAACCAGTAAGTGCTGCTCGCGACTGTACACAGCACTCCGTCAACAAGTTACACCACGACTAATAAACGCTCACACTACAGTCAACTTGCTGTGATAACATCTCGAGTTCTGTGTGAGGCGGGGGCCGGGGGGGGGGGGGTGATGGCTGTTATCAGTTGGGCATAAAGTTGACCGGGATAGTTCATCAGCGTTAGATTCAATATCACAACGACGCCTATTACAAATCCTAAGATGAATACAGGGATAATACAGGGTGGCAGGGACACAAAAAAAAACAGGCAAGAGCGTGTTGGACCACGCACAATGAAGGGTTCCGTAGTTGCAAAGATTTTATCCCGAAAACAAACTTTTACCTTGGCCAGAGGCTTAGCATTGCCATACAACGTGGCGATGCCGCCAGTCTCTTGGGTACTTTACCAGTCGACAGTGATGCGTGATGCGGAGGAATTTTTCGACGCCATATTTTAGTTTGTGAATATAGTTGAATTATTTCTAATTTCAGATGAGAATATTTTCTTGTTTCATACATAGTTTACTTGGATTTGATTTACTTTCGAGTGTCAAAATATGTCGCCTAAATGGTCGTGTCGTAGAGCTCCAAAGGACTATAAACCTACGTATTTGATATTAATTTTAACTTGAACGCGTGGAGTTATCCCCGCGTTCCTGAGAAAAACGGTCTTGACAGACTGACAGACAGACAGATAGACGGACAACGAAGTGATCCTTTATGGGTTCTATTTTTCACTTTTGAGGTACGGAGCCCAAAAAATTAACTGATCTATGCATTTTAACCGCGTAAGTACTGTAGTTTTGTAAGAAACAGCAGATTTTTTTTTCAAATAACCGATGAAAATATCAACGCAGAGGTCCAGACTCAACTGAACACAAGCAACTGAAGGAACACGGGTGGGTTTTAGTCAGTAAAAGTCTGACACGCCCTTCCGCTCCACCCAGAGCGGGACAAGTTATTTGATGATTTCCATCCACGAAAAAAAAAAGGGGGTACTGAATCCGTGGTATCAGGTTGCGCGGGTATGTCCCGCCATTCTGTATGTCTATATGTGGTACTCACAGTCTTGCCAAAATCTTACAACAAGGCTGAAGAAACAAAAATATCCAATTCCTTCAAAAACGTTTGTATAGGTAAATAATGTGCTCTACCAATGATTGCTTGACTTTTATCAGTCACGTTACGAACGACACAGTACACTGTAGTAGGTACATTGAAATCATCGTGTTCTTTGTCCTCGTGGACCTGGGAGGCAAACAACGTAAAGCTGAGCATGATTATTGATGCTAAGTGAATGTAATTATTGCGAGTGCTAACTGCTGCTGTCTATAAGGGCGCGAAGCCAAGCACCGGCAATACGCCGCGCGGGTGTGGCACGTGCCGAACTTATATACAAATGTTGTTATTTTAATTTCGATTCTCTACAAACTGATCAATGAAAACGTGACCGTTTTCAATGCGCACTTCTCTTTATTTTATATCTCATATTGTCATAAAAAGCAGATGGTAGGGTATTGGAAATTCAATAGATATAACAATATTTTGAACTGTTTTTATCAAAAGACGAGCGACTGGTCAAAAGGGGAGTTTGATTAGAACTGTAAAGAAAATGTAATATGCTACAAACGATTGCTTTTCCGTACTTTTTAAAACACGTGGGTAATAATAACACCTGATCTATAGTATGGAAATACAGCTGTGTCCCTCGCACCACGCGTGAAGTAATAATGCAGCAGCACTCACAAGGAGCAGCACTAAACCTCGCCATAATACTGCAGTAGACGGCGCACATTTTAAGCAACAACGTTGCACCCGTCATAAAGTGTGGAATTATGCGCGGCGGAGGAACGCGCCGCTACGTGCCGCCGTGCACACACACACACACACTGCGCCGCTAGTGCCGCCGTGCACACACACACACACACACTGCGCCGCTAGTGCCGCGCCCGCCGTGCACACACACACACACACGCCGCGTGCTGACGGCACAGAAGCCCCACTCGCACGGCCGGCTGTCCTGATAAAGCAACACCTAGTACATATTCTAATCTCCACACACACAACACGCTCCAGCTAAACATTTTGTTTGCTTTGGCCAGTTCAAGCTTACAAGCATGCAGTAAGTCAACCTTCTGAACAATACTATTTATCGGCGCAACGCGTCACCACTCCGGGCACCTGCAGCTGGGCTCAGGAGCGCCATGTAGTGTTCGCGGTGTCAGCGCCGTGAATCAGTTGAATGTGTGTCGCACAAGTAAATATGCGCGCTGATCGCTTAGCTTAATAAGCGGCAGCGCTGGCGGCCAGCCAAGCCCCGCCGCCGCCCCGCCAGCCTGCAGACTTATGGAACTGCACAACATACGCCGACTCAGCAGTGATTAAGATTTTTGCTGCACCGCGCACCGCCATCTGCCGAACGAATGGCTCGACCCGCTTGCTCTTCTGAATTGTTTTTTTATGACTACTTCGTTGAGGAAATTAGTTCCTAACGTCTTAGCGAGCTTATCTCAGTAATATGGCGCTACTTGTTCACGCCACTCCCCGTTATACGCGCATTTAACTTAACGCTTCACATTCGTTCTTATAACTCACATACGACTTTTCCATTTGAAATAAGACTTCTGCAACATGCTTTGTCCATTATCAGACGCTCAGCGGCAAGCTTACAATATCCAGGTGTCAGAACATTCTAGAAAAGCTTTTGAAACATGGATTTGACGAAAATCTAATTATGTTTAAAAAAACATTACGAAACCAAAAAATAAAACTACCATAAAAAGTGAGCTTTGGACGGAGCTTTCATCAGACGAGTGTTGCAACTCTACCAAAACACAATAAGCAAAAAATAGTGTCACATAAAAGTGGAGAAAAGGAATAATTTGTAGCATTATAACATCCATTGCGGGGCCACGTGCGCGCGGCGGCGGCGCCCCACGCGGCCAAAGCTGCACGGTACTGGTCACGCGCGCGCGAGCGAGTTGTCGCGCGCGTGCGCACTGACTGTAGCGCCATGTGCTGAGTTATTATAATGTGCAACCCTAGATTATGTACCTAGCCAAGGCTATGAAATCGTACTACGCAGTTGCGTAGCCACAGCTACGAAAGCGTAGTGGCTACGTGCTACGATGCTACGCCATTATCAAAAGCAAACTTTTGGGAGCTTTTCTGATAGATGCAGATTTTGAATAATTGCATATCACTTATTAACTTTGAATCGTAGTTACTAGCCGTTTCTGAGTTGCTAAAGGTACTTTATAGTGGGAACGGTGTGTAACCGTGTATTCACGATACAATAACTGCGTTATTGATGACAACCTGTGTTTGTCCGCCATTCCCCGCCAGTTCCACGCCCAACGCTACGACTCTGTGAGCTCCATGTAATCTCTTTCACTGTCTTAAAGAGGCTTAGTATATATGTGACTACCAGCCACTAAGAAAAATGTTAAGGGACGAGAAAATCACGCGAATGGAGTAGAAAGTTTACTTTGAATTCAAATTGGGAGCTAAACAAATTATACTTTTTAAACTTTCGCGATTTGTACACATTATAAAATATTATCGAGAATGGGTCTTATTTCGATATTCCTTTTCACGAGGTAAACAGGTACCTACTTGTTTCCCGACGTTTCATCTGCCTTGCAGCGATCGTGGTCACGGGAGGACTGTTTACCTCGTAAAAAGGAATACCGCGATAAGACCCGTTCTCGATAATATTTTATAATGTAAATAAATTATAGTTTCAAAAAACTATAAAACACGCTTAAATACCATTAAACTAAACTAAAAAGTAAAAAATATTTGTCCTTGTAAAAAAGCGTGGGTGCTTTCGAATTACAGAGTTAGTGTGAGAACTACAGAGTTAGTGTGAGAACTACAGAGTTAGTGTGAGAACTACAGAGTTAGTGTGAGAACTACAGAGTTAGTGTGAGAACTACAGAGTTAGTGTGAGAACTACAGAGTTAGTGTGAGAACTACAGAGTTAGTGTGAGAACTACAGAGTTAGTGTGAGAACTACAGAGTTAGTGTGAGAACTACAGAGTTAGTGTGAGAACTACAGAGTTAGTGTGAGAACTACAGAGTTAGTGTGAGAACTACAGAGTTAGTGTGAGAACTACAGAGTTAGTGTGAGAACTACAGAGTTAGTGTGTGAACTACAGAGTTAGTGTGAGAACTACAGAGTTAGTGTGAGAACTACAGAGTTAGTGTGAGAACTACAGAGTTAGTGTGAGAACTACAGAGTTAGTTTGAGAACTACAGAGTTAGTGTGAGAACTACAGAGTTAGTGTAAGAACGTCGTACAAAGCTTCCCACCCACGCTTTCTTTTACAATGACATTAATTATAACATACGGCGAATTATTGGTTTTGTGAAGAAGTGTTATGTGCGGTGTAAAATTATGTAAGTAGCCCGCAACCCGTAATTTAAATTACGTATTTTACAGTTAAGTTTTGCATTTGGAAACGTTCTAAAAACCTTCCCAAACGTTTCGCGCGTTTCGTTTCCGTGTCGTTTCGTTCGTGCGCGTGCGTTCGTTTTGTGCGCATGCAACGCATTTTGTTTTCTTTTTGTACCTTATTTTAATTTTAGGCGCCATTTTAGTCAAATAAACAGGTTGTCTTTCTTTCTTTCTTTCCTTCTTTCATTTGGACGTAGCTGGACAGTGTTGTGCTATTCACGTTAAACGCGCGGGCGGCGCACGGTGTGTCTCGCGAGTGCGCGCTCCTCCGCCCCTCCGCGGCGTGCCGCACGACAACGCACGACACCGCAGCGCGCGGTACCCGCGGCCTGCCCACTATTAAGCCAAAACTACACAATGAGATAACACAGAAGACCCAGTCGAACTGAGACTACAGACTAAGGGCTCAAATACATAAGCAGATTACGACGTTAATTCAGACTATATTATATGGGCTTCCACTGACGTTGCCGCGCCGCGGCACGTTGCGTCGTCGTAAAGTGTTCATGTGTTTGAGCCCTAAGGGGTCCCCGAAACGAGCAATCGTAATTGATCAATTTCTGTTGTACTAATATTGTCAATCTCATCAATTGCACTTGATAGACGGTCTTGTTGCGCATCATAAATCACGTAAAAATTGCCTCGCATTTGATCGTTTCCCTTAGAAGCCGCTACGATTGGTAAACACAACCATAGTTATCCTAGTGTAGGCTTTACTTACAGGATGCTGCATCGAGTAAGTGTCATAGATAGGTAGGTACGAGTTCTTCGTTGCACACGACACATCTAATTTTCTCGTGTTCTGTGACCGTTATTTAGTTGTGTGCAGTGGACTTACTGCACCTACCTATTTGTTGACCGCCCACCTACTGTGCAACCTGCGCGTATTAATGAAGCCGCGGTCAGGAACAACTGGAGCATGCCCAACTTGTACTATACTATTATATTAAGGCCTAGTTGCACTAACTGCAAATAGTTTGCAACATTATTACTTACCACAATAGTACATTTATCGTGCAACATTGTCCAACAAAGGCATGCCGCAAGATTTCACTTACCAACTATGAAAAGAATGTGAAGACACGAAAAGGCTCTAAGAATGAACGGACAAGTTTGCTAGATGGTGAAACTGTATTAAAAATTGTATAATAATATTCATGAAATCTATATTTTAGATTGAAAATCTACAACTAAATGACAAAGTCACAAGATCAAAATGACTGAATATTTGAATTTGAACTCAAACATTTTGTGATAACAAAACAATGTCGAACACTATTCACAATCTCTTGTACAGTTGTCAAGTTAATTTACAACAATAACCCCTTTCAATGTCTGAGCGGGACTTTTGTTCGCTGGGCAGGAAGAAATGCGACGCGGGAGCGAGGAGGCGCTCGCTAGCGTGCGCCGGTCGCTACCGCCGGTCGCCGGTCGCCGGTCGCCGGTCGCGAGCCCCGCCGGCTTAGTGTTGACTGAACACTTCACTCGCTACTTATTAACGAGCAACCCTCGCCCACTGCACGGCTGCACGGCCGGCCGCTCGCTGATTCCAACGAACACCGATACTTTCTCCTACCACAATCTATTCAATCTACACTTAGTCTTTTAAAGTACTCTTAGGTGTAGTATGTTTGCTGCCGTATTCCAACGTGTTTAAGACGCGATTCCAATTGAGTTTTGGAGAGAACTGCCTACAGCTACACTGCCACATATCAATTTAGCGAAACCTTTTGTTAGTGTTCACGGCGTGGTGGGGATATACATTATTCAACGGAGCGACGTTCATTAAGTGCTCGTAACGAGTTTAAACTGAATAAATGAATTTGAATTGTATCAAAATATTCAGTGCGTTGGTGGCGCTGACGTAAGAAACTGACTCGTGACATGCTTGACATTTATACTCCAAAATCAATACAATTAAAAACAGCACGATACATTTCGCGATTATATTTTTTCATAAAGCTTCAGTCTTATTTATCACTAGCTAAGCCACGCAACCAACTTCCAAATAATTTCAGTGATGCAAAAGTCCCGTGGGCTGGCAATCGTATGATATGAAGCGTGAATAGAGACATTAGCAGCGCGCTGACGCATCCCCGAGCCGGACACGTCACGCGTCAGTGTCGGCGATTGATTCGTAATCGGCGCGCCAGCGAGCCAGTCAGCCGGACAGCCGGACAGCCGGCCCGCTGGCCGCTGATAGCGACCCGCGCGGCGCGGGCGGGTTCATGCTATTTAGTATCTATGATGATATTAAGTATAGAAGATAACACAGTTTTTGTTTTGTTGCAATTTATCTTATTGCCGCACGTTATTTTGGATGAAGAATTTAAACCAACAGAACTGACAAGTAAGTTAGATGATTCCATTGTAGACCTTACCTTTTTAACGTAGAGTGGCAAACTTAATGAAAGCTCAATAAAATCAATGTACAATTGTCTGTTTCCCCAAATAAAATAAAATAAAATAGTCGATACTTAACCAAATCTTGTAAATTTTGTCACCCATTTTCTGGCAACTGTATAAGCTGTAATCTTCTATTTATATAAAAACCGGTCAAGTGCGTGTCTGGCCACGCGCAATGAAGAGTTCCGTAGTTTGGAAGATTTATCCCAAGAACAAACTTAACTTTTTAGTTGATAAGCATGTACTTTCATACATTCCAACTGTAAAATTAAGTTGGCCGACTGTTACTCGAGTCGTTAACTTGTAAAGCTTACTTAGCTGTGATAGTTTTCCATGTAACTTCGTTATACAGGGTTATTGGTAAAACATCAATATCCTCTTAAGGGGCACTGTACTCATAATTACGAACAACTTTTAATAAGGGTCCAAACCTGAAATCGCGAAAAAAAAATCAGCTGTTCAGTACATTTATCTACATCAAACTCGTCAAGATGTAGGGAGCAGCTGATTTTTTTCCGCGATTTCAGTTTTGGACCCATAGTAAAAGTTGTTCATAATGATGAGTACAATGACCCGTTAAGAGGTTGTTGGTATTTAACCAATAATCCTGTAAATTCTACTGCCATGATTTTTTTCACATATCCAAAAACAACCATTTATCTGGCAAGGGAAGGGGACACTACTCTAACAAAAATTAAAAGCTTAATGTTACGCAAACGGATCCCTGAATCAAAACACGGTTTTCACACATCCGCTATATTTTTCAACGGCCTATCCAACTAAGCCCCACACCATCAGATATATGAGAAATATAAAGTCTTCCCCACTTTAGGTGTAGGTAGAGGGAGGTACCCTATAAAACTTTTTTTAAGATTATATTTTACTACTTTGTCGGCGTGATTAATAGTGTATCCATGACAAATTATAGCTTTCTAGTACTAAGAGTCTCTGAGCTAAGCCACGGACATACGGACAGACAGACAAACAGATGGACATGGCGAAACTATAAGGGTTCCTTGTTGACTACGGAACCCTGAAAAAAATGAAACGCTGTGGTTGTTTGCTGTTTGTTGTTAAGCGCATCACCTGAGAACGCCTGGACCGATTTGGTTATTTTTTATTTTAAAATGTTCGTTATATTCCGAACTAGGTTTTTACGGAAAGGAAAATTGAAAAAAAATCCCGATAAATTTTCAAATTTGAGAAAAATTGAACGTCCTTTTTTCTATGGGATTTTTGTATGAACTATTGAAATTTGGACAGGACAACGTCTGTCGGGTCAGCTAGGTACTGATAAATGTCACTGTTAATAAATATGTATTGTGTCGTTGTTGCAGGAGGAGCTCCGCGACAACCTGACAGTGAGCGTGATGAGCTTCGTGCCGACGTTGGACGACGACGGCAAGCCCATCACCTGCCGCGCTGAGAACCCCAACGTCACCACGCTCAACATGGACACCTCCTGGACCATCAACGTTGTCTGTAAGTCTATACATGACGTCCCCACGCTCAACGTAGACACCTCTTGGATCATCAACGTTGTCTGTAAGTCTATACATGACGTCCCCACGCTCAGCGTAGACACCTCTTGGATCATCAACGTTGTCTGTAAGTCTATACATGACGTCACCACGCTCAACATGGGCACCTCTTGGACCATCAACGTTGTCTGTAAGTCTATACATGACGTCCCCACGCTCAACGTAGACACCTCTTGGATCATCAACGTTGTCTGTAAGTCTATACATGACGTCCCCACGCTCAACATAGACACCTCTTGGATCATCAACGTTGTCTGTAAGTCTTGACGTCCCCACGCTCAACGTAGACACCTCTTGGACCATCAACGTTGTCTGTAAGTCTATACATGTCGTTACCACGCTCAACATGGACACCTCCTGGACCATCAACGTCGTCTGTAAGTCTAAACATGACGTCACTACGCTCAACATGGACACTTCCTGGACCATCAACGTCGTCTGTAAGTCTATACATGCCGTCACCACGCTCAACTTGGCACCTCTTGCACCATCAAAGTTGTCTGTAAGTCTATACATGTCGTTACCACGCTCAACATGGACACCTCCTGGACCATCAACGTCGTATGTAAGTCTAAACATGACGTCACTACGCTCAACATGGACACTTCCTGGACCATCAACGTCGTCTGTAAGTCTATACATGCCGTCACCACGCTCAACTTGGCACCTCTTGCACCATCAAAGTTGTCTGTAAGTCTATACATGTCGTTACCACGCTCAACATGGACACCTCCTGGACCATCAACGTCGTCTGTAAGTCTAAACATGACGTCACTACGCTCAACATGGACACTTCCTGGACCATCAACGTCGTCTGTAAGTCTATACATGCCGTCACCACGCTCAACTTGGCACCTCTTGGACCATCAAAGTTGTCTGTAAGTCTATACATGACGTCACTAAGCTCAACGTAGACACCTCCTAGACCATCAACGGTGACAGAGCTTGTTCTGCCATATTTGTATTATATTAATATTATGTATTTGATTTTACATTCATTGTCGTCTCGGTCATTATGAAACGCAAAACAATAATCGCAACACTTGCAAAACTTTTTTATTATTGTTTAACAAAGCTCTGCTGCCCTTAAATAATGATAATCACAGTTGGTGGGTGAGGTTTGGAGTGCAGTCGGTGTGTCGGTGTGTGTGTCAGTGGGTCGGATCGGTCGAGTGCGCCCAGCCGCACTGTGGACGGCGGCGGCGCGCGGCGCGGCGGCCGGATGGCGGCGGACACACCTGCACGTGACGCTCGAGGGTTTGGTTTTCGCAGTTAGTCCTTCAAGTAGACCGCTGCGCGTGGGCCATGGCGGCCGTGGCCGGTATTCTAACCAGCCCAGCTCCCTCCAGAAGTTGATTACGTCTCCTGGTCTGTTGACAACATCTGCAATAGATCTCACCCAGATCTCCTCGAGGGTTTCTGTGTTAATCTGGGTGACGCCTGTGCATTCAAACGGCACAATAAAAAAGTACCTCATTCATTTGATCATAATTGAAATGATCTTTCATGTTGCGCATTAAAACTTATAGAAATACAGTATTTTAACTGTAAAATTAAGTTTGTAAAATCACGCAAATCAGCGAAATCGCCAAAATTTCGAAAAAGGCCTCTTAAACAGCCACAAAAGATGAATTAAATACTACATTTGAAATAGAATAGTAATAAAGAGTACAAAACATTTACAAAGACCACATTTCTAGATATTAATTGAAAATAAAACAACGCTATTGAATAAGTATGTTCTTGTAATGAAGCGGTTATTCTCATAGACATGTTTTTCTCAAAGAAAGTGGCTGCGCGCTGTAAAGTGCTGGAGCGCTGCGGAGCGCCGCCGCCGCCGCCGCCGCAGCCATTTAATTTATCGGCTACAAGTGTTCCTTACTTACACAGCGACTTAATTATTGAAATGAAACAGCTTTTACGAAATATGTTGCGCATTACTTATATTCTTTTCTATTTTACTTTTCGAAGAATTTTCAATTAATTTATTTGTGCCATGCAGTGTATCCAATCATCTTGAATCAATCGTTGACTTTCCCGAACTATCACTTGTTACGCTTTTGTTTAGCTTTCCCTCGTACTCGATGACTGGACGACGATGAGACATTCCACTGTCCACACCCAGTGTTCAGTTAGCTATAAAGCGTCAGGTGCTCTATTATTTATTTTTCTTAATGTGCCGAGGGTAATAAATTAAATTAAATTAAGCTAAATTGTCACAGCCCAGAAGTAAGCAATTAATATAGCTTCCATTCGTTTCCATAGCGTGCAGGGCACGTAGGTCACGATGTCCAGTGTCCCATCGTGTTGTACCAAACACTTTTTTTTTTGGATTAATAGCTATGGTCACTTGCGTGCGAATCGCTATTATCAAAAATAGTAAAAAGGAAAGCCTTTTTCCAGCTTATTCTAGACATAAGAGCACAAATGAGTTACAATTTCGTTTTGCATAATGATTGGTATATTGCAGATCCGCCGGTGGTGCGGCTGCGCCTGGGCAGCTCGCTGGCGGCGGGCGACATCAAGGAGGGCGACGACGTGTACTTCGAGTGCCACGTGCGCGCCAACCCACCCGCCAGGAAACTGTCGTGGTTGCACGATGTGAGTACCTGTCTTCGTTAGTTTACTAGATACATCAACTCGCCCCTGCTTGGCACGTTGTTTATACAGGGTGTTTCTTTTAAGGTGTCAAGCCAGAGCGAGCTGATAGCAGAGTACCATACCTATCGATTTAACCCCCATGTATGTTTTTTTTTTTTTTGTAGTTTTCGAGTTATTTTGGATCCCTCATTTCATATCAATGGTAGAAGGCATAACATTTATGTTTTTATTATCAACAGAGCTCTGCTAAAACTTAAAGGAATAGTAAATATCAGGATTGACAAAGATATGCAAAGATAATAATAAAATTCAGCAACAAAAGTTTTGTGTACCTGAATTAGCTGAACAATGACGATGATTATTAGAGATGTGGGAAAAAAAAACTTTTTAACAAAAAAAAAAAAACAATCGACTTCCAAAAAATAACTACAAAGTGAAAAATAACTTTAATTTCGGAAGTCGGTGTCTTTGGATCTGTATTTTAGTTTTTTGCCACCGACTTCCGAAATTAAAGTTATTTTTCAATTTGTAGTATTTTTTGGAAGCCGGTTGTGTTGACATAATTATATTATTTGATATGTGCTCGTCAAGACATTTCTTTTGATACCAAACATGTCATGATTATCTCAATTTAATTTTTTTCGAGGTCAGAGGGGCAATTCTCGTACCTAAAAAACCGGTCAAGTGCGAGTCGGACTCGCGCACGAAGGGTTCCGTACCATATTATATGTTTAACAATCGCAAAGATAACTTTTTACTTATTGTATAATGATACTGTGAATTACAAGGTTATTTTTTGCAGTTGCAGAAAATCACCCCTGTTTAAACAAAATACCTTATGAATCGCCGTTTTCAGTATTGTTGATTAAATACAGTATTCATGGTACCTACATGGTATAAAGAAGTTTCAAATTCCTAATTTGTTGAATTGTTGCGCTAGAGCTCGTACAAAAATTGTCTAAAATTTACAACTTTTGCGGCCCCCTATTTCTTAATTTTAAAAGATAAAAAAAAAATGTTTGTACTCTACTCAATGAGTTCTAGACGATGACACCCCACATGATAGATTAAATTTTTTATTTTTTTTTCAAAATGAAAAGTTTGTATGGGGACCGACCCCTTATATTTTGCTTTATTTTTATTATATGTTGTTATAGCCGTAATAGACAGCGGAGGCTTAGTAAGTTTGTACTGAACTGTACGTGGTTGTCTGATTTCATGGAATTTAATTTTCTTGCGCGGAACCCTAATTATTTTTCTAAAATAAAAATAGCCTAAGTTACTCCTTAAAACATGAGCTATATGCCGTCAAAATTGGTAAAAATTCGTTTGGCAAGTTTCCTAACTTGACTCAAAGTACCATTTTTTTTATCGGACTGCGCTTTAAAATTCTTCTATACAAACTTTAACATCCCTAAACCTTATTTGAGGCATAGTTTTGAAAAACTAATAATGACAAACATTATTACTTACTTATGCAAGTATTTGTACTAAGTTTGAAGTTCATTAACCAAATTAATAAGATTTTTCATATAAACTGTATCTCTGTTTACACGAACACAGATAAAGAATTTCAAAAATCGTCTGGTATGTGTCCATAACTTGACTCAAACATTATTTACACCAATTTTAGAGTTAATGAAGCCCCCAATAAAATCCTCCGCTATAAAATGAACTTTTCACCCCTTAGGGTTAGGTTTTTTGAAAACCCTGATACACGTTAGTCTTAATTTTTGGTCTCAGGTATAAAAACTGAGTTTTGAGTTAATCGGACCGCGTGTTAAAGTTCCTCCATACAAACTTTGACACCCTCAATCCCTCCTTAGTTTAGGAAAGGTTAGGAGTAGTTTAGGAAAACTAAAAATGATAAACTTTATAATTTACTTAGATGAATATTCGTGCTAAGTTTCAAGTCTATTAACTCAAGGGATAGGATTTTTCATACAAACTTTCATCCCCTATTTTACCCCTTTAGGGATAGAATTTCCAAAAATCCTTCCTTAGTGGATGTTTACACTATATAAGTTATCTATGTGCAAAATTTCAAGTCTCTAGGTCCATTGGTTTGGGCTGTGCGTTGATGTATTAGTCAGTGACTCAGTCAGGACTTTGATTTTTTTATATATATATAGATTTACCATGTTATTTTAAGACCACAGAGTTCCTATAGGTTTTCCTGTAATCTACAGGTATAGAACTATTTTCTATATTTTTTTCAAAATTTTAGGCTCAGTAGTTTCGGAGATAAGGGGGGGGAATGGTCAATTTTCGTCAATTTTCTTAAATAACTTTAAAACAGTATATTTTAAAATTATAAAAAAATATATTTGAGACCCTCATAGTAAGCCCTTTCATTTGATATGTCACACGGTACAGTTTACAAAACTTTGTTTTTTAATTTTCTTATTTTCCCCCTAAAAGTGACTCTCATATTCAAAATTCATATATTTACTTTAGCTGTACGTGTTTGGGTCATAGGAATCCATATGTGTACCAAATTTCAACTTAATCGGTCCATAAGATTCGGAGCAAATTGGCTGTGACAGACGGACAGACAGACAGACAGACACACGAGTGATCCTATAAGGGTTCCGTTTTTTTCCTTTTGAGGTACGGAACCCTAAAAACGTTCACAATCTCATGCCAGCGTCAATCAAAATGTCAAAAATGAAGGTAAACGCTATACAATTTCTGTCAGATTGAGTCTTGAGATGATATTGCGAACGTTGTTAAAAATACGAGAATTGCCCCTCAGAAGTTTACGTGTAAAGTCCACCATATTAAATTTAGGGAGAATTTATGTAGCATACCCAGACCATTATTACGAATCTATCGAAACATCATTCATCAAAATCGGTTCAGTAATTTAGCGCTACGGTGGAACACACATAAATACATACTTTTATACATACATTCATACATACATAGACTGCTAAAATGATAACCCTTCCTTTTGGCTTTGCTGTAGTCGAGTAATTAAGCTGCCATTATGAATAAAAATCGGCTAAACGCGTGTTGGACAACGCACAATGAAGGGTTCCGTAGTTGGGATGAATTTATCCCAAGAACAAACTTAATATTGTAGTTGAAAAATATGTTCTATATGTGTTGGTTGTTATGTGTATTTGATTCTAACTGCAAATGTAAGTTGGTCGCCTGTTACTCGTTAACTTGTAAATCCTACTTAGACAGTTTTCCTACTTTATACTACTGCCATGGTTTTTTTTCACTTACTTATCTAAAACAACCATTTAGCTTGGTGGAGACTAAATTAGCACTTTAAAGCTTAATATTTTGCAAACGGATCGAATTTAATAATCAAGTAATCGAGAAATGGTTTTCACACACCCACAATATTTTTAAACAGCCATCCAACGACATCCGTGCCAAATCAAATTAATACGGCTTCTTAGTACCTACTAAGAGACTCTGAGTTAAGCCGCGGCGTTTGGGAGCTTCAAAGAACGTTAACTTTTTGTCAGAATGTCGTAGCGCGTAGCCCCGTAGCTCGTAGCGCGTAGCCCCGTAACTCGTAGCCGTAGCAGCGTAGCACACTGTTAGAAGGACCTTCTTCTATTTTATTTGAATTATTAATGTGTTAATGTTGATGAGAGAGAACTATAAAAAAGTGAACACAACAGACATTCCTCAAATATTTTATAGTCGCTGCATTCGAAACAAATATACAAATCCCTTTGATTTCTTATATGTTATATGTTCTTATATGTTTGCTGAACGTTTTTGTATCAATCAACTCCTATCGCAGTGCACTGCTGGACATAGGTCTCTCCCAGGCTGCGCCACCACACCCTGTCCTCCGCCTTCCGCATCCAGTCTGTGTCTGTCCCAGCCACCTTTTTCAGGTCGTCGGTCCATCTAGCTGGGGGCCGTCCTACGCTACGCTTGCCGTTACGTATTTGTATGGGACGTGAAAAATAATAATGATAACAAATGAATCCGACGTCAATGTGAAAACAATGCGAACATTTGACGAGTGGCGGCGAGCGCGGGGGTGAGTTACGGGGAGGGGACGCGCGGGTGAAGTAATAGACGACGATGTACGGTCCGATAATCGCTTTGTACTGTGTCGCTCTGTTTTAATCAGCAATATACAGACGGGGGCGGTAGGTACACATTTTTTTGTTTCGCTTCACCCTTTCAGGGGCAATCAGCCGCGCGTTGTTACACGGCTCGCGCACGCATCGCCGCGCGCGCCTCCACGACCACGCTTTTTTTTTCTCTGTATTGTGTTCACGTTTTGTTGTCGGTACACGCGGTGCGGCGGCGACTCCTCGCGACCCACTTACCCGTCCGCACCGCAACGCACCGAGCCACACCGAGCCGCACCGTGGCGCTCCAAATGCGATTGTTTCTGATTCTGACATTACGTTATATCCGAGTGACGTTGGCGGGTGACGCGTCGCGTATTTCCTACGCATTTCAATTTCCATAATGTGCTCCTTTGTGAGAAATGCGTGGAACATGTAAATATAGTAAACTTAAAATTAAATAGCAACATCCGAGAATATTCGAACACAATATTATATTACACATACGAGCAAATTATTGGGGCGCAGCGAGCCGCGGTTTTGTGGCGCGCGATGTACGCGGCGGCGGCAGCATGGCTGGCTTACTGGTCAGCTCGAGCTGACTAATGTTTCGGGAACAACCGACTACATGCCGAGAACTGGACCGAGAACTGTCGACTTCCACTGTAGAAGGTCGCATCTAAATTGGAATTTAAAGCACCATGTGGATGTGGACGGGAGGAAGGCACACAATTTAATGCTGAATTCTTGAATAAGGCAAAGTCAGATGTATTGTGCAGTACAAATAGCTGTAAGGATCGCTGATAGCCGCAGTGATTAAATAAAAGCGTGCATCGCGTGCATTGTGTCGCGGTGACGTATGACGCGCGATATTATTCGCGTGATTTTTGTCGCGCGCCCGGCGCGGCGTCCATTTGTCGCGCGGCGATGACACGCCTCATTGTTTTATGTGTGATTGTTTTTGACAAATGGGGGACGCAGCGGAGCCGCGCGAATTAAAACGCACATAATTTACAGCGGTCATTTGCGACGACGCGGATATACGTGCGCTGTTTGCGATCACCACTCACTATCGTATCGAAAATATTCCGTTTGTTTTTACACAAATATGACGCGTATTATTCGAATAATGTTCAACCGTGAATGGCTAAATCCCAGCACATCGTCGGCAGTTCCGCGCTGGTAACGTGTGGTATCGCTAAATACCCAGCTTGAGTATAATATGACGCCACGTTAAGCCTGTGTCAGACTTCTACCACTTAGTTAGGCAAACTTTCATTTATTTTGCCATTTGTCGTACAAAATGCGTCATAATTGAAACTGGAGCACACATCTCGGTGGCCACGCTGCTGTGCGCTTGCAGACTGGTCGCAACAGTGGGAACCCGTAAGTAGGGCACGCAATGTGCTGGCTATTTATCTAAGAGAGCTCACATACGGGCGCGGTCGCAGGTCGCCGCTAGCGAGTTATAAAATTTTACTCGACAAGTATGTTTGTGGCCTGTTCTGGTAATTTATAAGAGAGGCTCAGTAATGGCGGCGCGTGCGGACTGATGGCGCACGGTCATGTCGGCGCCACATCATGAGGTACGAGTGTGACGCAGAAGGCGAACTCTTGCTGAGCAATAGAAAAGCTTGTTGCCATCCTTCGTTAAACAGAAGAAATTCTCTCAGAAATGGCCTTCTCAAGGCAAAAATATGAGTACCGTATGGAAATGTCTTACTTACCGTTACATTAGTCGTCGACACGTGTAGGTCTTGTGCCCCACTCCTGCTGCCACCTGCACCACGCCGCACTCCGCTGGAGCGCCCCGGGACCGCCTAAATTATTCATCATTAACGCTAACACTGTCCAACGTATTAAAAGCAAATTGACGACGGACCCACATATACACATATACACATACACACATATGCTACACATAGGTACAATATTACAATATAAACACGTGCAAATGTGTAGCCAGTTCAGCCGGCACTGTATGCAAATTAGGGAAAACGTCAGTTTTGTTTGAACGCGACTCGATGCTAATTCTTGGGATATTCATCATTACTCTGTCGAATATTTAGGTAAGTGCACATAATAATTTGTAGCTTAGTTCAGCATTATATAAAATTCATCAATGTGTATATAAAAATCCGGAAATAAAATTGTCAGTGTTGTTGTGTGTTGTCTCGACACTACAATAATATCCATCGACATGAGAGTATACAGGCTATAATACGGTCATAACTAGAGCCGTATGGTCTGTGGCCGCCACGGCCGCTGTCCGGCCTGTAAGCCGGCCCGGCCCGAGGAAGACAAGGAAATATGTGCTAAAGTCCATCATCCGCCTTTACTGCTAAATAAGAGAGGTTTTAAGATGTACTTGGAAGCCTCACACACACACACACACACACACATATTACTCATGTCACTGTGCGTGTGCACAAATTTTATTGGAACAGGCATTAATAACTGCAGCCACAATGTGATCACATATGAAGTGAATTATCTAACTCCTACTGTTTTAAATATAAATAAATCAACCATTCATTGTAATTACCTTCTACTTTTTAAGGTTCCATACCCGAAGGGTGCCAAACGGAACCCTATTATTAAGCCTCCACTGTCAGTCCGTCCGTTCATTCTTCCGTCTAGTAGATCGTTCAGCGGGCTTTATCTCATGAACAAAACGAAGATTGTATATTTCTATTGCCGCTATAACAAAAAAATAATAAAAATAAAATAAAGTTAAAAATTAAAGGGGGTCGCTACCCATAGAAGAAAAGAAGATTTTTTTTTAAATATGTAGTGTTAAATATAGCACCGTGGTACGGCACCCTTGTGTGCGTGTGCGACTCGCACTTGGCCGATTTTTTCCTGTTAGTGTTGCCTCCGAGTCCTAAAAAATATATATATTTTTTTTTAATTGAGCAAATATTACAAATCATGTCAAATACATAAAACCAGTTTACAAAAAACTTTACGTCAATAGAAGTCCACAGTCCCTAGACGTCCCCGGCGCAAAGGAGCCCATGACACTTGCAGCGTTTCCGCGCTGAATTGCCAGGGCTAGCCTCTGCATCAGGAAAGAACCAGAGCATGGGTCACTGCCCCTCTCTCTAAGTCGACGGCCGATCTCCGCTACAAATTTGATCGCGTCGGACCCCAGCAACCACTGGTTTCCACTGCCAGTGGGACAAAATAGTACTTTGGCTCTAAGGCCGCATATTTGACTCGCTTTTTGAGAGCGGCTGATTCAGCCGCGGCACCGGGTGACCCGACAGTGCGAGGGAGATGGCTGGCGGCGAACGTGCTAACACACGTAAAAAATTGATTTATTTATTTATTGGATCGCCAACAGAGGCTACACAATTACATGCTTGTTAACATAATGTGCGCTTTCAATTATAGGCGACCACATCATTCATCAACTGAACTCAGAAACTAATCTGCTATCAAATCTCAGTTCAGCTGTTACGTTTCAGTCACAATAATAGCTAACCATAGATCACGAATCTTAACTTCTATATTATGAGTAGATTTAAAAAATAGGCTATACTAATTAATTCTTCGTAAATCATACCATAGCGTGTTCATAATGATGAATGAGACATAAAATAATTTGAGGTAAATAGCTTCTACATGTGATATGTATAAAATAGAGAACGATAGCGGTATCCAGGTCATGACAATGTACATAATGAACTCTCGCGGAGCGCGCCCCGGGAGCCTCGTATAACAAAATCCTCAAATATTAGCACACACGGCCGGACGTGCGGAGCGCGCCCGCTCGCGAGGATACGCGGGTTGTAATGGCCAACGATTATGGACACACTAGTAGCAGCAAAAGGTTTTTTGTACAAAATAATACCAAAAAACAAGGAGACAAGACGTGCTCATTACAGTCACAAAACTAATTAGGACAGGTTTTTTTAAAACATCCAAATTAAAGTAAATGTTTTCAGGTACTTTAATTTTTTGATCATCTTAAAAATTCCGAGCATTATAAGTAATTAAATCAGCTCTTACTATGAGTAGGTACCAATTTAACCAATAATAACGATGGGATCTTCAAACAGCCACTTCGACTGTTATCACACCCGCGCCGCCGGAATGTTTTCTCACGATATTACCAAGATATGAGTGTATTTAAACTAACATTATCACAAAGCCTACTGTTTGAACACACTAACCTTGTTACATATAAGTATGTTATAACATACATAACGCAGTTCGTACGTCACTTCGTACATTCTCTTGAACTTGTGCTTCTTTAATATTCCACTATAGCAGCTGAAAGGAACCGTGCAATTTTCTCCAAAATTCACTGCAGTCAGTATCCACATAACTGTTTTTTTATGTTTATCTATTTAGTACATACAGTCAGCTACAGAAGTCGGTTAACACTGCTACTTTTTGACATCATCTAAATTAACACAAAATGATACGATAACCTGCTTTTTAGCATATTATTTATTAGATAAGAGTTAATTTTGTATAAAATTTCCATCTGATCCGATTTTAATGAAGTTTTTTTACTGTACTAGCTGCGACCCGCGGTTTCACCCACGTAGACTGGGATGAAAAGTAGCCTATGTATTAATACAGGCCTATGTATTAATACAGGGGCAGGCAAGCTATCTACATACCAAATTTTAGTTTAGCCATTTCATCGTGAAGAAATAACAAGCATATAAACATACCCCAAGACACACACACATACACCCTCACAAACTTTGGCCTTTATAATATTAGTGTGATTATACAAAATCACTTCAGAGAACAGCGCGCCCCACACGCACATCTCGCAGCGCGGGAAACAGCACGCGCTGTTCCATCCCTCGCTCCGAACTGTACGTGTGGAGGGCGCTATAGCGAAATAAGTGAAATCAATTTACACCGAAACACTGTAACTGCGCTTTGGAACGCAGTCCAAGATGCGCGGTCCGAACTGTACGTGTGGAGGGCGCTAATTGTGTAGTGCAATGATTACGATGAGCAGTGCTTTGACGCGAAACATTTTTTTTCAAGAAGACACAACGTCTCTTTATAGATAAATCCAACGAATCCTCTGAAATCACTGAAATCTGATAACAGTATCTGTGCTACAAAAAAAATACCCTACTGAAAACATTATTTATGACTTAACAGCCACCAACAGGACACAGACGTCCCTCGTCGCCGATTTGTTTAATACCAATGTGACAGGAAATAAAGTTCATGCGAGCAAGCACGAGTGGAGCGCGCCCAGCTGGCGGAGCGTCACACAACACCAACTTGTATTGAATCGTAATAAATAAACATAACATTACGCCTGTGTTCCCCGGAGGGACCGCCAGAGCTGGACGTACACGCTCAGTTTAGAGGCATGAGGAACAGCGTGTAAAGTTCACTCATCCTCCATAGAAAAGGGAGGATCCTCCGACCAGACGGGTGTTGTGTCTGGTGGGCCACTGCCCGACGGTTGATGTCGGGACGTTTTATATATGCTAATCGCGTGCTAAACTCTAATTGCGCGATGCAGGTTTGCGTGACGTCATGCCATTGATGCGTAGTTCGTATGTGGCGATGTAGATGCCGCCACACTCAGTATGCTGGTGATGTTCTGGTCCCAAGTTGTTAGTTATACGGCAGGGGGCTCGCCTAATGCTATCGATTGTGCACAATTCCAGAATCCGGACTGCTACTGATGGATTCCTAACTGAAAAACTTTACCCAACCTATCAATCAATCAATCAATCAGTTTATTTGTGAAACATAGGTATTTACATGCATAGGTGTTTACATAATCAAAATCAAAATCAAAAGTCATTTATTCAAATTAGGCTGAGAATCAGCACTTTTTGAACGTCGAAATTACAGTAAGACAGTCCCCACAAAACGCCCGCCCTTCACCACTTCCTAGTGCTTTAGCTGGGAAGAAGAAGTAGCGCAACAAACTGTCCAGCAGCACAGCTGTCTGTTCAGTTAGAAGAACTAGATTCTATACAATAGTACCTATGCAAAATAATTTACGCAACACAATACATTAAATTATATTTTTGTCAAATAATAAATAGGTGCGCTATGTTTTCTCATAATTAATACATACAAATTTATAAGTGGACACATTAGGAGAATACCTAAGCTAACGACCGTAGTGTTGAGCCCAGGACTCCAGAAGGCCAGGTCAGGCCAGGTCAGTCAGTAGGTCACTATACCAGTGAGACAATCAAGTACGTATTTATATTTTCCTCATAAATCTCACAGCAAACGATGATTGGACTGTCCTTGACTAGTAACAGGCTCCCACCTTCCCCGAGGGTGTCGTAACAGGTGATTATGGGATTACATGAAGCTTGAAAGGCAGCAGTATTATCTTAATAGCACACCGCGATATTGTGAACGTTGCCACTGCGCGTTGGACGGTTTATCAAGTCTGTTTTATATTAATAATATAATCAATCATTTAATTCAGGCATTTGTTCCACAAATCTTTGTTACTATTACAGCTTACGTAACTATGTTAGTACATAACATTTATTACAATTTTCTAATTCATATTATTTTTCTGCAGCATCTGACCCACAGTTCTGCATACGGGTCCAATACTCCAGGAAAACGCCCTCTGGCCCAAATCATCTTCAGGATGCTATTGGGCCTCCCCCGAATTCTGTGTAACAATGATGAAGTTCTTTTTCGCATAATTGCTGAAAAACTTTCGGTAGCCGATTCAGCAAGCATGCCTACGCGCTACAGAACGCTCTTTTAGAACTCAGAATAATACGTAGTTGGTCTTAGTCTTTAGTTGAAATTAAAAAAAAAAATCTTTAAATATATCCAGTTTGCAGTATTTTTAGAGAAAGTCACTTCCAGCATCTACGATCTCCGCTTGTTAATATTAAAATAAATAAAAATGAAATATCACAACTCACTACAACAACTCACCCCCAATTTTGACCTAAGAGGATATATGTAATGATATAAATAATATATCGAATATCTTCTAAAATAACACGATTTTAATAAAATTATCAGAACAATATTAGCAAAGTGAGCTCTCAATCTGATAGTAGTATCAATATCAATATCGCTGACATCAAAAGCCCCCGTGTGACCCGCGTACTAATATCAATCGTAATCCAAGATGGCGTTGAGCCGTCAATCAACGAGGAAGTATTAAAATTGGTCGCTTGAGAAGGTCGTGACTCGCATCTGTCTGTTAACTTGTGGGATGTTGCAATCAGAGCGCGTCTGGCTTGCTGATTAGGGAAATTATTCTGAACTGGCTGAGAGGAAGAATACCCTTTTAAATTGAGTGCAAATGTGTGTCAAATATAAAGTAGAGAGGGTCGCAGATGCCACTTGATCTGTGTCACACAGACAAGCGGTATCTCAAAGTAAAGCAAACTAGACGAGAGTCAGACACAGACTGTGTCTGACTCTCGTCTAGTTTGCTTAACTATTTTCCATAGTATCTGTTTCTTGGCCACTTCCAGTCTACCTTATTTAGATCTTTGTTTCATCTGGGTACGGGATACCTGACATCAACAAATTACTACCTACATACATACAAGTTGCCTTTTTAGGGTTCCGTACCAAAATGGTAAAAAGGAACCCTTATGGTGCGACTCAGTCTGTCTGTCTGTCATAGCTGGATATCTCAAGAACTACTAATGCTATCAAGCAAGGATGTCTTAAAAATTTAAAGTGGGCCTACTAGGGCATGTGGGGTATCATATGAAAGAGCGCTGTTTGCACATTCTCAAACATTTTTTTTATTTTTTTAGGCCACATAGTTTTCGACTTTTGTTGAAAAATGTAAATCAAATCAAATCAAAAATCATTTATTTCAATCCATTGATCACAAAATAAGTTCAAATTGTAAAATTAAATCAAAATAAAATCAAATCAAGTCAAATCAAAATCATAAAATTAAATTAAAAATCAAAATAAAATAAAAATTTAAAATTATTAATAATACGCTACCTGTGAGTCATTTGTTTGTTTGTCATTACATTAACCACATAACAATGGTTAATATACTAACAATCGAACCTGTTCGCAAAAACGCTCAAAAAAAAATACCGCACCCTTATCTCCGAAGTTTGTAATGAGAAAAATCTGAAATTATTCTATGTGATAGAAGTTTATAAAGATTACAGGAAAAATAAAATGATGTCTCTAAATAGCACACTTTTTCAAAAATCATCAACAAAAATTTAATATAAATGAGGGTACGGAACCCTCGGTGCGCGAGTCCGACTCGCTCTTGACCGGTTTTTTAATTTTTCTTCCTCCACATAAATCGACGTGGACTCCATGATACAAGTTCGATGCTCATTCCCTGTTTTGTCATGCACAGCATTATATATTCGTCAATTACCGGCCGCGCGTGGTTCCCTCAGGGGTATGAACAAGTCGGTGTACAATCACGCACTGTTTGCAAATGGCGTATAGGGCTCCTCTATGTTCGTAATGATCAATCATCGACAACACCCACAGAGCACGCAATGAGACTGACCCTGGTAGAGCAGTCTTCAAGTGAAGCCAAGTCGACCAGTCGGCGAGAAATTTGACAGCGGCTACAGCTAGCCCCTCCCAGTTTCATGGGTTACAAGGGCTTGTGGCTAAATAACAACAGCCGCGCGGGTCGATCAAAGGTTAAGCTCTTATAAGCTTGCCACGGTCGGTTCGTAGATGGGTGACCATCCGTTACATATCGTGACTCCTCCTTACCTCGGAAAGCACGTTAAAACTGTTGGTCCCGGCTGTTATTCGTGGATCTTTGACAGTCGTTACGGGTAGTCAGATGCCCAAAAGTCTGACAACCAGTCTTACCACTGGGAATCGTCTTTCCCAGTAACTGGGTTGTGCAGGTTAGATAAGCAGTCGCTCCATGTAAAGTTATATTCGGTTAGACTGGTAGCCGCCCCAATATAGATAAAAAGGCTAAGCAGATTTATTGAACTTCATTGGTTGGTTCAAATTTAAAGGGTACCGCGAGCATGCTAAGAGCAGTAGCCCGTCTGTTTATACCTTACCTTCGACAGCACAACATCCGTGCCAGGGCAATCCACCCTCTATTACAAGGACCGATGAGCTGTCACAATAATAAGACACCGCATAAATTCCTCGTCTTAAGCCATCATAAATTTGAGCCAAAATATATATTATAATCTGAACAATTACTCAGGGCGGGGTTGGTGAGCCGATGACTTATGCGCTGCCCAGCTGCCGGCGCCATGTTTTATTGTGCGAGGTCTAACCGAAGGCAACGGAATTAGATCATTCTGATTATTAAATTAATATCTACTGTTATCCGCAGAACCTTTAGGTCTAGAAGCGCCACGTTCGTAGCTAATCGATTATTTTCTTTGTTCTCTTCAAACGAAAACAACCGATTAGCTACCTTTAAAATGTGATTAGATCTAAATTCGTGTTCATTTAAGGTTTACTGGAATTGAATAAAACTTGCTGTTTAACTTGACAGCGGCTGTTTGAACTCCTATTCAAAATGATGGCATAGATAAGGTTAGGTAGAGCCGTACTATTGTGGAAAGCCCAACTGTACACTATCGTTGCACATGCCCACTATCGTTGATTGTCTCAGTGACACCACTTTGGGGATGTCTTGGGTGGTGACGGTGGTCATATGGAGGTCAAGTTGTGATCGAAGGTCCGCAGTGAAATTCCAGCTTGCAGTTAATATTGTCACACACGTATAGTACACTATTCAGCACATGTAACTAATTAAACTAGTAGGGGCAAAATAAACTAATGACTTAAAATCTAGTCCGTGTCCTGCGACACTTGACAAGCGAGACGGTTGGAAGACCCTTGCGAGCGCAATGCCAACGCTGTCGGAATGGCGAATTCTGTTCGAAGCTTGTATAAAACTAATAAAAGGAAATCATCGATACGACTAAGAAGTCAGGGACTCAGCGAGTTTGTGATGATGCCATCCTCTACGGTATTATCGCTACTTTGGTTACGTCTTTTGCAGACATGAGCGTAGTAACGAGATCACTGAACACTGATCACTGCAGTTTCTCTTACATTCAGCAAATGCACACCCCCGGCAGAGGGAACGATATGAGAAGAATCATAGTCCATAAAAGCCGCACATACGACGCGGCTATCCAGCGAGTGTGTATTTATTCGGTGCTAAACTCCCGGTCCGGACCGCAACGCCCCGGTTACGCCACCGTGCCGGATCCGATACCCAGATCTCATTTAAATAGTTATTACCGCCTAATAGTTGTAATAAAGTTATACTGAATAGTGAATGTAATTTGAATAGGTTCCTCGTTCAATCGGAAAGTCACGACTAGCTGGAAGCGATTATTGCAGGACTGTGAGTCGCGATCTTGTTACTCGTACTGAGCATTATCGACGAACTGGGGCTCACTCAAGGTCGCTTTATACGACAGGGGATGTTGGAAACATGATATAACATTTTATTAAAATATTGAACTTAATTGTATTGCTGTCCTGCTGATAAATGTTTTATATTAATTATTTTTTTAATCTATTAAAAAGACAATTCAGATATTTTTTAATAAGGTACGACGTTCGCATCTGTTCACTGGATATCCCACATGACTATAAACCTAGCTCTACACAATGATAAATACTCTAATAATACACCTAATCTTGCATCTCAGAAACAACATCGGTATAATCATGCATGTCTCCGTGGTAAACGTGTTACTCTGTGGTAACGTCCGACGTAAGAGCTCGTAGTCCTGAAGGTACCAGTAGTAAGGATACACCACTACAGACTACTTGCACCTCGCGGACGTGTGCACCTGCGGACTGCAGCAATACTGCTGGCAAATAAAATGGCGTTTTAATTCCTGCTCCGTAAAGAAGTGCTTAAATTTCTATTGTTTATTTCTCACTTAACTATCAGAGTCAGAATGTGTTTAAGGCGAATAAAATGGAGGAACTAAAGAAGGGGAAGTATGTTTGTGTACAGGTGTGCACTCATTACGCCGCTGCACACGAGGCGAGGACTGCGCTGACCGAGGCGCCACTCGTTAGCAGTCGCAGTCGTTACCACTTTACGTGATAGTGAAGAAATAGTATAGAAATTCTTGAAATTATTGCCTGCACTGTGAAGGTAATTAAAAGATGTGAAGACAGGTACCTACCTACATGTTTCAATAAACTTTTATAGCATAATTAATTCATGAGACACTTTCAGAAATTGTTTTTATATTCTTCGGCAGCGATTTCGTGCTTCAGCAGACATAGCTATTGGCAAGATATATTGGTGGCACGAAAATGTTATTATGCAGATATGTACGCCTATTTAGTGATATTACTAAAAACAGTCCGCTCTCGTAGCGAACGATAGCAACGTAATAGCCGCTGTGTAGCACGTGAGTGATAATTGTGCTATTTATGCGGCCATTCTAAACCTACGTGACGGCGGCCGCTGCGCTCTGTGCGGCCCACACACGTGATGTATGTCCCGACAGCGGCGCAACGTCTCGAGCGCTCGCAATAACAGCGAACACTCGAACTGAACGTAAGCAAACTGTGTTATCAGGTGGAAAATACCTCTCTTTATTCGTTAATGGCAGCTATTTCCAAGGAGCGCTGGGGGCGCGAGGGGGCGCGAGGAGGCGCGGGGCTCCCTCGCAACCCCCGTGATCATCCACGAGATTGTGCTCCAATGAAACTCGTCTGTCTCATAATGGACAAGCCTGATTGAATCAGTCGCTCTCCATTCACGCGGGATGGATGCCGAGATCAAGATTTTTTGGAACGTTTCCTGTAGTGTTGATGAGAAAATCGCCTATACATGTGTATATGTGCCTATTCATGTACGTAAGAGGAAGCGAACCCAGTCCTTTACGTTATGTGCCGATTTGACGAGAGATTACAGGCCGCATGCAACCTGCGTAGAGAGTAAATAACACACACGTTTCAAAACAAAGTTCTAAATAAATAAGAAACAAAATCGCATTCTCTTTCGCTCGTCAACTCTCTCAACGATCTCATAATTACGTACACATTCATTTAAAGTCTCAGTGTTAGGGGTAGTCACAAAGAAGGGACAGACACGTCATTAACATGTTTGTCGGTACACGAGGGGTGCCCGGCGGCAGCACCGGGTGCCGTCCGGCGACAGCCCGCAGGTAGCGCCGGACCGGCGCGGGCCCGGGAGCTGTACGACAGTCCACGATACGGGGATTAGATAGTTAAGTTTAAGAATAGGAGTCTTTAATATCTAATCGCCGAGCTTAAACTGAATTGTCAAAGAATTAAAGATTATTGTGCAAGACAAAAACATTTGCACACCATAATTTAATGGTACAATGTAAAGGGGCCATTATAGTTGTAAGATCTACATACATTGTGAACCTACATTCTAGGCAAATAAATGAATTTGAATTAAGTAAAATGTTACGTGGCCCTCAAGTGATGCTACTTCGTCCAGCTACAGTGTAGGTACAGCCAAACAGATCCATAATATCATATCACAAATAATCCTACTAATATTATAAATGTGAAAGTTTGTGAAGATGTTGGATGTTTGTTACTCAGTCACGCAGAAACTGAACGGCGGCGGAACTGATTTGGATGAAATTTGGCACACAGATAGTTTATTATCCTAGATTAACACAAAGGATACTTTTTATTCCGGTAGTAGTTTCCCGTTGGATAATATTCCGACATCCACGCGGGTGAAGCCACGGGCAACGGCTAGTAACTCATAATCACATGGAAAAAAACCGGTCAAGAGCGAGTCGGACTCGCGCACCGATAGTTCCGTGCCAATTTCTGAAAAAATGTGCTATTTAGTATGATACACCACATGCCCTATAGGCCGACCGTTTAACTCGCGTATAGCGGATGGGCGAAAGGGGTGCGCGGAGCAGCTCTCTGCTCCGCGCACCCCTTTCACCCATCCGCTAACATCTCCCCTCGCTCCCTTTTACCGCGCAGGCGATACGCGAGTTAAACGGTCGGCCTATAGTAGCCCCACATCGAATTTTTAAAATCCCCTTTCAGCCCTTAATGCAAAAAAAAAAAAAACTTATTTGCAAAATAAGTTGGGCAAACGTCATCTAAAACTTTTACAAATTTCAAGTTAGGTATTAGTAGTTCTTGAGATATCCAGCTGTGACAGACGGACACACAGACAGACTGAATCGCACCATAAGTGTTCCTTTTTACCATTTTGGTACGGAACCCTAAAAATACGACAAAACTCACGACAAGAGACAAATCTATGAAAATAAACAAATGAAATCGAATTTTTTCCAAAGTTCGAAATAACGAAACAGATGAAACCCAGTGGCTGAAATTCGAGCCTGTTATTGTTTTTTATTAAAATTGTGACTGAAAAGTTGTGACGTGAAGTTGTGTTTGTGACTTCTGTCTATTGTGACGTGTGACTACTGTCTGCTGTCATTAAAATAACTTCACGAGAGAGTTAAATAGCTGGAGGCTTTTTGCTGAAATTGTTATTTTTGATGTTGTGAAAATATGCAATGTGCATACCAAACCTTTGTTGTCTCGCCCCTTTGTTATCAACAATTTTTTTTTTGTTAAAATAACACCAATATTGAAAGTACCTTAGGGCCAATTCTCGTACCTAAAAACGTTCTCAATCTCATGCCAGCGTCAATCAAATGTCAAAAATGTAGGTAAATGCTATACAATTTTTGACAGATTGAGTCTTGAGATGATATTGCGAACGTTGTTAAAAATACGAGAATTGACCCTCTTATTATTTACCAAGATCTAGCGTTGGCAAACACAGAGTTACAAGTAAAGCAGTTTTAATATCAGCGGCCGAAAACCAATGAAAAATAATAACTTTGAAGGTAGAATACTCGTTGAAGAAAAATCCCAGCTGCCATACGGAACAATCGCAGCTGCCATAATCTTTCCTAAGTTATCTCCGTGCATCCTCATGAGATACTTATCGTCGGTCGGAAGTACTTCATCAATCATCGCAATACCCTGAGCGCTGAAAGCCTACGAGGCACAGCCGCGGGCGCCGGGGCCCGGAGCGGGGCCCGGAGCGGGGCCCGAGTGCGGGGTGGTGCAACTTTTCCAATTTACAACATCTCAAGACCGACACTAGATTATTGACTTACACTGCAGCTTGTGAGCCATTGCACAATTATATTATATCAGCGCATAAGTATCTACTATTGAAATAAGATTTTCTCGATAGAAAAGTGGAAAAAGGTATTATTAGTGAGCTATGCTTAGTAATAAAAAAAACTATAATTTAATTCAGAAGATATGACAAAAATGGTAGCCATTTTTTGACAGGGTTACAAGTGAGAACGACAAGGTTGCACGCGGCACCAATGTTGAGAAATCAACAGTGATGCTGCTGAGTTCAGCTTCTGATGCCAATTGTTGAGCGGTGAGCACCTCGTCTGCTGCGCCGCAACACTGACGGCAATGTCCCGCACCGCACGGCAACCACACATCGACACCTAATTGTTTGTAAGAGAGAAGGTTATTTGAAAACGATGACGAACGAAGTGATAACCATTTTGGATTAGGTTGATTAATGTTTGATTTTGATTAGGTATTTTTATACTAACCAAGTCCTGATTTATGATTTGTTTAATCAATAAGTAAGGCTTTATGCAGTAAGGCTTGCAACAGTAAGGCTTGCAACAGTAAGGCTTGCAACAGTAAGGCTTGCAACAGTAAGGCTTGCAACAGTAAGGCTTGCAACAGTAAGGCTTGCAACAGTAAGGCTTGCAACAGTAAGGCTTGCAACAGTAAGGCTTGCAACAGTAAGGCTTGCAACAGTAAGGGTTGCAACAGTAAGGCTTGCAACAGTAAGGCTTGCAACAGTAAGGCTTGCAACAGTAAGGCTTGCAACAGTAAGGCTTGCAACAGTAAGGCTTGCAACAGTAAGGCTTGCAACAGTAAGGGTTGCAACAGTAAGGCTTGCAACAGTAAGGGTTGCAACAGTAAGGCTTGCAACAGTAAGGCTTGCAACAGTAAGGCTTGCAACAGTAAGGCTTGCAACAGTAAGGCTTGCAACAGTAAGGCTTGCAACAGTAAGGCTTGCAACAGTAAGGGTTGCAACAGTAGGGCTTGCAACAGTAAGGCTTGCAACAGTAAGGCTTGCAACAGTAAGGCTTGCAACAGTAAGGCTTGCAACAGTAAGGCTTGCAACAGTAAGGCTTGCAACAGTAAGGCTTGCAACAGTAAGGCTTGCAGCAGGCCTCACCTCACCACCACCACCAACTTTTCTGTACTCAATATAATTGAGTACGCCACGACTATCAATATACAAAAGTTTTTATAGAAATGTGTTGTTACATGTGTGTCAACAGTCATGCGACGAACAGAATTATGTAGTAACTACTAGCAGCGCCCTGGGGTTTCACCCGCGTAACGAGTAAGTCTCTAACCCGTAAAAATATCGGGATAAAAAGATATATATGTGTTAACAAATGATTAAATGACTTATGACTTATGACTTAATCCAGGTTATAAACTATATGTGTGCTAAATTTCATCAAAATCCGTTCGGTAGCTTTTGCGTGAAAGAGTAACAAACATCCATTCATCCCCACAAGCTTTGGTGTTTATAATATCATAGTAGGATTATGACGAGTACAAAGTCTCACGAAACTCTTCCCAGCCGTTAAGGAGCACGGTTTATGTTTCTGTCTCTTAATCGGAACATTCCAGTGAAACAAAGTCGCTCTACAGCTACACAAACAAGCCAGCTCTCCCGAAATGTACAAGCTCGCTACAAAGGTAAAGGCGAAATTATGTGTCTTTCATCAGCGCCAACAGGCTGTAGGACTAATTTCACGCAGCTTTCAAAATGTCTCTTTTAATTTCCCTTTTTGTAGTGAAACAACAGAGTCATCGGCGGGGCTGAGCAGTTTTTTTGTTCGGCAGTTTCGGCGACTTCATTTGTTAAAATTACATTTTGTGCCGTCTCGGTGGGAGCGGTTTGTGCTCTGTGGTGAGTGGAACAGCTACTGGAGAGTTGTTAACTTAATTCAAGAGATATGCGGAATTTCTTTTGAAATACGTAACAACAACTCAGTAATTATAAACTAGCAGTTAAAGCATGCCATTGGACATAAATTTTATACACATTGTAATGTTTTGTATGTCAAATGTCTGACTATGTAAGAACTTAATTAGTGACTTGTTCCAACACTGCACCAATACTTAATTATTGCAAATAAATTATTAAGACTATGATAAATAGATCCAAAATCCGAACAGTAGGTTGGTACACTGTTCGACCTTATTACTAACGCAATAAGATTGAAAAGTGTATCACCGGGAAATAACGCGATTATATAATATTAGTCTAAAGCAGAAGACAATCATCTATCTATTTAAATAAAAAGAGAAGTCCTGACTGACTGACAAATCAACGCCCAGCCCAAACCCTTGAACCTGGAAAGCTGAAATTGCACAGAAGTTTCCTTTATAATACAGAAAAGGGATAAGGAAGAATTTCCCGGTAGTATGTTCCCGTGGGATGTTTTCCAACATCCACGGGGTGAAGTTGCGGGGAAAAGCTAGTAGATAGTATAAGTAAGCCTAATCAGAAACGGATCTCAAATGCAAAGCCAAAGAACACGTCTACACTGATACTAAAAATCTTTTTGTTAGAAACAAAAAATATAATCAGTCCTCTCTACTACGTAACGAGTACCTTTGTCCGCTGGAGTGGCGCCTTTTGTAGGGCCGGCGGTAATGGGCGGACCCTTTGTGTAAATATATTCTAGTAATTGTACCCCCGCCCCCGCCAGCCCCCTGCCTTGCTCCCCAGACCCTCAGAAAGGAACATTTACGTCATCATAATATTGCAGGAATATTTTTTCGTGTTACGTTACATCGTGATTGACGTGGCTTGTAAAATGTTACTGTTACCTTATTGCTTCAGCTTATCCTGTTTGAGAAACAATTCTTCGAATACGAATCTATTCCTACTCTAAAATGGAACACTTTTAGGCGAGTTATAAATAAAATGTTGAAGTAATACCACCTTTATTTTTTTTGCCACACTACGTTAAAGAGACTGCTGTCATTTCTATGTCATAGTCTTGTTGATGCTACAGTGTTAAGCATGGCCTACATGCAACCTGTGGTTCACTACCAGCGTCCTTCTTAAACTAAAAGAGTTTTTTTTTGTTCGGAGATTAAAACATTTTTACTACTGTAAGCCTAAGTATATCATGTTAAACGTCCGATAACTTAGAAGTACATAGTATTTCATCCACAAAACAAGTTGACAAGTTACCTGAGTATATCATGTTCAACGTGCAATAACTTAGAAGTACATAGTACTTCATCCACAAAATAAGTTCACAAATTACCTGAGTGTATCATGTTCATCGTCCGATAACTTACAAGTACATAGTATTTCATCCACAAAACAAGTTCACAAGTTACCTTTTTTTTTTTTTTTTTTGAGGGTGGGAAATCATCAAATAACTTCTCCCGCTCTGGGTGGAGCGGAAGGGCGTGTCAGACTTTTACTGACTAAAACCCACCCGTGTTCCTTCAGTTGCCTATGCCAGGGCCGCGGTATCTTCTTCAAACAACCCGCGACCCCAGCGGCTTCACAAGTTACCTGAGTATATCATGTTCAACGTCCGATAACTTAGAAGTACATAGTATTTCATCCACAAAACAAGTTCACAAGTTACCTGAGTATATCATGTTCAACGTCCGATAACTTAGAAGTACATAGTATTTCATCCACAAAACAAGTTCACAAGTTACCTGAGTATATCATGTTCAACGTCCGATAACTTAGAAGTACATAATATTTCATCCACAAAACAAGTTCACAAGTTACCTGAGTATATCATGTTCAACGTCCGATAACTTAGAAGTGCATATTATTTCATCCACAAAACAAATTCACAAGTTACCGCATATCTGCCTACAGTCTCGGACCATGTCTTTGCCAGAGATATAAATTGATGGTGTTTACATATTCCTTTGAAATCGTACTGAAAAATTACCACGATATCCATTTGGAGTAAATGCAGCATTTACTCCAAATGGATGTCGTGTTAATTTATTATAATCCCTCAATTAAACACAGGAAAACAGAAATATCAATTTCATGCAATTCGAAAGAAACTGAAAGAAGGATTAAAAACATTCATGTTGTAGTCACTTGACACTTTTCTTTCTAACAGTGTCAGATAGTGATGCACCTTGATTTAATTTAACTTGGTACTCGAGTAAATAACATATAGGTAGACTTGAGTTAATTTTCACTCAAGATGCCCCTCGATGTAGTCGAGTCTACAGTAGATCTATGGTCCCCTGGAGTCCCAAAAAAATCAACCTTCTAAGTCAACGCAATAAAAGAATACGGCCATTTATATGACATATTTTGATACTCGCAAGTAAATCAACACCTATAAGGACTTTCCGTTGTCCTAGAAACATGAAATGTGGGAAAAAGCAAGGTGTCATATGAGTAAAGGGAAAAGTCCGAAAATTGTTAATTTGTCATTTCATCACATAATTATTTTTTTTAAGTATGTCAGTCTGTCAAGACCCTTTTTCTCAAGAATGCGTGGAGGTATCAAGTTGAAATTAATATCAAATACATAAATTAATGGTCTCTTAGAGTTCTAAAAAAATCCAGCGTCTAAGTCAATGCAATAAAAAATACGGCCGTTTATGCGACATATTTTGATACTCGCAAGTAAATCAAAACCTATAGGGTACTTCCCGTTGACCTAGAATCATGAAATTTGGCAAAAAGGAAGATGTCACAGTAGAAGTATAGGAACAAGTCCGAAAATTGTTAATTTTATCACGTAAAAAAAATTTTTTTTGGGATACTTAACAATATTAAGTTTGTTTTTGAGATAAATTATTTTCAACTACGGAACCCTTCATTGTGCGTGGCACGCACTTGGCCGGTTTTTTCACAAATTCATCAAATGTCACATCTCCCTCACATTCCCACTACAACGACTACACTGACACTAAGGTCGAGTCAAAAGTAAATAGGTTAATTCTAACTTAATGCACTACTCTTATTAACGTTGCCGTAACTTTTATCGTTAAGCGTTAAAACGGAAAAGTATAAAATAAAAAAATAATTTTAAAAAACTGCAACCCGACTACGGAAAAATAAAGTCATCTAAAAAGTACAAAACAAGAAAATATTTCAGACAGAAATCAAGATATAGGTACACAAATGGTCAAGGTAAAACCGTCGTTGGATGCCATTATAATTTTGTGGTTGTTCCGGGTACCCACATGGTATACAGGCATGCGAGGACGGTAACACGGACGGACGGTTTATTGTTTTGATCACTTTTATTTTTCCGTTGTCGGGTTACAGTTTTTTAAACTTATTTTTTATTTAAAGTGTTTTTTTTAGGTACAATACGATAAATAGACGTTACAATACACGGGGGCCCAAAAACAAACTATCTCCAGACATTAGAGAGCTCACGAAAGGAAACAAACTAGTCTGGCTCGCTTTCGCCGGAAGGGGTTGGTTGACTATAGCACAGATAATATAATACACTATATAGCTACATGATATATGGACGGTAAAGGTAAATACGAGCGTCTTGTTCCAGGAGCGGCCCCTGGCGCACAACGCGACGGCGCGCGTGTTCCACAGCAACCAGAGCCTCGTGCTGCAGAAGGTGACGCGCCACAGCAGCGGCCGCTACGCCTGCTCCGCGCTCAACGCGGAGGGCGAGACCGTCTCCAACGAGCTGCTGTTCCGGGTCAAGTGTAAGAAATACCTCCTTCAACGTTATACTACTACCTGGGTAGATACCTGTGCTGTGTAAAGCATAGGCGCGCTGTGAATTGTAAAGAAACACAACTTGAGATACTTTTCTTCATTTAATTCGTAAACATAGCCTTTAGATGATGAGAGATATCCTGTGATAACGTGCACCCAGCCTATCTTTTTGTTTCTCTTCACCTCGCTTCTATCTAAACGCGTAAAGTACCTACATCTCAAGGAACGATTCCAGCAGCCGGTGAATCCATATATTCTCATCTCATTGATAGTATTTTAAATTCAGCGTTGGCTCCCAAAGCTCTGAAGGATTCGACAGTTTCATGCAGTATTCACGCGCCATTGGGGGCTTGTCGTTTCGCGTCAAACAGAATTATGCAAGAAGATAAGCACACATATTGGAATTTATCGAAAGTTGCGAACAAGTCAGAGGTGTCGCACGTGACCATGACCCGGCCGCCTGCAGCACCGGTAACCCCGTGCGACAAATTCCAACTCAACTTCGACCTATAATAAATCTGACCACTTCCCGATCTCTAGAGTCTTAACTGCAAGCCCTTCTCCACTGAGGAGTCAGCTATGCATTCTCCAATAAACTGACGAGTAGATACGCTGCACCACCCCTCGGTGGAGTAGGTTCGTACCACATAGAGCTGTTCCGTTTGGTGCAGTCCAGCTAAGAATCGCAGGCGAAGCGGATCATGTTTCGGTGCTAAAGCAAACTTAAACAACAACCAGAACCGTGAAAGTTTGGCGCTAAATAGAAAACTCGTCAAGAGGCAAGAGGGTTCATTACGGCATCTCTCGAAGCTCATTCAAAACAATCGGCACAAATCTGGAACAATGCGAGCCACCGACCCACTTAAATTGCTCAGAATTAATTAATCGCAACGTCCGCGTATTGTGTCGCCACAAATATGCAGCGCAAAGTAAGAAGCATTGTGCTCTCACCGCACCGCGCCGCGCCGCACCTGCTCGCACGGAGTCGCACCACGCCGCGTCTGCTCGCACAGAGTCGTACCGTGCCGTGCCTGCTCGCACGGAGTCACACCGTGCCGTGCCTGCTCGCACGGAGTCACATCGTAACGTGCCAGCTCACACGGAGTCACACCACGCTGCGCCTGTTCGCACGGAGTCATACCACGCCGCGCCTGTTCGCACGGAGTCATACCACGCCGCGCCTGTTCGCACTGAGTCACACCACGCCGCGCCTGTTCGCACGGAGTCATACCACGCCGCGCCTGTTCGCACGGAGTCACACCACGCCGCGCCTGTTCGCACGGAGTCATACCACGCCGCGCCTGTTCGCACGGAGTCACACCACGCCGCGCCTGTTCGCACGGAGTCACACCACGCCGCGCCTGTTCGCACGGAGTCACACCACGCCGCGCCTGTTCGCACGGAGTCACACCACGCCACGCCTGTTCGCACGGAGTCACACCACGCCGCGCCTGTTCGCACGGAGTCACACCACGCCGCGCCTGTTCGCATGGAGTCACACCACGCCGCGCCTGTTCGCACGGAGTCACATCGTAACGTGCCAGCTCGCACGGAGTCACACCACGCCGCGCCTGTTCGCATGGAGTCACACCGCGTCGCGCCGCACCGCACGGAGTTGCGGCGAGTCACGACAAGTTGCGCCGCCGCCGGACGGCTCCGTATTTCGTCGGTGTTATCGCGTCTCGCCCTCAGCCGGGAAACTTTCTACTAATTGTTTTTTCTCCGACGTTTGCCCTGATACCTTCTGAAAGGAAATACTGAACGGATAAACTTGTTGTTTTGCGATTTCAGATTAAACAGAGTCTGTCAGTAGCTTTTTATTCGAGTTTAACGACCTACCTACTTTCTTATTCTTTGTTACACATGTAAGTATCAAAAGATTTCTTGTAATATTTGAGACACGCTAGGTCTATTAAAAGCCAATGGTCTCGATTAAGGTCATAGATGTACACATTTTTGTCGAACGATTATTAGAGCAACATCATGAAAAGCTATCTCCGGTGAGGCGACGTTCACATCCGGAGCGTGTTGGAGCCGTGACATGTGGACAAATCCCGCTGATCGATCATGTCCACTAAAGATAAAGTTGCGTCCATTTTGCAATACACTGTGGTACCTTGACTATGAACTGCTCCTTGATAGTTCGTTTTAAAAAGAAAAAATTGAAATCCGTTCAATCTAACGCAATTTGGTTTGAAAGTATTTGCACCCTCTTCGTGGGCCCTCGATGTAAACGAACAATGGCGACAAGATACTACCGGCGACAATTTAAACTGATCATTTCACCGGCGAGCGAGTGACAGCGCTCCGCCGCCGCCGATAGTCAATTACAGAGGATCGGATTGCGCCGATTAAACTCGTCTCCTTGTCAAACGATAAATAAATGATTTCAATTAAATAGGAGTCCGTCTGTAGTACTGTGTAGTGGCGCAGGTGAGTCACTCTCCTTCGCGGCTCGTTGCTTTAAATCACCCAGCTATCCCCCCCCCCCCCCCCGCTGCCCTCTCGGCTACCCCGCCCCAGCCGCAGTAATGGCTGTCGATCTATTTTGCCAATTGTAAGATATGGCCCTGACAAAATAAGATGGGAATTTTTAATGGCGAACATAACTGCGAGTAATGTCGCAATAAATTTCTGTTTCGCAAGAAAAAATGTTTTGTAATGAAGTTGTTGTTATTGCTCGTTACGATTGGAGCAAGTTTATTCATGACCCGATGCCGTTAGTCTTCGCTGGCTTTTGTTGAAATAACTTGCTCGTATTGGAAGGTAGACTATTACGTTTTACATTACCTATTTAAATGGGTTTTGTCTCGGATTAAATGTTTCGAGATTTCGCTGTTGCAGCTGTATCCCGCCATTTTATTTTGAGGCTCACTGGCGTTGAAACAGATGATCTAATCAGAATGAATATGACGGGAACTCGGACAGAGGGCCGATTGGCATCTTCACCGTTGAACATTTTACTGGGCGTAGATGTGTTTTGCGGGCGAGAAGAAAAACTAAAACTAAACGCTGGACAGTTTCTGGGCACTTGTTGTCCGTACGATGTCCGCTGGACGACGGTCAGCGGAACAGAGCTGCTCAAGCCGCTGTAGCGCTCTCGTCGACTCGCACGAACGTCAGGCCAGACTATTGAAGCGCGCCTACTTCACATTTGCGTTTCGTTGCCAATTGACATTCCGTACTCATGACCCTTCCGATAAAAATAATAGTATCAATCAGTTATGTTGCTAAATCGGGATCTCGTATCAATTGGTGAGTAGGCTAGGGATGCAGCCGATCACCGCGCACCGCACCGCGTCGCGCGGGGTCGCGACGTCGCAGCTGGCTGCTATTACGGGTGACCCGCGGCCACATAATTACTGCTTGCCCCTAATTCCCAGCTGCCGACACCGCTGACCTGTACCGCTCGCCACCTTCACACATCACAATAATAGAGCAGTGGCGTTCTACAGGTACATCTATAGGTACATCTTGTGCAATTACTGATTTACGTGAATTGTGCTGTAAGATGTGGCAAGCTAGCACACGCACGCTTCAACGTGCTTAAAAATATTATACTTGTTGATATAATTGATTTACTTACTTACAAAAATCAATCTTTAGTCGATTCTGCAATAATCGATATATCGTAGGTAATTATTATATAAATACTACCCACCATTATTATTACCTTACTTCATGTTTGAGCCTTGATAAAGACGGACGTATAACCTTCCTAGTGACTTATAATTGGCTAATAATAATCTATACATTTTAAAAAGCCAGTAACTCGTTTTATTGAAGTGTTAGAACCTAGATTTCCAACAGGTTATGGGACCAGGTTACGTTTTTACTGCAATATAAGTGGTTAAAATTTAAATAAAAAATACAGGCATTGTTAAGTGAAATGGACGTATAAAAAAATCCAAAAAGTGTTATCGTCGAGTAGGTGACGTCATACTCATAAAACATTTAACAATTTTTGATGATTTGATCATCGAATTGTTAGCCACCACGCCGCCGCCAAACCACGCCATGGAGGTAGCACTTTTGTTGCTCAACCTACCCCCATCTAATGATGGCGTGATAATTGCGATTGCAACTTTAACAGATGATAAGTTAATGCTAGCATTCGTTAAACCAAGGCTTTTGGATCACGAAGTCAAGTTTAAAAATGAGTCCAGTGATACCAGTGTCAAAAGTTTTGCAAGTTGAGAGGAAAAATGGACAGGAATTTCGAAAAACAAAATTCGATAATTCTCAAAATAATAAAGGGAATAATAGCTTCAACTAGAAGGTTAACAAGCAGAAGAATAAGTCTCAGTTCATGAAGTGTTGTCACTGTGGCCGCAAGGAGCATGTGAAAAACGGCAGCAGCAGAAAATACGGAGAGGACAAGGACGGTCTAGGCAGTTGAGATCAGTGAACCATCCACGTCGAACTATTTTTCTGGCTTTTCTTTTATGATGACAGACTATCAAGCGGATCATGATGGCAGCAAAGTTACTTTCCTGTTGGTTTCTGGAGCATCTGACCATATTATAAACAGGGAAGATCTTTTCATTAGTCACACCGTCTTGCAAACGCCATTAAAATTTATATTGCTTAAAATGGTGAATTTATTTCAGGGAACGATGTATGTAACAGCAACAAGTTTCAAGAAGTTTTGGAGAACGTTTTCTTCTATGCTGCGGTATCACCGGTGCGGTGCGGTTCTTAACGAAAATGCAACGTGCTGGGTTGGCAGTCATTTTCGACCAGCAAGGAGCACAATACTTAAGGTTAATAAAACTATCATGCAAGGTATGTTGAAAAAATAATTTAATTGCTGTAGACTTAATGGCATCTGTAAATAAGTGTCAATCTATTTCTCAAGTATGCAGTAATAAAAATAAGTACAAACTATGGCTTTGGTCATAATAAGAACAAAATTAATTCATCGAAATTAATAAAAAAAAAAAATGTAATGGTTGATGACACCAGCCAAATCAAAACAGTAATACCAGCCTGTATGATAAGTTGTGTGAGGCCTTTAAAAATATGAAACAAAGTCGACTTCCGTTCACATCAGGTCAAAAATAAAAGGCATGTTAAACAGCTATTATTTATTGTGCACTCAGATGTTTGTGGACTATTGTTACAGTTTATACCTACCCCCAACTAAAAACTACCTTGTAATTTTTGTTGATGAGTACACGCAATTCTACGTACCTATTTAACCTATAAAAATCAGACGTGTTTGCTGTTTTTAAAGATTTCGTGGCTAAAAGCGAGGCTAAGTTTAATTTAAAATTAGTCAACTTGTACTGCGATAATGGTGGCAAACATTTATCGACTGAAATGAAAGGTTATTTATTGTGTAGAGAGAGGGATATCAGAAAAAAAATATCATATCATTTAATAGTTCCGAGACCACCACAGTTGAATGGCGTTTCTGAATGTATGGTCAGAATCATTACTGAAAAAGCTCGCTCAATATTAAACAAAGTGTTTTGGGGCGATACGCAGTACTGATTATTTAATTAATTTCACCCCAACTAAAACTTTGAAACTTTCAAAAACACCATTCGAAATGTGGCATGATACAAAACTTCAAATTTAAAAAAAATATATATATATTGAAGGTTCAACTGTTTACGTTCAATAACAAAAGCAGTAAGACCAAGTTTGATCAAAAATCATGGAAAGGGATACTTGTGGGTTATGAACCAAACGCTGTAAAGTTTGGAACCCAGAGTGCGAAAAATTACATAGTAGTCAGGGATATTATTGTTGATGAGACTGGATTTTTAAATCCAGGTCAATCCTCAAGTCTGAAGGGAATATTAAAAATTCTCACGGCAAAACTGATGGTGTAATATCCAAGTCAGTGCCGGTGAAGTCTCATAACTCTGACAGTTCTAAATCAGATACGTCTATGGACTAAATCTGTTGAGCACGAGTGTAAAATTCGCAAATTAAACCATGATAATTTAATTGAATCGTAGCAAATAGTTGATAATATTCTTTCTGATAACCCGTCTTCACCAAAAGAAAACACAAATAAAATCCTGACGTTAAAAAAAAAAAAAAAAAACAACAGGCCAAAAATCGTCCGCGTATTTCCTATAATGAAGACGATGATGATGATCGCCACTTTGTGTGCTCAGTCTATTCTATGTAAAATACCAAATTCATTAGAAGAGATCAATTCAGATCTCAGTGAGAAAGTGCAATTAGGGACGAACTAAATTCTCTAAATAATACTTGGGCTTTAGTACCAAGAGCTGAAAATAAAAACATTGTCAATTTATTGTAAATGGATGTTTCCTACAAAACATGATGAATTTGGAAAACCTTTAAGATAAAAAAAAACACTACTTGTTGCAAGGGGTTTCAGTCAAGAATACCTCACGGACTATAATAAAACTTTGGCACCAGTAGTATGAGTAGCGATAGCAGTTTCAGATGTATCTTGCTTTTGTGAATCAATTTAATTTGCTAGTTCATCTTAGGGATGTCAAAACTGCCTTCTTAAATGACGAATTAAAGGAAGATATTTATATGAAAGTCCCTGAGGGTATCTCTGGTCCAGATAATTATGTGTGTAAATTAAATAAAGCACTTTACGGGCTGAAACAGGCAGCTAGGTGTTGGTTTGAAGTCTTTGAGAGATCACTTAAAGAAAAAGGTTTTCAAAATTCTTCATTCAAATATTTGCTAGACAATGGAGATATACATACCAAAGCATATAATTATGTCATTTTATTTAAAGGTGTTTTAACATAATAGTATGTGCTGATATTGAAACAATTAATAATTTTAAAAGGTATTTAATGAGTAAATTTAAAATGACTTTTTTAGACCGATTAAAAAAAAAAAAAATGTTTCTTGGTTTAAAAAAAATTACAAGCATGTAATGAAATAACATTAGATCAAAGTGCATACAGTACGTGAAACAGTATTAAATAAATTTAATATGCACTATTGTAAACCTATCATAATCTATGAGGATAACAATGGCTGTATACGCATTGCAAATAATCCAACCAATCACAAAACATAGATATAAAGTATCATCTAGCACACATTAAAAAAAAAAAAAAAATGTAATAAAATAAAATTACATTCCAACAGTTCAGCAGTTGGCAGATGTTCTGACCCGCTATCACTTTTCAAGAGATGAGAAGTAAAATGGGCTTAGAATAAGATACTGATTTAATGTTTTGTGATTCTACATAATAATGATTTATGATTAATTTAATTATTACTAAGAATAATTTAATGAAATGGTTTGATTAAGGTTTTCTGGGTTTTCCTTAATCCTTGGCAGCAAATGTTGGACCATGAGATGTATTTCCCAGCAAACACTAGGAAGTGAATATGTTCCGGTCATTTAGGTATTACTTTGATTTATTTTGTTTGTATAATTAGGTAGATCAATTTTTGAGGGGGCGTGTTGATATAATTGATTTACTTACTTACAAAAATCAATCTTTAGTCGATTCTGCAATAATCGATATATCGTAGGTAATTATTATATAAATACTACCCACCATTATTATTACCTTACTTCATGTTTGAGCCTTGATAAAGACGGACGTATAACCTTCCTAGTGACTTATAATTGGCTAATAATAATCTATACATTTTAAAAAGCCAGTAACTCGTTTTATTGAAGTGTTAGAACCTAGATTTCCAACAATACTAATTTAATTTTAATGTTTTGCATGATAATTTGACATAATTATGTATTCTAACTTAACTTATTTATAATTTATGAATTTTGTATGCCTCAATGGCGGGACATAGCAGACTTACCTGTAACTAATAACATCTTATGAACCTATGATCCACAATAAATGATTTGAATTTGAATTTGAATTTGCTACAATATAATTAGCAATGTAATATTGCCTGTACATAACACGTAATTTTAGTTTAACAAGAAATAAGCTGGATGAAACCAAAACCTCTCTCAGTTTGCAGTGATTTGAGAGATAAGGTAATTAAGTATGTCGCAAAATAATAAATAACTCAATACTTTTTGTATCTTCACAGTAGGTACCTACCCTCGATGAGGTTTCATGGTGTACATAATAGTGAACATAGCTGCAGGTATCGGTTCGTGTGCCCGTCGTGTCGCTCCATCACGCACCCTACCACGGGCCCATACAGAAACGTTACAAGATTTGTGACGCCACTCTGCGGAATGGCCGCCATACCTCTCGCATCGCAGCCCACTTAGCTTAGCTGTTACTAGATAACGAGCGGAGCCCTCCATCAATTGATTAGCTCACGATAAAACTACAGGCGGCGAATCTGTTTTGATGTTCCTCTTCTCTCAGGCTTTGGATACAGAAACAAGTACTTACCAGTATTTTGAAATGATTGTAATAGTATTAATAAAGTCTGTTTCTAAAGCATCTGACGAAAATTTTAACAAATGGATCAGAAAACTTCCGTGACATCTGTAATATCACTTACAAATTGGTTATTTGAATACACAAACTCGAAATTCGAATTTTTAATCATCAAGAGGTTTCTCATTCGACAGTAACGATTGAGGTTAATTTGTAACCTCAATTTATTTGCATCGATGATTTTTCAATAACAATTGTTTCGGCTTCGCGCTTCCTATTTATAGAAGCACACTCACATTTTAGACAAAATGGACCAAAAACTATCCGGCACACATTAGCTTCGATTTTAAATGTGGCCATGGACGACCGAGCTTGGGCACAAGCTACTCTTCGCATTTCTATGGGAGGCCTCGGCGTCCGCAAACTTTCTAGTATTAGTTTACCGGCCTTCATATCCTCGGCCCATGGCACTGAGAAGTTAACCAGGAAAATTCTAGCCTCCACGCTGATTAATTTTGATGTGCCGTGCTTCGCAGAGGCTATGCATGCCTGGAGAATCGCTTGCCCAAACTCAGATCTACCTGATAATCCAATTTCCCAGAGACGGTGGGATGAGCCGCTCTGCAGAGTAGTACAGAACAATTTACTTGACACGTCTGCTACTGCTGCGGAGCGTGCGCGCCTGCTGGCTGTGGGTAAGTGGGAGTCGGCTCTGTGGCTTCATGCGCTACCGTCGTCGAACATTGGCACTTTGTTCGACGACACTACTTTCCGCCTCGCTGCTTCACTGCGACTTGGAGCTCCATTTTCTTCTTCTCATCGCTGTCACTGTGGCGATGTTGTCAACAGCTTCGGACACCACGGCCTGTCTTGCATCCGAAGTACGGGTCGCTTAGCGCGGCACGCGAACATTAATGACATCATCCGACGAGCTCTTGGTACCGTCGGCGTTCCAGCTGTATTAGAACTCAATGCCTTGGCACGCGACTGGACGCCATGTCTTTATTTCCATGGAAGGTGGGTAGGCCGTCAGTGTGGGACGCAACGTGTCGATACTCTTGCACCGTCATCTTCCTGGCTCGGTGTGCTGTGCTGGCGCCGCTACTGCGGCTGCCAAAAACCTGACTGGGTATATCAAGTCGTTTGGGGTTGAAACTCTCGGGACGTGGGGTCCGAGTGCTCACGGTCTCTTAAAGGAAATCTCGAAATGGCCCAACACACACACACACACACCCTCGCACACACTTCCCGACACCCGACACACACTTCCCGTGACCCAAGGGCTGGCTTTTAACTTGGCCAAAGGTTAATCATTGCCATACACCGTGGCGATGCCGCCAGTCGCTTGGGTACTCTACCAGTTGACAGCGACGCGGATGAATTTTTCGACGCCATGTTTTAGTTTGTGAATAGATTTAGTTATGCTATGGGATATAATTTTATTATTTTTATACTAAGTTTTTATTACATAATGTAAATAATGTAATTAATTAATAAAGTATTACAATTTAATAATCTTATTCAAACAATATTTATTGGAAAAAGTGGTGATATTAAAACTTTTTAAGGCGGTGAGAGCCGTAAAAACGTCGTTTTGTTTAGTGTTTTATTCGTAGATAACACGGATTTAAATTTTGAAAAAAATATATTACTTAGTTCAGACTTCCATCTACAAATTTCGGCCGTCCGATACACGATTACTTGCACTTTACTGCATCCAATTAAATCGCAAAGACAAGTCTAAATTATGATCTATATCTTATTTCATTTGATTTATATTAGGCTTTGAACAATAAAACTTATGCCATAATAAAGGTCGTAAAAAATGTAATTTTTATCGGCTATCATAATTTGAAATATCAAAATATTTATATCACTAATTCCAATGTCAAGTGTTTTGCGCTCGCTCCGTGTCGTTTAGTCCCGAGCGGAACGTGATGGAGGTCGGACGTGTGCCAATTTTTCGAACCCGCCACCCCGCTAACTTCTGTCACCGGCTGCGACCGGCACAAATTAACATGTGTTGAAAACAGTTGAATTTGAACGCTATGCCTATGTAAATAAAGACGTCACGCGCGCAAAAGCTTTATTGGTATTTATTTTTATCACGGCCTATGTTTACCAATCGCATCAAGTGTGTAAAACAGTTGAATTTGAACCCTACACTGGAGCTTATAAAGCCGCCTGACGCGCAAATTTTTGGTTCACTATTTTCAAATCTCAAATAGGTAGGTGCCACAGAATAAAGTTAGTACGGGTGGTTTTATAATGAATATCGGATAGGAAATGAGATTTCTTCATAACATCACGCCTGAATTCTTTCAAAGGGTTGGGCAGGGATGTTCAGAAAATAAGTAGGCCCTCAAATGTATTTTTCTGTATACCTACATTTAAATAAGATTTTTTTTTTAAATTAAGTTTTTTTTCTAATTAGGTATCTTCTTATTTTTTTTTGTATTTCAAGGTCAAAATGAAAATCCAAGATGGCGGCTGCAAAAATTTCCAATTTTTCGTCATGGGTGTCGTTTTCGTGATATTTTAGGTCGCTGAAAACGATAGTGGGGTCAAAATGAAAATCCAAGATGGCGGCTGCGAAAATTTCCTAATTTTTCGTCATGGGTGTCATTTTCGTGATATTTTAGGTCGCTGAAAACGATAGTGGGGTCAAAATGAAAATCCAAGATGGCGGCTGCAAAAATTTCCTAATTTTTCGTCATGGGTGTCGTTTTCGTGATATTTTAGGTCGCTGAAAACGATAGTGGGGCCAAAATGAAAATCCAAGATGGCGGCTGCCAAAATTTCCTAATTTTCGGTCATGGATGTCATTTTCGTGATATTTTAGGTCGCTGAAAACGATAGTGGGGTCAAAATGAAAATCCAAGATGGCGGCTGCGAAAATTTCCTAATTTTTCGTCATGGGTGTCATTTTCGTGATATTTTAGGTCGCTGAAAACGATAGTGGGGTCAAAATGAAAATCCAAGATGGCGGCTGCGAAAATTTCCTAATTTTTCGTCATGGGTGTCATTTTCGTGATATTTTAGGTCGCTGAAACCGATAGTGGGGTCAAAATGAAAATCCGGCTGCGAAAATTTCCTAATTTTTCGTCATGGGTGTCATTTTCGTGATATTTTAGGTCGCTGAAAACGATAGTGAGGTCAAAATGAAAATCCAAGATGGCGGCTGCGAATATCCTAATTTTTCGTCATGGGTGTCATTTTCGTGATATTTTAGGTCGCTGAAAACGATAGTGGGGTCAAAATGAAAATCCAAGATGGCGGCTGCGAAAATTATCAAATTTTTCGACACAGGTGTCATTTTCGTGATATTTGAGGTCGCTGAAACCGATAGTGGGGTCAAAATGAAAATCCAAGATGGCGGCTGCGAAAATTTCCTAATTTTTCGTCATGGGTGTCATTTTCGTGATATTTTAGGTCGCTGAAAACGATAGCGGGGTCAAAATGAAAATCCAAGATGGCGGCTGTGAAAATTTCCAAATTTTTCGTCATTGGTGTCATTTTCGTGATATTTAAGGTCGCTGAAAACGATAGCGGGGTCAAAATGAAAATCCAAGATGGCGGCTGCGAAAATTTCCTAACTTTTCGTCATGGGTGTCATTTTCGTGTTATTTTAGGTCGCTGAAAACGATAGTGGGGCCAAAATGAAAATCCAAGATGGCGGCTGCGAAAATTATCAAATTTTTCGACACAGGTGTCATTTTCGTGATATTTGAGATCGCTGAAACCGATAGTGGGGTCAAAATGAAAATCCAAGATGGCGGCTGCGAAAATTTCCTAATTTTTCGTCATGGGTGTCATTTTCGTGATATTTTAGGTCGCTGAAAACGATAGCGGGGTCAAAATGAAAATCCAAGATGGCGGCTGTGAAAATTTCCAAATTTTTCGTCATGGGTGTCATTTTCGTGATATTTAAGGTCGCTGAAAACGATAGCGGGGTCAAAATGAAAATCCAAGATGGCGGCTGCGAAAATTTCCTAACTTTTCGTCATGGGTGTCATTTTCGTGTTATTTTAGGTCGCTGAAAACGATAGTGGGGTCAAACTGAAAATCCAAGATGGCGGCTGCGAAAATTTCCTAACTTTTCGTCATGGGTGTCATTTTCGTGATATTTTAGGTCGCTGAAAACGATAGTGGGGTCAAAATGAAAATCCAAGATGGCGGCTGCGAAAATTTCCTAATTTTTCGTCATGGGTGTCATTTTCGTGATATTTTAGGTCGCTGAAAACGATAGTGGGGTCAAAATGAAAATCCAAGATGGCGGCTGCAAAAATTTCCTAATTTTTCGTCATGGGTGTCGTTTTCGTGATATTTTAGGTCGCTGAAAACGATAGTGGGGTCAAAATAAAAATCCAAGATGGCGGCTGCGAAAATTTCCTAATTTTCGGTCATGGATGTCATTTTCGTGATATTTTAGGTCGCTGAAAACGATAGTGAGGTCAAAATGAAAATCCAAGATGGCGGCTGCGAATATCCTAATTTTTCGTCATGGGTGTCATTTTCGTGATATTTTAGGTCGCTGAAAACGATAGTGGGGTCAAAATGAAAATCCAAGATGGCGGCTGCGAAAATTATCAAATTTTTCGACACAGGTGTCATTTTCGTGATATTTGAGGTCGCTGAAACCGATAGTGGGGTCAAAATGAAAATCCAAGATGGCGGCTGCGAAAATTTCCTAATTTTTCGTCATGGGTGTCATTTTCGTGATATTTTAGGTCGCTGAAAACGATAGCGGGGTCAAAATGAAAATCCAAGATGGCGGCTGTGAAAATTTCCAAATTTTTCGTCATGGGTGTCATTTTCGTGATATTTTAGGTCGCAGAAAACGATTGTGGGGTCAAAATGAAAATCCAAGATGGCGGCTGCGAAAATTTCCTAATTTTTCGTCATAGGTGTCATTTTCGTGATATTTTAGGTCGCTGAAAACGATAGTGGGGTCAAAATGAAAATCCAAGATGGCGGCTGCGAAAATTCCCTAACTGTTCGTCATGGGTGTCATTTTCGTGTTATTTTAGGTCGCTGAAAACGATAGTGGGGCCAAAATGAAAATCCAAGATGGCGGCTGCGAAAATTATCAAATTTTTCGACACAGGTGTCATTTTCGTGATATTTGAGATCGCTGAAACCGATAGTGGGGTCAAAATGAAAATCCAAGATGGCGGCTGCGAAAATTTCCTAATTTTTCGTCATGGGTGTCATTTTCGTGATATTTTAGGTCGCTGAAAACGATAGCGGGGTCAAAATGAAAATCCAAGATGGCGGCTGTGAAAATTTCCAAATTTTTCGTCATGGGTGTCATTTTCGTGATATTTAAGGTCGCTGAAAACGATAGCGGGGTCAAAATGAAAATCCAAGATGGCGGCTGCGAAAATTTCCTAACTTTTCGTCATGGGTGTCATTTTCGTGTTATTTTAGGTCGCTGAAAACGATAGTGGGGTCAAACTGAAAATCCAAGATGGCGGCTGCGAAAATTTCCTAACTTTTCGTCATGGGTGTCATTTTCGTGATATTTTAGGTCGCTGAAAACGATAGTGGGGTCAAAATGAAAATCCAAGATGGCGGCTGCGAAAATTTCCTAATTTTTCGTCATGGGTGTCATTTTCGTGATATTTTAGGTCGCTGAAAACGATAGTGGGGTCAAAATGAAAATCCAAGATGGCGGCTGCAAAAATTTCCTAATTTTTCGTCATGGGTGTCGTTTTCGTGATATTTTAGGTCGCTGAAAACGATAGTGGGGTCAAAATAAAAATCCAAGATGGCGGCTGCGAAAATTTCCTAATTTTCGGTCATGGATGTCATTTTCGTGATATTTTAGGTCGCTGAAAACGATAGTGAGGTCAAAATGAAAATCCAAGATGGCGGCTGCGAATATCCTAATTTTTCGTCATGGGTGTCATTTTCGTGATATTTTAGGTCGCTGAAAACGATAGTGGGGTCAAAATGAAAATCCAAGATGGCGGCTGCGAAAATTATCAAATTTTTCGACACAGGTGTCATTTTCGTGATATTTGAGGTCGCTGAAACCGATAGTGGGGTCAAAATGAAAATCCAAGATGGCGGCTGCGAAAATTTCCTAATTTTTCGTCATGGGTGTCATTTTCGTGATATTTTAGGTCGCTGAAAACGATAGCGGGGTCAAAATGAAAATCCAAGATGGCGGCTGTGAAAATTTCCAAATTTTTCGTCATGGGTGTCATTTTCGTGATATTTTAGGTCGCAGAAAACGATTGTGGGGTCAAAATGAAAATCCAAGATGGCGGCTGCGAAAATTTCCTAATTTTTCGTCATAGGTGTCATTTTCGTGATATTTTAGGTCGCTGAAAACGATAGTGGGGTCAAAATGAAAATCCAAGATGGCGGCTGCGAAAATTCCCTAACTGTTCGTCATGGGTGTCATTTTCGTGATATTTTAGGTCGCTGAAAACGATAGCGGGGTCAAAATGAAAATCCAAGATAGCGGCTACGAAAATTTCCTAACTTTTCATCATGGGTGTCATTTTCGTGATATTTTAGATCGCTGAAAACGATAGTCATTCATTTGAAAATTTTCGCAGCCGCCATCTTGGATTTTCATTTTGACCCCACTATCGTTTTCAGCGACCTCAAATATCACGAAAATGACACCCATGACGAAAAATTACGAAATTTTCGCAGCCGCCATCTTGGATTTTCATTTTGACCCCACTATCGCTTTCAGTGACCTAAAATATCACGAAAATGACACCCATGACGAAAAATTTGGAAATTTTCGCAGCCGCCATCTTGGATTCTCATTTTGACCCCACTATCGTTTTCAGCGACCTCAAATATCACGAAAATGATACCCATGACCGAAAATTAGGAAATTTTCGCAGCCGCCATCTTGGATTTTCATATTGGCCCCACTATCGTTTTCAGCGACCTCAAATATCACGAAAATGACACCCATGTTGAAAATTTTAAAAATTTTCGCAGCCGCCATCTTGGATTTTCATTTTGACCCCACTATCATTTTCAGCGACCTCAAATATCACGAAAATGACACCCATGACGAAAAATTAGAAAATTTTCGCAGCCGCCATCTTGGATTTTCATTTTGTTCCCATTATCGTTTTCAGCGACCTCAAATATCACGAAATTGACGCCCATGTCGAAAAATTCGAAAATTTTTGCAGCCGCCATCTTGGATTTTCATTTTGACCGTAATCACATCCTCTCAAGAAAAAAAAAACTAGAGCATAAGAAGTTATGCCCCTCCGTTTTTTTTTTTTGTGTTGACATAACGAATAAAATAAAAAAAGAACTTTCCAAATCGGCTTCTAAATGACGGAGTACTGCAGTAACAAACATAAAAAAAAAAAAATACAACTGAATTGATATTCTCCTCCGTTTTTGAAGTCGTTTAAAAATAACACATCATTGTTACGTTTAAAAATTAGCTGGACATCACTCACAATGCAGTCATTGGTGTCGTGGGGAATGAACGGTCATTTCGTGGTATTTAAGTTCGCTGAAAACGATAAAGGTCTCAAGCTAATTTCGACCTTATTGACATTTTACAAACCCTTTGTTTTTTTGGTCCAGAATACTCGGTAAATGATTTGGAAGCTGAATTTAACAAAAAAACATGAATGTCAATAAGGTCTAAATTCGCTTGACACCTCAGAAAGTGTCTAGATTATTATGCACATCATTTTTAGGGTGTCAAGCTAATTTCGACCTTATTGATATTTTACAAACCCTTTGTTTTTTTGGCCCAAGATACTTGGTAAATGATCTGGAAGCTGAATTTAACAAAAAAACATGAATGTCAATAAGGTCTAAATTCGCTTGACACCTCAGAAAGTGTCTAGATTATTATGCACATCATTTCTAGGGTGTCAAGCTGATTTCGACCTTATAGACATTTTACAAACCATTTGTTTTTTTGGTCCAAGATACTTGGTAAATGGTCTGGAAGCTAAATTTAACAAAAAAACATGAATGTCAATAAGGTCTAAATTGTTATGTAACACATCATTGTTATGTAGCTGGACATCACTAACAGCACAATACAGTCGGTGGTGTCGCATGGCGTGGGGAATAGTAGTTTCTGTCATTCCCCACGACAGCGACACCACTGAAAACGATACCACTGGTGTGGTATCGTGGGGAATGACAGAAACTACTATTCCCCACGCCATGCGACACCTTCGTAAAGTAAAATGGTGCGCGGCGCGTAGTTTTGAATCGTACGGGTAAAGGTCTTCGTGCCAGTCAGATTTTAAATCCACCTTATTCACGAAAATAAATATGTATAAGTAGTTATTTTTATTTATTTTAACTGTTCAAGTTTACAATGCATACCTAATCTGTCTAAAACTTTAAAAAATACTTACTAGAAAAATAAAACAAAATAAACTTGTATACTAATCAGTTCAAGTTTATCCACTGCATTGCTCTATTCTGTGACGCAACATAGTACCTACTCGAGTTCATGAACTCATGAGCGGTGCGCTTGGCGCGCGTTTCCCGCGCATCGTAATTTATTACGTATCGCTACTCCTTGCGGGGGCTGCGGTAAGCATTTAATACCTACGGCGCTTGCTTTCACCCCGCCTTAAATATGGATGAATTTGTTCCTGATTCCCTTTACTGAGTGATTGCGTTAGAATGTAACCTGAACAAGGTTTGTTTATAGTTTCATCAGCTACTTTTGGAGCAGACCATAGTTTATAACTTTACTCTTAAATGTGTCTGTGTATTAGTACTGAGTGGAGGTGTGGCCCACAGACTCGCCGTCGTGCCGCACGAGCGGCGTGGCGGTGGTGGGCGCGGCGCGCGGCGAGTCGGTGGTGATCGTGTGCGAGGTGGACGCCGACCCGCCCGCCGCCGTCTTCAAGTGGAAGTTCAACAACTCGGGCGAGACGCTGGACGTGGCGGCCGACCGCTACACCTCCAACGGCAGCGCCAGCAGCCTCAAGTACGTATACTCTTTCAAATTTGTCGGGAGATGATGCAATGAGTATCGTGTAATCAGATAAAAACTGTTGCGGAGGGACTTCAATGCCCATCATTACAGTTTTTGTCTATTTCACGAAATAACGGCTAAAAGCATGGTTAGTTTACCATAAAGTCATCCCCTTGTGTTCACTCCGTCCTGGCTGCCCCCAGGTACACGCCGGTGGCGGACCTGGACTACGGCACGCTGTCGTGCGCGGCGTCCAACGAGGTGGGCGCGCAGCTGGCGCCTTGCGTCTTCCAGATGGTGGCCGCTGGTGAGTCCATGCATGACCCACTACTTGGTACTGTGGGCCACACAGTTTGATACCCCAGAGCCACTAGTGATGTTGATCGTATTGCAAACTTATATCTTTTCCATGGGGTTATACTGTAAGCGGTTGGAGCTTTTTTAAAGCAACGTTTTTTTACGGCGCACTGGATTTTCAACTCTCGGCTTTGAGCTAAGCGGTGATAAATCAACAGAGCGCGTTGAAAAAAAGCCTAGCGCTTTAGTAAATGGAATTTGAACTCCCAGCGCTTAGCCAAGTGTTGAAAATCCAGTGCTGCTATGTTGAAGTTTGAAGTGTAGGCTGCTGTCGGTGGCCGCTCTCCCTATCCTCTGCGCCCGAAAATTGGCATACAGCAGGGCCAATGACCTGACCCGTCGCAGGGGGACCAAGAGTGCCCAGACACGGGGTCGTCTGATGTCCATGTGCTGGTTTGGTCCCTGGAGCGGTCACGGCGTGCAATGTGTTCTGGTGCGCTGGTGATGGGGAGTACTCCCCAGAGGAGGGCCCGGTGACGGACAGCCGCGGCGGGTTCAGGGATGAGTGCTAACGCGTGCCCGTGTTCCCACCGTAAGAGGCAGAGGACTTTTAGTGGGTTAGAGTCCCACATAACTGCACTATCTCCCCGTGGTAGTGCAGTGTGCATGAGACATTTCAGCTATGTCCAAGGAAAGGGAAGCAATACTATTTGCAGATATCTATAAGAGGCGGCGACGACTCACCTTCAGGTGTCCTGTGCGATGGCTCGCTCCCAGTCCCACACTACATGCTCCAGCACGCTCACGTCACGTTTATTGCAGGCAAGCCGCACGCGCCGCGCAACTGCACGCTGTGGAACCAGACGGCGGAGTCCGTGGAGGTGGCGTGCGTGGCGGGCTTCGACGGCGGCCTGCCGCAGCGCTTCCTGCTGCAGGTGTACGGCGACGCGGGCGCGCCCAGGTCAGGCAGAACCTTTGCTTTATATAGATTGGGCCATAGGCTTTTATAATTATGAAATACTAGAGACCCGCCCTTTATTCGCACAGTTTTTACAAGTTGACAAAATATTGTGATGGGTTTATTATACTTAATGTTTTATATTCATGTATTATACACAAAACTTTCTTACTCAATCAAGATTCTAATTAAAAACTCTAATGCACATTGTTCCCGTAAGAGGCGGTTGTCTTCACTGCCTGTGATGCCTTAATACGTACGTAGTGGAGTAGGTACGTAGCGCACCTCTACGTAGTGGAGTAGGTACGGAGCGCACCTCTACGTAGTGGAGTAGGTACGTAGCGCACCTCTACGTAGTGGAGTAGGTAAGTAGCGCACCTCTACGTAGTGGAGTAGGTACGTAGCGCACCTCTACGACCTCTACGCCTGAATCCACACTCCTCACTACTACACTACTATATTCCAATCCCGCAAATAATAGCTCCCCATCCCAATGTTTCGGCACTCATAATGACTGTATCCGTCGCGACTAGTGATACGGAAACACGTGAGTACCCGCTGGTGCCCGCGACACCCCCGGCAGTCCCCCCGGGTGGACGCGGGCGCCGGGGATGCGATCTGCATACATTCTGGAGGTGAGCTCACTGCCACTGTATTATGGGGAAGTCGGTTACAAGGTCACGCCAAAGTTCAGTTTATTATTGGCTAGATTTATGTGAAATTGGTATCGTAATCAAATCCTAGATCGTGATATCGAACAAGTGCGTTAATCCACAAAATGCAGCTCGATAAGTGTTGCTGGGTTACGTGCCTCTGTCCTGCTGGCAGCACGCTGGTGTTGATGCTGAGTACGCTTCAGTAACTGTGATCGTAGTCGCAACATCTCAAGTCAAATCGTATGGTTGAGCTTCCAAAAAGCAAGGTTGCGTGGTATCCGCGGGTCGCGGGGCGGGGCGCGGGGCGCGGGCGGGCGGGGCGGGCTGAAGGCACAAGCATTGTTTTTAATATTACAGAGGCAATCTGGGCTCTCAAGCTGCGCCCCGGTGACGTGCGCAGACTTAACGACACCGTATTATTACGAAATTCCTTTATTATATTCCCCGAACGCACCGGCTTAAGTGAAATAATGTGTATCGGAACCGTAATGGATATGGAAACGCGCGCGACCCTGATATTTTATTATTTTTATGGAACTGCTAAAAACGGAAACCTTATTCTGTAGCCATTACGTAGATACTCTGATCCATTTGCCTACCAGCGGTACTGTTATGTAACCGAGCAGTATATAGGAAGACGAGGATATCGGAGGCGTCATTCTTCTTCTTCTTCGTGTCGTTGGCGACAGGCATTCAGAGCAATGTGCTGAGCGAGCGCGGCCGGAGGCAGCTCGTCGCGACACGAAACAGCGCACAAATGAGTGGCGACGCGACACGAGACGCAGCGCGCAGGTAGAACGGAGAGGTCCCAAAGTGAAATCCCGTGTAAACATTGGGGTCTCATTAAAGTTGGTGAAACAACGTTAATTATGAATGAACACGCGGCGCCGTCCCCGAGCACTGCGACACCTCCCACGAACACGGCGTACGACGCGAATCTAATGTCTTATTCTGTATTCATGTATTTCAGCGTTTAATTATGGCTAGAAATAACCTATTAACGTTCATGGAGCGACTGTCAGCATTACCGCATCGCTGTTACACCATGCTGCCCACAGATCCGCTTTTCTAATAAAACTCCGCCAATTTGCTACGAGTATACAAGAACAGACAGCGCCACTACGAGCACACACCGGCCGCAGTGAGCGGTCTCCGTAAGATACACATCTTTTGCATATTAAACAATTCACTACAAAATATGCAAAGCTATCGTATATGAATATTGGCATGACGCCGCGCCATCATTTTAATTACTGGGGAATATTCGCAGCTGAAATAATTTCCAATAAAGCGTTACATGATGGTTCAGTTCGCCATTAGTAGCAACAATAAAGCGAGGATAACGAGAAAAATGTTTAAATATGACACACTTTTATTACCTCGTAAAGTGTTTGTTAGGATCGAAATCGGCTGCGTGTACATTTTACGCGCAATAAAGTATTAAATAATAATTACGTGACGTCAGTGGCTATTACATTAAGGTGCTCTCACACCGGAGCATTCGCCTGTAGTGTAGCAATGCAAGACTCGATTTTGAGCATCACGTTACAATACTGCCTCACTGACTGACGAGCATTCGCTTGTCGTGAAACAATGCAAGGTTCGACATGAGCCGCTTCATGTTACACATTGTATCACGGGTGCGCGGACGGTCCCGGTGAATGAAATGTTACAAATCGATCATTACAGGTTGCGCACTGTAATGCTCGGTTCTCCTCACTCACTGATGTAATGCTCGAATCTGTACTGTCACATTACAGGCGAATGCTCTCGGTTAGGGAGCGCCTTTACTCGCGCAGAGGTAGACCGTGAAATTCAAAGCTTTGAAGTTTTTTGCAATTTGTAGATCAGTGTCAGGTTGTAAGTTGATCAAAATATGATTCGCGACTATAACAAATAGGTATTTAATTATTATAACCATAAGAATCATTTGTTCCAAAATGTATGATTTCCGAAAATAAAACTTAGAGAGAATAAATCTAATTTGAAAGATGTATTGACGATTCTAATGGTTGCACTGCAGATCCCCCTTAAGGGCTTTTTGTAACAGACGGGGCTGACCAGCTGACTGCGACAGGTTAGTTTCGAGATCACACAGTTTGCCGAAAATAATAGTTATAGGTAGGTTCCTGTACAACAGCATCAAGCATGACATCAATTCTAATAAAACATGTCAACGAAATTATGTTTCCCTGCTGAGATGTTTTGTAAGCTAAAATAATTATTTCAACAGAATAACAAACTTGTTTATCTTCAATTCAACGTTCATTCGAAGCCGGTTTTCGATCTCGGAAAACATCGCAGAAAGGTGAAAATGAAAATACCTAGAGCCAACAAACAGATATAAAAAAGGTACAAATTAACAAAGCCCGCGCGATATAATTCCCTAAGCGAGAATAATGTTACTCTCGTTACCTTCGGTTCGGTGCGGCGCGGCTGCGTGGCGGCTGCGTGGCGGCTGCGTGGCGGCTGCGTGGCGTGCGCGGGGGGGGGGCGGGGCGGTGGTGTGATTACGTTTGTTCTGGTACGGCGGGACATCTCCAGGGCACGCCGCGTGTGCACCGCTATGAATCACAAGACACCGTTTAAAAATTAAAACAGTTCCGTTTTTGCTTCCGTTAAAGAGTACCTCTCGCGTTTTCTATTTGCCTAGTGCCTGCTGTGAGCTCTGTGAGCAGTCGCGCTCCGACAAACAACGGACTGTTATTCGACCGGTTACCGCTGCACGTTGGGGCGCCCGAATCGGTTTCTATCCCAACGTTTTCCCACGAGTAGCATAATACATTTGCCTACAGACTTTTTAACTATTTGTGCTTTAAAAAACACAGCCAACCATGATCGCGTCATCAAAACCATATCCACCGTACCTATCATGAAACGACAGCTTTTCTCTCAAATGCGGCCAGCTGACCCCCCCCCCCTCTCGTCACCGCAGCACACATCACCGCCGCTCCCCGCGCTTGCCCCAGTAATGAGCACCCTAACGGATAATAATCGACCTCACTAATAAAAACATTGGCAAATTAAAAGTTTGTCAAGCGCTGACCCGGGGATAATTACACCCTCATTGCTAGTAGCGAGAATGTGTGTAATATATTAATTTACTTGAAATAATTCTGTCACGAGGCGGTGATGGCGACGCGTGCGGCGTTCATGTTGTTGAAAATATTATTAAATTGACAGCTCGTTGTTGCCGTGTGACAGGCATCAACTTAAAGTATGCCTATAAACTTAAATAATTTTGTAAGTATTCCTTCTAATTAAGTTTCCCTTTTAATGTACACAGCCTGGAATGATGGATGTGGCGGGCATAATTTTACATGAACCGCAACGCTCGGCCCGTTTGTCCACCGTAGCCGTCACCGGGACGTTACCGAGAAACGAGATTATTCGAACCGAATGTGACGTTCGGGTGACGGTGATCGTTTGTGCACCGCGACTAAACTCGGTGGTTCAGTATGTTATGATAAACAAAACAAAAGCCAGCGGGTGCGACGGCAGTGCGTGGACAAGATCAAACGTGGTTTGTATTGCCGCACATCGGCCCATCACAATCTCAGTCCAAAATCTAGCGGTCGCACCGAACTACTCGAAACTTTGGCGGCCGGGATGACGGCGCTTGGTTGATGAACGTACAGTGGACACGTGGCCATAGTAAATGTATGTATCACTAATTCACCGCCATCATCTCGTTTCGGTGACGTCCGGGTGATGGCTGTGGTGGACAATCGCACTTACTGTTTAAATCGTCATAACATTATTTTGTTTATTTTTTATAATGATTGTGTAATGTCCGTTCCGAACCCATTGAAACCAAAAACTTACGTAGCTGCTACATCCTCTTACTACGTGTGCAAATATCTAAACCCTATGCTGTCGGTAATAACATCTTTTTTCAACTGATTATATTATAGTACAGCGGTTTCAACTATCCCCGTTGTTCCCCAGAATAAATATGTCATCAGACGAGCCGTCGTGGACAGTGCGCGGCCTGGAGTGGGACGTGCGCTTCCGGCTGGTCGCCGTCGCCTTCAACTCCAAGGGCCGCTCGGCGCCCGCCAAGCTCGACGACGTGCTATTCAGGGACCCCGAGAAGAGAACAGGTTGGTGGCTATATCTACCTACCTTTAGTTATGCAGACGGCAGTAAAATCGTCCTAACACATGGCATATAGAAGCATGTGAGCTTGTGTACACAGTTCCATCAGGGCCAGCGTGCGCCGCGCGGGCTCGCTCGCTTCACATCCGTCCTCAACAAGCCCCTGTGAGCCGCCACTTTGCGCGATTGAAAAGATTTCAAATAGCGGACGATAAAGCAAGCACTTGCGAACAGCTCTGAATAGAATACCGTCACGACATTTAAGTACAATCATTAACTCGCCATTGAAACATACGAGCGCCGGCACTCGTCTATAACTAGTTTTTGTTCTAAATCACTCAGCGAAACTCAATTTGGAGGGTAAAGGGCGGGTCCCCCGGGAGCCGAGCCGACGGCGGCGCACTAAGTGGCGGCCGAGCGGCCTTTATCCTCGCGAATTATTAGCCGAGGGAAAACATTAGCCTCGCCCGGGAAATATAAGTAACTGCGAAAAGTACCGCCTCAAACGTTCAGCAGTCGGTAGTCCTGATACACACTACACGGAGCCGCGTCACGGTCGCACCGGCACCGCGTGCCCCACGCCACCAACCACCCGCAGTCCCCAGTGAAGCTACTCGTAAATACGTAAATATTGGTATTGGTTACGGCTCAATTCTTAAAAGATAGCTGGGCTCTTCTGGGATTTCTTACGCTGCTGCCGATTCCCATCTTAATAAAATTAATGGAGCGTTAAACTTTCATTACTTCGCGTCAGATATGAGCTTCTCACTCCGTAGGATACACATCATCGTAGTTTCTATTCCTTATCGCCAGTAAACAAACAAATACCGGCTGACACCGAATCCAAGCAAACAGTAATGTTTGTCAGCGGCGTGTCACCATCGATCGCTGCAGAAGTAGGCCGCACCGCTCTGCAACCTCAAGATAATCCCATTTTAATTAAACGCGCTCGGATTTACCGGCGAGATTAATCAAGAGGCTCTCCTGTCCTCGTGTGTCCTCCTCTACCTCACTCACTAGGAGGCTCACCTCTCCTCGTGTGTCCTCCTCCGCCGCACTAGGTGGACCACCGTCACTGTACCACTAATATTATAAACTAAACTTTAGTTCGGGATTAATCGTCGATGACCCCAGATGTACTCTGGCAGGGCACGATTCCGCAATGACAAATATTTATTTGGGCCTCAAACATTTGTTCTGATATTATTTGACCTCTATGTGTGTAGCATCTAAAATACAGCTGCTTATCCTCGTAATTTTATATAAGTACTTACTGTCTACTTTGATGGCCTAAAGCAATAATAAAATACATTTTATAGAAAAGTTGAACTTTGAGTATAGGAGTCGCAAACTCAATTTACTTATTTGTTCATGTAGAACATTGAAAGGCATCAGTGAAAAATCTTCTGTTACCTACTCGACAGAAATAAGTGGGCCATCACTCGAGCCGTCAAGTGATGCGGAAAAACTAATGCGCGTGCTATCGACGTCGACATGTGGGACCTTTAATTTCTCGCCTCGCAGCACCGCGCCCCGGCCAACGCTTATTTTAATATTGATCGTTTGATTCTGTCCGTTGCTGACCCTGATTTTGTGGTAAATTGACAAGATTTCGAAAATCCACCCCTTTTAGTTCGCCGACGATACGTAGTTAATAATTATTGATGGAATTTTCTAAATGTGATTAGGTACGGTTGATGGTCCGAGTCCCCAGTAGGTAGGACAGGAGCAACACTACACACGTGCTATCGACCAGTAGTGAGTCTCGGACTCGCGGTCACGTGGTGCGCTCATGTAGCTAATGAATATTTGAAGAAATGAGCGATCATTCCGGGATCTGCAGCCGTCACATACTTATACATGGTGGATCAGAAAGCTGTTGTCAAACTTAAGGGTGTGGTACCGACCATCAAACTGAACAACTTTCTCCAGGGGACCAACATCGTAGTTTCATCGAAGTTTTGTACGGGACAGCTGATAATTTTTTATTGATTACGATGTTGGTCCCATGGAGAAAGTTGTTCAGCTTGATAGTCTGTACCACACCCTTACATTTGACCACACCTTTCTGATACATCGTGTATTTTTGTGGAGGTAAAGACGCGGGAGCCGCGGGAGATCCTGAACTGTTTCATTACAGATGAATATCTGTAATGAAACAGTTCAGGATTCGAGCACCGAGGAGAACCGAGCATTACAGTGCGCAACCTGTAGTGATACAATTTGTAACATTACATTCACCGGGACCGTCCGCCTGTAATGTAATGAGAGCACCCGTGATACAATGTGTAACATGAAGCGGCTCATGTCGAACCTTGCATTGTAACGCTACAGGCGAATGCTCCGGTGTGAGAGCACCTTAACGCCACAACAATTCATCTTCGTTGACAAACTCATCATCCAACCGCATCTAAGCTCCGTGCTCACGTTCAACAAATGAATATTTATTACATTATTTCATTAAACATTTTGTTATTTTTATACGATTTTATAATAGTCATAATGAGAGTCATTGTCCTGAAATGTTAAACGATGATCTTTTTGTGTTCAGAGGAGTTTGTGAAGTTAGTTATTCACGTTCTATTACTTACTACATTACTCAAAACAAGTTTCAAAACACAAACACGTGTGCATGTGGAGACCATAGATATTAGAAAGAAGGTGGAGACACTACTCTGTGGCTAAGCCAGGAGACAGCAGAGGCAGCACCCGCCTCGCTGGACCGCTCGAGTGGAGGGAGGGGTGAAGGGAGAGGAGGTGCGGCCAGATCGCCTCCCACACACAAATGGCAATAATGTTTAGAACGAAATTGAAAGTAAACAGCTCAACAGTAGAAGAGCGCGCCGCCGCGCCGGCCAGTACACACCAACCGCTTTGTGTTCTATACAACAACCGATTTAGATTATCTATAACTAGCTGCGCCCCGCAGTTTCACCCGCGTAGACCGGGATAAAAAGTAGCCTATGTGTTAATCCAGGGTATAAGCTATCTACACAACAAATTTCATCCAAACCCGGTCCAGCCGTTTGAGCGTGAAGAAGTAACAAACATATACACACCCTCACTAACTTTCGCCTTTATAATAATCGTATTAGTGTGATAGTGTGATTGGCCGAGCGACAGCGAGCGAAACGTCTCTGCTTCAATATTATTAACACAAACGGGATATTTACCAAGTTTACCCGTTTGTGTTAATAATAATGTCAGTGACCATGACAGTTTAAAAACTTATGTCTCTGCTTCAAGTCTGGCAAAATTAGCTTTCGTCTGTCAGTTAGTTGCTAGAGGAGCAGCAACAAACTGACAGACGAAAGCAAACCAGGTCGTATTTTACAACCGTTTTGTCCAGATCAAAACGTCGGGGATTTAATTTTTGGTTGGAGGGGTACTTCTTCCAAAACGGTGCAAAAAAGTGGCTACAGGATATCTCCCCCTTATGACGTCCGATATCGATGGTTCTTTTTTTAAATTGAAAGGTATTTTATTAAATTTACTTTAAATTGGTGTCATAAAAATTTGGTGAAAATCTGATGAGGATCTTCGGCATGATGAGCAGAATATAGATCTTCAAAATAAATAAAATAAATAAATAAATATCCTTGGACATTTCACACAACGCCATCTAGTCCCAAGCTAAGCAACCTAATGCTTGTGTTATGGTAACGAGATGGCTGATAAACTACTTATATACATTTTTTTTTTTAAATACATACATATATATAGATAGAAAAACACCCAGACTCGGAACAAATACTTGTAGGTCGTACAAATTATTTGTTCCGTGCGGGAATCGAACCCGCGACATGCTGCGCAGCAGTCAATCGCTCAACCACTGCGCCAACCGTGTCGTCAAATACAATTTCCTCACTTTTAAATTTCTACCGGTGGATTCGGCCCTTTAACTACTAAGTTGGGATTGATGGAGTAGGTACCTGGGACTACCTTCTCATCACAAAACTTGAGAATTCTGAAAATAATTATCAGGATTCTCTAAAACGAAGCTAAGATCTGAGATCACTAGACGGCGCTACTGTGCACCGCTAGATCGTGCTGTGTTGCTCGCGAGGTATACTGCTCGCAGAACTAGTTTGTGGTTCAGCTGCTTGAGCTGAAGCATCGCAAACTCTGATAAGTCCTAATCTGTTGGGATTCTGAGGAGAACTATCACTGAAGTAAAGTTTAGGAGTTTGCTACGACACAATAAAGTGCAATTCAGGTCGCACAACGCTTATTACCGACAGTAATATTCAACTACAAGTCTACAAGTTGCCTCTTATTCTATCGCGTAACTCTTACCTAACACACACTATTGCACAAAATCTTTGTGTTTCATGCGTGTTAGATGCAACGAAATCACTTATTTTTATCTGGGCCGCGTGCTGAGTCAATGTGCAAAGGTAGCATTGAACATATACCTTCTGACCTACTGAAGTAGCCCCGCGGACGGGGCCCGCCGCGTACTTCTAGCTTCACACCTAAACTGCGGAGTGTCCCATCTGTGTTAGGTAATCTGTGGTTTAGGCTTCAGTCACAGCATTACGTGTACTTACGATTAGTTCAATTAATTCGATACTGTGACAGCCGACTTAGCGCTGTCGCATGAATGGAGCTTGTTCCAGCTCTGAATGTCAATGCATTTGTTGATAATGCTTGCCAATTTTGTTATAAGGGCTAGGAATTGAATAGGCTATTTTGTTGTAGGTAATCTTTTTGTTGTAATATCTTCAAGATCGACGTTATTTAGAGTCCATCTGAGCACTTTAAATAATAAAAGAAATGAAACAAGTACTTAGCAATTTCTCAGAACAATAGCTCAGTCAACGATTAACTCAAAATGGAAACTCGTTATGCATTTAATCACGTTCCCACCGTCAAGACAATAGAGTATAAATCAAGAAACAATAATAAAGATATAATAAATTGTAGCGACGACACAAAGCAGATGTAATTAGCGCCTGATACGGACCGGAAACGGGATTAATCCGATGCTCTCTGTGGCTTCCTATTGGCGCGGCCGGACGCATCGCCGGACGAGTGCGGACGTCCGGGAAATGATTGTGGCGCTAATACTAGTGGCTACTGTAAATACCTGCTGCACAGCGCGACACAGCGGAATTACTTCGAGTGCTACACAGTATTCACCTAGTTCAACTTTAAATTAGCAAAGCATTAGCATTTGCAGGTCTTACTACCTAATTAGTACTTTTGTGTTTACAAAATATGAATATTAAATCACGGTAACCTGGTGCCGCTCGCTTCCGTCTCATCATATCCATAACCCGGCACACAAGTGGGCCACGTGGCGGCCGCATGCATAAGCAACAAATGGGCGGCCGCACACTTAGCGCCACGCCGCATGCAGCTGTAGCGACACACATGCTACGAAGGTACAGTTACGCACGACTACAGATCAAGCTATACATTTCCAGTATAAGCTGATCTCGCATTGTGTAGGATTCTCTTACAATGAGAGGTCAGTGTAAATTGGAAATGTACGGCAGCGCGCACACTTCATGAATGATTCACAGGCTGCACACGTCCCCTGCCTTCATAAATACGCGACGCGGTAATGTTGCTTGTCACCCAGATCCCAACACACCTAATAAATACGCTAGACGGAGATAGCGACAAGCTGCTGCGACTGAGTCACAGCTGTACTCCTCACGGGTCAGCAGGTGCGCACACGGCGCGTATCCCAGCGGCCACAGTCCCTACATGACGGATGATGGCCGCTGTGACGCAACGCGAGCCTTCGAATAAATCTGATGTTTGCCGCATAAATCGGGGTTATACCAGCTCAATCAAAGTAGTAAATAGCGCGTTTGAATCTACGACGGATTTAGATAAAAATTATGCCCTCAAACATATCATTTTTATTTGGTTGGCGTTCGGCCGGGCGGCCATTTGTTAGCCGGCTGTTTGAGCCGTATTCAGTGGAGTCGAGCCGCTAGCTCGAATAAATCAACCGCTCCGAGCCGTCCCGCGGCCCGCACTGAAATATGATCGCGCGCCACTCTAATCCGCCTTTTGTTTTAGAGACATTACACCCGCCCGGCCGGCGACGGACGCACCACTTAACATATTGTCGCTAACGCGAGACCACTCAAATCTCATATTATATGTATTCGAAAACACAACAATGATGTGATGAAGAAGATCCTTATGATTCTGTGAAAATACGAGAATATCCCCCCTAAATCAGTAGGAATATCGAGAATACCTTCTTGTTTCTGGCACCTGAGGGCGTCTGTGAGTACTTTACCGCCAATTTAGCTGTCACCTGTCAAGCGTCATTGCATTCTTGTGATTCTTTCGAATTAAGTCGAAACTTTTATCTAATAAGAAAAAAAGTATTCTAAAGTGCCTTTTAACCATTGTAACCGAGTTATATGAGTGTTAAAAGTGTTAGTGAGTGTGTTTTTAGTGATTTTAGGAAACACAACATTGTATTTCACCAATAAATGGAGCCGGTAAGTAACGGTAAGGAGAACCACGAGCGGGAGCAAGTCGATAATGTTGCTTCGGATGGAGAACAATTATCGTCAACAAGCTTGGCATCGGAAAGCAGCTCCTCCTCATCCTCGGAGTTTGAGGAGGGCACTGCATCACCATTGCCCAATAAGCGTTCTCGTGCCTCGGGGCGAAACCGTAAGTACAGGTCAAAACCGGTTCGCACCGATCCTCGTATTGATACTTTAATGTCGCAAATGTCTTATATTTCGAATTATCTAAGCCATTATCCCGTTTGTTATGATAGTGCAGAAGCACGAAATAGTGGTAATGGGATACCTAGTACTAGTAAAGGTAGTGGCTCGCAACATTTTGTTAATAATAACAATGGAAGTATTTCGGAACCGTTTATTACATTGCCTCCTCAGCCCGAGTCACTGTCTCTCAATTGGGGTTCTTTAAACACAGATATTGATGATAAGAAGATTATCCCAGCTAGTGATAGGGATAGATTTTTAGAACTAAATAAGTTGCAACAGTTTGACTCTCAGGCATGGAAAGGTATTAGGTACAAACAGGTCTTGCAGGGCTGCTTGGCAACCCCAGGATTTACGGGCCTTAATATCAATGATGAATTATGTCACTTTAATAAAAGTAAAGACTATCTGGCTTCGACAGAGTTGATTTTAGTTGGCTTATCCAACAAGGTTTTGGAACAGAGGCAGATGTTAAGAACAGGTTTACAGTCTATTGTTGACTGGGCTAGTGCTAATCCACAGGACTTAAATGCAAATACTTTGTTTGAAAAAATTTCTGTTATTTTTGGACCCGGATCATTATGTCATAAGAACTCTGAAACTACCATGCAAATTATATGCGGAAAGCGTTCCGAGTGCATTGAAGTTAGGCGTGAACGTATTTTAAAGGAAATTTCTAATGAAAATCTTAGAAACACGCTAAGAAATGTCCCACCCAGCTCTGAGTACTTATTTAGTAGAGAAGCTTTGCAGCCTATAATACAGTCCCTCGGAGGGTCTCAGGTCTGGTTGAATACTCCAACCTATTTAAAAGAGAAGAAGGTCTCAGAGCGCGGGGATCATACTTTCCATAATAGAAAAGGCTACAATAAAAATAAGACAAGGAAGTCGGATAAGAAGTTTAAGCATAATAATTTTGTTCGAAAGACTCGGCCCTTTCGTCAACGTCGTTCCAATGCGGAGGGGTCAAACTCCAAGTCCAAAGAAAATTGACTCGCACCGGGATTTCAGAGGGGGATGCCTAAAATTTTTCACAGAAAAATGGGCTCAATTAGGGGCAAACCAGTTTATTTTAAAGTCAATAGCGAGTTACCGCTTGCCTTTCAGGAAAAAACCTCCTCTGAAATACCCAACCAAAAAATTTTTAGAATGCCTAGCCACCAAAGTTACCCCGGAAATGACACAAATGGTCGAGGAGTTGAAAAGCAAAAATATTTTAGAAAGACCAATGACTCTAGACCCAGGCTTCTTTTCAAAAATGTTTCTAATAAAGAAATCGGATGGGGGATTGCGCCCAATTTTCGACCTCAAAGCTCTAAATATGTATGTAGCGACAAAACATTTTCATCTAATATCACAGATAGATGTAGTAGACTTTCTTCAGCCAAACGACTGGTTAGTGAAGATCGATCTTCACCAGGCTTATTTCCATCTGAGTGTCGCGGAGACTCACAGAAGGTTTTTACGGGTTGTTTACGATGGAGAAATCCTTCAGTTAACAGCACTACCATTTGGCCTGTCCTCGGCACCCCTTGCATTTGCAGCAGTTTCGAACTGGGTGGCCGAAATCCTCCGGGATCGAGGTGTACGCCTATTAGTATACCTAGACGACTATATCCTGGCTTGTCAGGACAAATCCAAGCTTATGGCACAGGTTGCGGAAACGCTGGCCATCTTGGAATCTTTGGGTTGGCATGTAAATTACCAGAAGTCCGTAACCAAGCCCACACACAAGTTGGAATATTTAGGGCTGGTCTGGGACACTCAGAACCAGACAGTAGCCTTGCCCACCCGGAAAGTTTTGGGTATAAAAAACTCTCTGACAAACATGTTAAGCAGGGACAGCTGCTCTTTAAGACAGCTGCAAAGTTTGTTGGGCAAGCTAAATTTCGCCAACCAGGCGGTCCCTCGAGGCCGGCTTTACTGTCGCAAGGCACAGCTCTTTCTGAGAAGATTTACTCAGAGAGGCCAGAAGAGAGCACTGTGCCCCAGAGTGCGAGAGGACTTGCGGTGGTGGTTGGATGCGATAGAGGGCAGTCCAACCCCACTACACAAGAGAGAAATAACTCATTTCCTAACTACAGACGCAGCGGATGCGGGCTGGGGAGCGAACTTAAACAGTCAATACCTCTCAGGAAAATGGGCTACAAACCAAAAACCCTGGCACTCCAATATGAAGGAGATGTATGCCGTTTTTGCCGTCATCAGGTCCCAGGGTGCACTGTTACAAAATGCCCACATTCTAATACAGTCGGACAACAGGACTCTGGTAGCATACATCCGAAATCAGGGTGGAACTCGTTCGCTAAACTTACTAGGACTAACAACCAGGTTATTGGAATTGACTTTCCGATTCAACATAACAATGACAGCATTCCACTTACCAGGGAACCTGAACGGCATCGCAGACTGCCTATCAAGGGGAAGATCAGTACCCGAGTGGCATCTGTTACCACCAGCCACGGAGGCAATATTCAGACAATGGGGCGTTCCCGAAGTCGATCTCTTCGCAACAAGAGAAACCGCTGTCGTCCCAAAGTATGTGACTTTAGACTCAAGAGATGGCTCAGCGCTTTTCTGCGACGCTTTCAGTCAAAGATGGGTGTTTCAAACAGCGTGGGTATTCCCACTTCCGAGCATGATACCCAGGGTCCTGGCACATCTAAACAGGGCAACAGGGACATACTATGTGATAGCGCCACGATGGACCCAGTGCTTCTGGTTCCCGGATCTCCAGGCACGTGCGCTAGCCCTCCCTCTGCCGATAGAGAACCTAAGGGAGGTTCTGTTAGACTGGACCACGAAGTTGAGCCCTCCTCAAGTAGACAAACTAAGGCTTCAGGCTTGGAAAGTTGGGGGTGGGAGGATCAAGTAACTGATTGGGGTCGGGACGAGCAGCAGTTATTGAAAAAGAGCTGGCGTCCCTCTACCTTGAGTACCTATAGTGCCCCATTAAAAAGATGGTTGCACTGGAGTAAGTCACATGGTGTAAACAGTAAGTGTCCAGAGGGCAAGGACGTAGCTAGGTTTTTGGCCAATCTATATTTACAAAATAAGTTTGCATATAGTACAATTCTGTTACACAAATCAGCTATTTCCACATATTGCGCAGCAACAGTAGATAATCTATCAAAGAACTTTTTTATTCAGCAAGTTTTAAAGGCTATCTCTTTTTCTAATCCACACCCAACAAAGCTCCCTATATGGGATGTAAATATTTTGTTTGACTGGCTAAAGTCATCTACTTGTTCATATTCTCTGTTTGACCAAAGCAGACGGACTGCTTTGATTCTTTTACTGGCTTCTGGTCGAAGGTTACATGACCTTACCCTCTTGGAACTCAGTGAGCAGGGGTTTACAGAGTCTGAGGACACCGTGACTTTTTGGCCAAAGTTTGGCTCGAAAACTGACACAGGTTCACACAGGCAATCCGGCTGGCTACTATTACGGCATCAAGACCCTAAGATTTGCCCAGTAACGCACGTTAAGGAGTTGATTAAGAACTCGGAAGCCAGACGCTGTCAGGATAGCCAAACAAAATCTCTTTTCATCTCCATCACAGGAGTGGTCAGGCCTGCATCTAAAACAATGATTGCAGGTTGGGTGAGGTCAGCTTTTAAGCTTGCTAATATTGATGCCTCCCCAGGTAGTATAAGATCAGCTGTAGCTTCTCGGGGATGGCTGGATAACAGACCAGTACAGGAGATATTAGAAAGGGGAAATTGGAAATGTGTAGAAACATTTTCAAGATATTACTGCAAGGAAGTAAATAGATCTGTCAGGGATAATGCTGCAGAAGGTTTACTTTATAATAACTTTAAAACTGTTTAATAAAACATAATGTGATACCTAAGATTTCATGGTGTGATCTCAATTTTAAAACTAAGATTTACTTTTAAGTTTTCATTGATTTTAAAACAGGCTTGTTTGTTCTGTTATTGTTTGTTAATCACTTTGTTTAACTTAGAAATTTAATACATAATTGTTGATTCATGCATAAGTATTTTAGCAGTGGATATGACTGCATAATTTCTTGAGTTTATTGAAAGGAATAAGTTTTTATTTTTGTTTTGTTTACTTACAAAGTCAGTGGAATTTAGTGACTTTAGATGACTGAATAATTGTTAAATTTGATTTAATTCGTTTTCCCAATATTAGAGCTTAAGAGTTCAATATAAGAAAGTTCAACAAAGAAAAATTGGTTTTATTTTTCTTGGGTTAATTTAACAATTTGCTTTCACATTGCATTCTTGTGTTTTACTTTTTCTGGTCACCAGCAGATATCAAACAGGTCTTCATCACATCATTGTTGTGTTTTCGAATACATATAATATGACTGTTTTGCATTCAGACAAAACAGGTATTATATGTTGGAGAAAACACAACAATGAGTCAAGGAGCTTGCTGATGATGAAGACTGCAATGACGCTTGACAGGTGACAGCTAAATTGGCGGTAAAGTACTCACAGACGCCCTCAGGTGCCAGAAACAAGAAGGTATTCTCGATATTCCTACTGATTTAGGGGGGATATTCTCGTATTTTCACAGAATCATAAGGATCTTCTTCATCACATCATTGTTGTGTTTTCTCCAACATATAATACCTGTTTTGTCTGAATGCAAAACAGTCATATTATTGTAATAATATATTATTACCTACATAGCTACCTACCCGCAAGGTGGGCTCCTCCATCTGTTAAGGATGATTGTTTCTCTTTTGTCTTTTAGATCAAAGAGAAAGAAAGAAAGAACACAAAGACACCGAATATATGTTTGTACCAGGGGGTCTACTCCCTAATTACGTCCGTCCGTCCGTCAGTCCGTCCATCTGACATAACGATCCATCAATACAAGTGTAAAAGTTAAATTTGGACGGGCAAAAACACATCGGGAGTAGGGACAACTGTCAAATCGTGTTGTCATTCATACTTTGTTCGGGACCCGAACCAATCATCCATCCCTATGTGATACGGAGTAGGAAACGCCTGTAATGAAAGTACGGGCTTCGTGCTTAGGGAGTAGACCCCCTGTTCTGTCTAAACGTAGGTGCAGTATCGGACGGTGTGCAAGATGTGAACCGAACACTGGACACGTTCTGTAACACCACCAGAACAGCGGCCGCGGCCGGCATAGCCTCGTGCTGACAGCTCCTCCACCTGCGAACGTGCTAAACGTGTCACCGAGTTAATATTCACGAGGGTGGCGGAGCTCCTGCAAGCTCCCCACGACCTGTAGGAGGCGATAGATTCAGTCAGAGTGCAGCATTGACGCCCTCTGCGCTCCATGGAGCTTTAGTTGAGATTTATGAGAACATTAGCAGTCATTTTAGAAAGTTTCACGCGTTCATTCTGGTAAATGTGGACGCTAACATTTTATTCATGCTCAACAATAGCGCGAGTATGTTACGTGCAGGTATTATGTGCCCTGAAATGCGTAGTGCCGTACCTGCCGTGTCAGTAGTGCCGAGGCTGCCGGGCCAGTACTGCGAGCTGCGGGCGAGGGACAGAAGAGCCACCGCCGAGGAGCTGATAGCTCCACTAGTAACTTGAGATTTTTCGCTGGTCAAATATTTTTTGGCAAATGTGTCGAGGTTTTTACATGTTAAAGTCAGTATTTTACAATACAAGCTACTGAGTAATTATAGCGCCATCCTTTTGTAAAGCATTGCATATGCATAATACTCACACACAAACACAATCTCCACTCAATTCTTTATTTAGTTTTCCATGAACATTAACAACAACATGAACTAGTAACATGTGGAAACGTAGTGGATTGTACATCTACTTATAGCATACTGTGTATCTAGATTTAATATACAATGTACGATTGTCTGTTTTCCCAAATAAAATCAAATAAAATAAAATAAAACATTTAGTGACTTTTCTCCTCCTCCTCCTTTTCCTCACAGTGACGGCGGCCGGTCCCGAAGGTGCCCGAAGCGGCACTAGTTGCAATACTCACAAGACAGCTATGACAACCATTATTTACTGTAACGGACATTATGTATAAACCTTCTGAAGCAGTTAGCTTCGTGCCACGAGCGATATAAGGAATCGTGCACACGCGGCGCTTATATTTACGCGACGGACGTGGAGCAGGAATACTAATCACAGATATACAAAATGACGAGCTTCATCGACTCTCCTATGACGTTTTATCACGTTAAATTCCCTTTACTTAAGAAATAAAATCAAACTTTTCCGCACTTATTTATTTTTAGAAATAAACAAAAAACTTATCTGTTCGTCCTTGTTAAAAAAAATCATCAATATGTTACGAACTTGGCACCAGCAAGCCGTTGCTCGCTCTGATGAATACGCAATATTTTGGATCAGATTTGTCGTATTAATTACGAGGCGTGGAAAAATACAATAACGGTGTAATAAATCACTGATAAAGTGCAATGAATAATGATTATTCATTCGTCGTCGTTTTTACGAATCGGCGTCCGAGATGATTTATCGGCGACTGCAGCGGAGAGCCGCGCGGCGTGGCGTGGCGGGCTTGTGGCGTGGCGGGCTTCTAGCCCGGCTGTGCCTACTGGTGACACCGCAATACATTAGTGTGTATCGAAGTAAACTACAATGTATCCACAACAACGGCAAAACAAAGAAAAAACCCCTAGTGATTATTTACCGCAGTAAATAAATCCTAAAGCCGAGAATTGGCTTCAATTAAAGAATTGTAAGCCCTAATGAAAAGTTCAAAGATAATAAGTTATTATACTGCAGACGGTAGGACGATCCTAGAGTTACAAGAATTCTTAGCTCTCCTAAACACATTCTATACCAATGAATCTCAACTAACAGTTCAATTAAATTCCAGTACCTGTAACACACCCGATACTGTAGGTACCTGTAACACACCCGATTCTGTAGGTACCTGTAACACACCCGATACTGTAGGTACCTGTAACACACCCGATACTGTAGGTACCTGTAACACACCCGATGCTGTAGGTAACTGTAACACACCCTATACTGTAGGTACCTGTAACACACCCGATACTGTAGGTACCTGTAACACACCCGATACTGTAGGTACCTGTAACACACCCGATGCTGTAGGTAACTGTAACACACCCTATACTGTAGGTACCTGTAACACACCCGATGCTGTAGGTAACTGTAACACACCCTATACTGTAGGTACCTGTAACACACCCTATACTGTAGGTACCTGTAACACACCCTATACTGTAGGGGACATCAAGTTACACGCAGTTTCAGCTGCCTGACATGTCGCAAATAGTTTGCAAGTTATAATCTTCGCGTAATAAGTTACAACGGCAATAGAACGTAACGCAAGTAATTTGTGGCGCTCGTGTAGCTCGCGTCGCTCGTGAAGATGGCGTCAGTCGCGTGGCGCGCTTCGCTCGTGTAGCTCGCACTAGTGCTGCGCTCGGCGCCGTCACCCGCGACACAACTTTCGTCATTAATAGCCGCCCTTGTGATTAATATTTACATTAATTCTATGCAAATTGGCGCTTTGATGACAACATAACGTTATTTAGGAGCGACTCGAACAACCGATGCTTCCCATGAACAAAGTTAAGTGATCTTTGGAAAAACATGGCGCCACTTTTTTATCCCTTGAGCCGGAAAACATTGTAGCATTCCGGGAAGTGACTGATAGCAAAGTAACGTAATTTCAATACACTTCCTCGAAAAGTGGTTCATATCGCACTACGATTAGGTTCACAATGCAATGAATTTCCCACGCGTGCGATTTTTCATTTTCCAACACGTATGCGGGAAGAAAAATGGCCACAGATAACTTATACCTATACTTAGTCCAAATTGGTTCAATGCCTCTATTCACAACTCTCTATTCGGAGGTGAATGTTTTTTTTTAATCTCGGCAAAGAGATGTGCGTCTTTACGGCGTTAATATTTTTTGAATATTTAAATAATGTTTATAACACATTTGCTCGTAAAGGGTCTCTTATTTCACCAATTTCAGTATCGTAATGTATGTCATTACGTACTTGTGCATTATCGTAAAGTAAAACGCACGAGTTTCTTTTTAATAAGGTAACACGTACTGTTTATCATGATGCACCGACTAAAACGAACGGTACTTTTTTAAATCTTAGCAAAGAGGTTTTATGTCAGAAAAGTGGTCAACATTTTATGAATAAAATTAACTTTGGGATAAAATAAAATTAAAGAATTAAATGATAAACATTTAATTCTTAAATTAAATAATTAATTTTGACAATAAATTACAACCATTTATCTGTAACAAAAACAAAAAAAAATTAATTTACTTTAATAATACTGGCTGTTTTTGTGCCTTTGCCTTAAAAAAAAGCGATGATGCGTGCGCATCGCTAATTTGTGAACAAGTAAAAACTATTCCGCGCGTTTTTTCTTTTCGCTGTATTGTTTTTATTTGAAAATGTCGTCAAGTAGGTAATGATGAATTTATTCATTCGACACCGCCAGAAGTCTCAGAGGCAGCAAAAAAGCCTAATCTAAGCTTCTTGCCCGAAAAATCGACCGATAGATACTTACAAGCGTATCAAAATTTCATCGTATGGAAAACAAGCAAAGATGCAAATTCATTTTCAGAAAGTGTGTTTTTAAAGATTTATTCGTTTAAGAAAGTCCGAGTTTTATTTATTTCCTCGCAAATATGTTATAAAACGTCGTATGACATACGTGCGCTTTGATAATTACAGCCTCTGCTTTCTTGTAGCCCTCGCCTACGGCTCGGGCTTTTTTTTTTTTTTTTTTTTTTTTTTTTTGAGGGTGGGAAATCATCAAATAACTTCTCCCGCTCTGGGTGGAGCGGGAGGGCGTGTCAGACTTTTACTGACTAAAACCCACCCGTGTTCCTTCAGTTGCCTATGCCAGGGCCGCGGTAACCCTTTCAGACAACCCGCGACCCCAGCGGCGTCGGCCCTATTGGGCCCCGTCACTTGCTGACATCTCTTTGAGGCGCGCGTGGAACACAACGCGCCGTCGACTCGGGCCTGGTCCTTACCGGACGGCGAGCTACCCGCTGCTCACCGTCCGCAGGCCCGCGCCTACGGTGGCCGGAAATCGCCCCGCGATTCCCGCCGCCCAGGGCGTCTCCTGCGGCGACTGAGGGCGTGAGGCTGCCTCTCCCTCACGCGTTCCGCCTCCTCCTTCGCGAGCATCACTGCTTCGCAGAAGGAGGTGACGGCCTCCCATGCACTCTCGCTCCGCACCATGGCCTGGACCAGGCTCGGACGCGAGAGATCGCCGCCGCCGATCGCCTCCGTGAGAACACGGCGGTGCTCTGCCCAAGCCGGGCAGACCTCCACTGTATGCTCCACCGTGTCCTCCGGGCGATCTACACAATGGAAACACCCGGGCGTTTCCTCCCGCCTTATGCGAAACAGGAACCTCCCGAAACAACCGTGTCCGGTGAGGACCTGCGTCAGGCGGAAGGTGAGGACGCCGTGGCGCCTCTCTAACCACTCCTCAAAGAGGGGACTTATCGCCGCTATTGTGGCGTGCCCAGCGCTGGGCTGCGACAGTCGCGCTCTCCATGCCGCCATGAGATCCCGCCGGAGCTCTGTCCGCTGTACCGTGATTTCTCGCGGCAGCGGAGTTACGCCCCGGCGCTTCGCCTCCTCGCGCCACTCCCACACGTGCGCGAGGACCTTTGCCTCCAGATCCCACGGCGGCAATCCGGCAAGGAGGCTCGCCGCCTCCCGGGAGACCGTGCGGTATCCCCGGACTAGCCGGATGGCCATGACCCTCTGGGACGCGTTCAACCTGCCGGCTGGTCCCAGCCTTAGGGAACGCGCCCACACCGGTGCTCCGTAAAGGGCCATGGACCGCACGACCCCCGCGTAGAGCCTCCGGCAGGAGGCGTTTGGACCCCCCAGATTGGGCAGGAGCCGCCTCAAGGCAGCCCCAGCCCGTGCCAGTCTGGGAGCCAAACGTCGGAAGTGCTCCACGAAGTTCCACCGGCTGTCGAGGACGAGTCCCAGGTACTTCATCGTCGACCCGACTCCGATGTGAACCCCTCCCACCGTTATTTCGGAACCCGACGGTGGCGCATTCCGAGGACCATGAAAACACATGGCCTTACAAAAAAAATTACAACCTCTGCTTTCTTGTAGCCCTCGCCTACGGCTCGGGCTAGCAATATCGCCTCGGCTGTAATTTTCAACTTACCGCTCTTATATCATAATGTACTATTATACCATTCCCCCTCTAAAAAGCTTATTCTATTCACTGAAAACAGTGAATAAAAAGCACTTTTACTCACTGTTTTGATGTTTGAAAATGGAACACACCAATGTATTCGACCATAGATTTAGAGTACCTAGGCTAGATACCGCATGTTATTAGATAGTATAAAACCGAGCGTATCATCTTTTTTAAACCTACGATAACTTCACCGCAGCCATTTAGGGGCACGCTTGGTCGGATGGCTTGCGGTATCTAGTCTAGTATACTCTAAATCTGTATTTTCTACCTATATTGATGTGTTCTAAATTTGATTAGTCAACATTTTCGACAAGGAGTTTAGCATTAGAATAAAAACTGTTTTGTGTTCTTTGCTGTCATTAGTAAATTGGCGCTATTTTGAATACTGTAAGTTGTACGAACACAAAGTTTAGTGTTACTAAGGGCCTGTTTCACCACCTACGATTATGTTCCTATTAACTTCTTGGCAGATAATTTCATACGAATCCTGTTCCATTTTTTAATTTATTCGGTGAGGTAATGGCTATTCGAACATCGTGAAATAGCCCCTTAATAATAAATCGATTAAAAATGCATTCAAGTGATGAAGATGTGTTAACACCTAAGTTTATGAAAGAGAGCCCAGGCCGATATAGTGGAAAACTTGCTACCCAACAAATCACGGCTGGTTTACATCAAAGCCTATTTAACTTTCCTTTTTCTTCATTAAATGTCTATTTTCGCTTAAATCTTACTTACTTCGAATTTTTTAGACCGCCTTTCAGTCCCTGTTGCAAAAAAAAACATATGTATTTTTGTTTCTTTCTTAATTGTAAAATAGTTGGGGAAACGTCATCTAAAACTGTTCCAAACAAGTTGATAGCATTAGTAGTTCTTGAGATATCCAGCTGTGACAGACAGACAGACTGAGTCACACCATAAGGGTTCCTTTTTTACCATTTTAGTACGGAACCCAAAAAACCTAAAAAGAATTCATGACAAAAATATTTTCCGTTATTTTATTTTATTTCTTCACATAAGTGTATTGAAAAACGTCGTTTGATACTCGTGGACATTTGTTATCAATCGTTCTCCACTTGTATCAAAATGTACTATGTATTTCCTACCGAATGTCGAGGTACCATTGTGAGTGTAGTCGAGTTTTATTTTAATATATAGCTTATTATGTCGTCAATAATAATATCGGCAGTCGCAGAGTCACTCGAACACTGTTACAAGACACTGTATCGGTCCGACGGTCCCGCACCCTCTCGAGACACCAATAAACTAACAAACCGATATCGTAATATATTCTAGTTTCTCTCCGCGCCACGCGACTCCTTGTCAACGAGTGCATGAATTTATATTGAATATGATTGGAAAACAGTCGTGAAAACTACCGAGTGGTTTGTATACTGCATAACAGCAGCTCAGTTTAAGTTCTCACAATTAAGTATTTATGACCGTGCAGGCGCTGCAAGTTTCGCGACATCGGAGAGTTTCTGAACAAGGTGTGAGTCATTTGCTGCCGACCTCTTCAACGAGCGGGAGGGCATGACGAGTATTAATGTACTTAACATAACACCAAGTATAAGATAACCGCTGAGATGCAGCAGTTTTCGCCAGCAACTGAGCTCCGTTGACGTGATTCCTCGTAATAACTAATTTTACAGACTGAGGGAAACAAAAGTCCTATTATTATCAAAAGAATAAAATAATGGTTGTGTTTTATGAGACCTTCCGTAACAGAAGCTTTCAGTGATCTCTGAGGAGACATTGTAATTTTACTAGCTTGGAAATGTTATCAAATGTTCCCGGCTTTATGAACTTTTGTATCATTTCAATAGAAATAAGGGATTCTCTTGAAAACTAAAATAACTACCAAATTAGAGAGCAGAAGGCGCCATCTTGCGGAAATGTTTTCAAGATCGGCACACATATTGCTGCCAGTTGCTTGTTGCAGTTCAAATATTGATGTGTTCTATTGAGGTCTCACTCATTCATCAGATAATAGAGAGAAAACCAGAGTTCTTATTTATCCTAATTGCGTAGGTAACTCACTGGAATGTAAACCGTAACCGTCTTACTAATAAACACAGAATAAAGTTATTCCAATTTGACAATTCAACGCATTATTTTTGTCATCGCTGTGACGAATTTGTCAATCTTATGTATGCAATGGTCTCTGTTGGAATGGTAAACTGAACGGGAAATTGTCACTCTGGGTGTGTTACGCTATTGGTGCAGTGTCGCTCACAGCTCCGCTCGCTCGCTCAGCTCAGCCTGCTCCGTCCGGCCCAGTAGTCCGCTAATACCGGCCGTATCACTCGTGAACAGTCGTGTGTTTCCGTCGATTCATTATCCCAAATCAAATGGGGGATTTTATACATCCTAACTGGAGCAATGGCGCGTTGAGACAGATAAGTACGATGTGTGGAGAGGAGTCCTCATTTCAGAGCTAAAGCGATGAAATATTAGGTAGAGATACACATAATCAAGATAAATAGTAGTAGTAGTAGTGATAGTTAAATCTTTCTTTGGATACCAGAGTTCATACAGACTGCTTATAACACTAGTGGTTATATAATTGTAATACGCTATTATTTTATACTCGTGGTGTTGTTTGTGTTTGATTGTTCAACCATTTTTGTTCAATAAATCTTTATTTATTTTTTTTATAATGTCTAACCAACGACCATTGGTCGTTGTGTCTAACTAACTAGCGTAAAATATTTTAATGGGTGATGGTAGGTTATACTCCTGAACTACTTTACTGTAGAAAATCTGAAATATCTAAATTTGTCCCGGTACTAAAGTACAGCTACGCTACTTTATCCCACCTAACCTAAGCACAGGTATACCTAGGAGGATATTAAATAAAAAGTAGGTAGGCAGTAAATTGGAACATTTATTATAACTAACTCGGTAGGCAGATGAGGGTCGATAAATATTGGGTTAGGGCCTATACAGCGATTAACCTCCTCACTGGTCTAGCACTCCCCTGACGTCACTGGCCGCTGCAGGAGACGAGTGCTCGCGCGTCGTTCGCCAGGTCCAACTGCTGGTGTAGGGTTCGCAGATTGTCCCGCTACTGTCCACCACGGGAAAGCAGGGAATTAAGGTGTACGTGAAACCCTGTAATGCGCAATAAGCGAAAGCATTACACGCTGGCCGTAGACGGTGAGCACCCACAGCAACGTTGAATAGGGAAGCACTAATATGTAGATGTGATGCTGTGGATGTTCACTATCAGATACGGAGATGACAATAATTTCGGTTACTTAGCCGTTAATTTACATTTGAAATTTACAACGGAAACTAAATTTTAATATGCAAGAATGATATAATTATGAAAATGTAGGGTAGAACTACAAAGAGAAAACAAGTAATGAGCGTCTAATAGAATCAATGATAAACGAAAAACAAATGAAAAGATCACCGGGTAGGCAAAGCGAAAGAAACCGTTACATTTTGCTAAGCTACTGGCTAATTATAATTGTGCAACACTTACCCAATCGGGGTTTAATTCACACACACAGAATATGTTTGAACGTCGATTATTACATTACTCAGTATATTTCTGATTTAGGTACGTAATTAAATGTCGAGGGAACGGTAAGGACGCCCTTAAAAAACTTGATCGCGATTACGATATAGATTCGTATTAGGGACCGAGAAAAAGTCTGACGTGCGCTCGCCTCGACAACCAGAATCGTCCTGCCGGCGGCGACGTGGAAGTGTGCTGTCGCTATGCCCCCTGCGCCCGCGCCGAGAACAAAGGAACTAGTTTCTGGGTGCCTAATATGTCGCTTGTTTTAATCATGCGTGGTGATAAACTGTAGCTGGCCAGAAGTCTGATTTCATGCGTTCATTATTAGTTTATTCTTTATTTTAGTATTGTAAATAGTTTTTTTTTTTATAAATAACATTATTGTAAATAATTTTCTTATGTTTATTTATTTTTATTATTATTATTATATTAAGAATTGAGACATGTAACAATTAATGTTACATTACCCCCCTCGTCTCAGAAAGAGTTTTGTTCTCAAAGAAAACTCGTCAATAGGTTACCACCAGCACTACACATTCATACTATCATCTTTCAAAATCCTTCCATAATATCAAACAAACAACCTTACACAATAGCTTCAACAGTATAAAATGATGTTGACGCGACCTTACGTAAACAAGTTATCTGTGATTTATCGCACAGAAAACTAATGCTAGTCGTAAGAAGTTAATTCAAAGGTGAACTGTCTCAACTCCTACAACATTTAAAATAATTAACAGTTAAGAACATTTAACTGCACTTAATGTTTTTTAAATCTTTGATATGCCAGACGCCTATATTTTTTCCTGACATATGATCTTCCAGAACATAGACAAGTGGAGACCGTTTTTCAATTATACGGCATTTGATAAATTTGGGTGCAAGCTTTTTACTGAAATACTTGTCTTTATTACTTAAAACGAATGCGCGCTTATAGACTATGTCTCCTACATTAAATTCAGCCGACTTTCTACGTAGGTTGTAGTGTGCAGTATTCTTTTCATGTGCGTGCCATAACGAAGCCTGCACATCATTAAATATCGATCGAAGACACCCTAAGTTTTCAGCGTATAAGTCGCGAGGAAGGAACAACACTTCATCGCCCAGGTCATTATCAGTATAGTGCGATCCGCATAAAACTAATTCCCTACCGTAAACTAAAAATGACGGTGTATAACCGGTGGCTTCATTGACGGAATTGTTTATCGCAAACTGAACCTTGGGGATGTAGATGTCCCAGGATCTATGATCGTTTCCAACAAACGTAGACAAACTAGTGACAATAGTTTTGTTGTATCGTTCTACCGTGTTGACTTGTGGTGTGTACTTCGGCGTGAAAAAAACGTTAGGAATTTAATATTTTTTAAATAGTGCGTCAGTAGACGAACTTATGAACTGCGTCCCATTGTCCGAGAAGATTGTTTGAGGAACTCCGTGAATCAAGAAAATGGAATCTTCTAAAATTTTAATAACTATATCCGCAGTAGCGCGACGTACTGGGAAAATATGACAAAATTTTGAAAAACAGCACGTTACGACCAATATATAAGAATTTTGTTTTCGACTGGTGGGAAGAGGACCCACAAAATCAATTGAGATCATCTGAAAAGGTCTCGAACATTGCTTAGGACGACCCATCTCTCCCAATGTAGTGTGATTTTGTGCCTTATAAGATAAGCAAACCGAGCATGAACCTACATATTTAACAACGTGCTGGTGCATATTTGGCCAGTAGTAATTTAATGACAAGCGCCGATAGGTTTTAAAAATGCCAAGATGTCCACCTATTGGCTCAGAGTGATTTTCGGCTATGATGCTTTCACGGAACTCGCTGGGTACGACTTCCTTCCAGTCAAATTCTGAAGTTAATTGGCTGTTAATATTTTTTGTGAGTCGAAATAACGAATTATTTTTAATGGTGAAGTCAGGGAAATTTGAAGGAGTAGTCAGACAGCCGTTGTATATTTTTTTAAACCAGACATCATCTGTGTTGGCATTAGCTAGAGATATTGCATTAACGGGAAAAGCTCTAGACAAGGCATCAGGAATAACATTGTCGACACCTCGACGGTGTTTCATAATAAAGTTAAAAGAGGACAATCTTACCCCCCATCGTGCTAGTCGTCCTGTGGGATTTTCCAGAGACAAAAACCATTTTAACGCGGAGTGGTCAGTATACACCGTAAATGTTTGGCCGTTTTCGAGATAACATCGCCAGTGCTCGAGAGCCGTTAACACAGCAAGGGTCTCCCTTTCAGTAATGCTGTAGTTTTTTTCTGGGCTAGTGAAAGATCTACTCATGTAGGCAATTGGGTGTTCTTTACCGTCAATAGACTGTGTTAACATAGCACCAATTCCGTAACTACTTGCGTAGGTGTGCACTTCAAAAGGTTTGGAATAGTCCGGACAAGAAAGAACTGGAGCAGAAACCAAACATTCTTTTAACGCATTAAAGGCCGCGTCAGCTTCTGGTGACCACTTGAAAGAAGGAGCGTTTTTCCCGTTAGCAGTGAGCTTATTGAGTGGACCAGCCACTGTGCTAAAGTTAGGGACGAAACGTCGGTACCACGTAGCAGTGCCGAGAAAGCGTTTCAACTCCTTCCTATTTGTAGGGGTTGGAAAGTTAATAATGGCTTCCACCTTGTCTGGGTCAGTGCGTAAGCCACGGGAATCTACCACGTATCCTAGATACTTGAGTTCGCTTCGAAAGAACTTACACTTTTCGAAGTTCACTGTTAAATTTGCCTGTCTCAATTTGTCCAAAACTCTCAACAATCGAGAAACATGCTCATCAAAGCTAGAACTAATAACAATGACGTCATCTAAATAAGCGAAGGTCTTAGACTCCATGTCACTAAATAACAAGTCAACGAGACGTTGTTGTGTTGCGGGGGCATTCGTTAATCCAAACGCAGTAGTTTTAAAACGAAAAGTGCCACGGCCCGGTACGTAAAATGCGGTTTTATCGCGGTCTTCTGGCGCTATAGGCAGTTGCCAAAAAGCTTTGGACAAATCGATACTGCTCAGGTACTTAGCATCGCGAAGGTTATCCAATATCTCCGAGACATATGGCAAATTGTACGCATCGCGCTTAGTCACTGCATTTAACTTCCTGCTGTCTAAACAGAACCTTGGTTGCCCGTTCTTTTTATTAACAATGAGCACGGGAGAAGACCAGGCGCTTTCGCATGGTTCGACAACGTCAAGGGACAGCATTTCGTCCACCTGCTCAATTAAAATGCGCTGCCTTTCGGGGGACATCCTGTAATAACGTTGTCTAATTGGTTGTGCGTCACCAGTGTCAATGCGATGGCATATCAAATTTGTTCTACCCAGGCCCTTTTCTTCAGTAGAAATAGATCGAAACTGCGCAATGACATTATCAGCTATCGCTTTCTGCGACGCCAACAAATTATCGTAGGAGTTAATAAATGGCTCATCGCTACTTACCTTTATTTCTGCCAAAGGGGCATTTGACATTGTGATACTACCTATATAATTAGGGCAAATTCGAAAAGCTCGCCAAAAATCCACGCCTAATATAATTGATGTTTCAATTTCGGGAACTACATATGCCTTAATAATGTGAAACTGACCCTCAAATGTAACTGGTAAATGAATGTAACCTATGGTTTTTAATGATTGACCGCCAGCTGCTATCATATTAGTGTGGCCATCCTGGTTTAAAGTGCAGTCTGTAAGCTGTAAATGAGAATTGTTTCCCAGAATCGAAACTGCAGCTCCAGAATCAAGTAACCCAACAGCATCGATGTTATTGATTTTAATATTTACGTAAGGCCTAGAATCGTTTAATGGTTTTGATAGCAGAATTGTAGCAACTCTGTATGAAGAGGAAAATGTTCTTATAAAATCAAGCCAAGTTTCCCAGTCTTGCTTGCTAAAATTGTTACAACTCTGCTTAATTAGTTTTTTGAATTTGTATCAGTTTTACGGCAGTTAGGACAGTCGGGTGTCTTCACATCCTTCATACCGCACTTGAAACAAACAATGTCCCGTGGAGCCTTGCATTGACGAATGTGATGGGTGTTATTTCGACACCTAGGACAGTAGGGTTCCTTTTTAGCCTCTTTAATTGCATGTACATATTTATTGTTATTTTGAGTATTATCATGATTATTTCTATATTGATTGTTATTATTGTTGTTACTATTTGCATTATTATGTTTATTGTAATTGTTATTATTATTTGCCTTATTTATAGGTTTATGGTCATCCTTAGTGTACGCAAATTCAGGAGCTAGCGTATCGGAAGTGACCTTAGGTGGCTCTTGAAATTGTGACAGTCGAGTCTGAAATGTCTCATAGTTACGACATAACGAACGCAAAGTGTCTATGGTTGAGATTTGAGGAGCTGCTGCTAATGTACTAGCATAGCAGGGTCTAATATTATGCAAGACAATTTCCAATTGATCTACTTCAGGAAGAGGAGTAGATAGACGCGAGAACATTCCATTCATAACTGCTAGATAAATAGTTATATTCTCACGTTCTCCTTGAGTACGAGAACGAATTTCAGAAATGAGTCTATAATCGTAGTCAGTTTGACTAAAATCCTCTTTTAATAAACGCGCCAACTCAGGCCAAGAACTGACTTTGTCCTTTACCGCACGATACCAGTGAAGGGCATCGTCTTGAAAAATGTCAGATGCAAAACTTAGGACTTTTTGTTGTGGAATATTCCTAGCCAGTATAAATTCATCAACACGCTGTATAAACGAGCGAACACAAGTTTTGCCAGTGAATTTTAATTTAGTTAAATCAGATGATGTACGATCGCATGACACAGAAATCACGTTCTGAAGTTCCGGCACTGCAGGTGCTGATTCTTTGACAGAATTAGCACTAGCCACATTAGAAGATGTACTAGCAGAAGGTTTTTTTGCTAGCAAGGCAGAAAGCTTTTGCGAGACAATTTTATAACCGCTAACAATGTCGTCGTATTCCGTTTTAATGTCGTCACTACGCGTTATCCTCTCGACACGATTGTGTAAATGATTCAACATATTCTGTGTCCGCAATAGTGAAGCAACACTAGGATCACTAGCGTCAAGATTTAATTGAATTTTCGTTAAGACTTCTAAACAACCCTTAAGGTCCTGTCTTACATCGAGTGGAGACTCTAATATATATTCTGAGGGTAAATCAGGAGATAATTTTATAATTTGTTTCCGTAACTCCTCAACAGAAGGTGCAGGAGTCGCGCCTCTAATACGAACTTCATATTCCAACTCTGATTTTTGAAGAGACAGGAACTTAATAGGAAGCATGATAAAAATTAATTAAAAGAAACAGAAAGATAAGTGACGCACTTCTACTGCTCACTACACAAAAAGCAAAAGCAAAAAAAAAAACAAAAAAAAAATAAAATTAAATAACAAAGTTTATCGGAAAAGAAACAACACGTTCTCCGTTCTGTTACAAAACAAAATTTAAGTACGTCTGGTTTTTTTTTTTTACGGTAAAATAAAAATAATTAAAAAAATCAAGCAAAATCATAAAGAAAAATAAAATGCTACTAATGTGTACTATATGACCGTAAAAATACGATATTTCTTTTAATGTGAAGAAAATATAATTATAACGAACAATCTTCTAAAGCGTCGTTTTAGGTGCCCAAGACGAAACAGTGAAATAAAATATTTTAACAAACTATGCAACTAAACGACTTTTATTGAATAATTATTAACGTAGGGTAGGTTAATAATGACCAAGATTAAGTTATACAAAGATGTTGAAAATTCGTGTACACATTAGTAACGGAAAAAAAAACCAAAAAATTAAAATATAAAGACGTTTAACACAGACAACCACTAACATGCACAACCCATAACCAATGGAGGAGGAATTAATCAGCTGTATTTCTACCACGATTAAGGGCGCCAGTGTCCCGGTAATAAAGTACAGCTACGCTACTTTATCCCACCTAACCTAAGCACAGGTATACCTAGGAGGATATTAAATGAAAAGTAGGTAGGCAGTAAATTGGAACATTTATTATAACTAACTCGGTAGGCAGATGAGGGTCGATAAATATTGGGTTAGGGCCTATACAGCGATTAACCTCCTCACTGGTCTAGCACTCCCCTTTTTTTTTTTTTTTTTTTTTTTTTTTTTTTTTTTTTTTGAGGGTGGGAAATCATCAAATAACTTCTCCCGCTCTGGGTGGAGCGGGAGGGCGTGTCAGACTTTTACTGACTAAAACCCACCCGTGTTCCTTCAGTTGCCTATGCCAGGGCCGCGGTAACCCTTTCAGACAACCCGCGACCCCAGCGGCGTCGGCCCTATTGGGCCCCGTCACTTGCTGACATCTCTTTGAGGCGCGCGTGGAACACGACGCGCCGTCGACTCGGGCCTGGTCCTTACCGGACGGCGAGCTACCCGCTGCTCACCGTCCGCAGGCCCGCGCCTACGGTGGCCGGAAATCGCCCCGCGATTCCCGCCGCCCAGGGCGTCTCCTGCGGCGACTGAGGGCGTGAGGCTGCCTCTCCCTCACGCGTTCCGCCTCCTCCTTCGCGAGCATCACTGCTTCGCAGAAGGAGGTGACGGCCTCCCATGCACTCTCGCTCCGCACCATGGCCTGGACCAGGCTCGGACGCGAGAGATCGCCGCCGCCGATCGCCTCCGTGAGAACACGGCGGTGCTCTGCCCAAGCCGGGCAGACCTCCACTGTATGCTCCACCGTGTCCTCCGGGCGATCTACACAATGGAAACACCCGGGCGTTTCCTCCCGCCTTATGCGAAACAGGAACCTCCCGAAACAACCGTGTCCGGTGAGGACCTGCGTCAGGCGGAAGGTGAGGACGCCGTGGCGCCTCTCTAACCACTCCTCAAAGAGGGGACTTATCGCCGCTATTGTGGCGTGCCCAGCGCTGGGTTGCGACAGTCGCGATCTCCATGCCGCCATGAGATCCCGCCGGAGCTCTGTCCGCTGTACCGTGATTTCTCGCGGCAGCGGAGTTACGCCCCGGCGCTTCGCCTCCTCGCGCCACTCCCACACGTGCGCGAGGACCTTTGCCTCCAGATCCCACGGCGGCAATCCGGCAAGGAGGCTCGCCGCCTCCCGGGAGACCGTGCGGTATCCCCGGACTAGCCGGATGGCCATGACCCTCTGGGACGCGTTCAACCTGCCGGCTGGTCCCAGCCTTAGGGAACGCGCCCACACCGGTGCTCCGTAAAGGGCCATGGACCGCACGACCCCCGCGTAGAGCCTCCGGCAGGAGGCGTTTGGACCCCCCAGATTGGGCAGGAGCCGCCTCAAGGCAGCCCCAGCCCGTGCCAGTCTGGGAGCCAAACGTCGGAAGTGCTCCACGAAGTTCCACCGGCTGTCGAGGACGAGTCCCAGGTACTTCATCGTCGACCCGACTCCGATGTGAACCCCTCCCACCGTTATTTCGGAACCCGACGGTGGCGCATTCCGAGGACCATGAAAACACATGGCCTCGGACTTGTGCAAGGCCACCTCGAGTCCCAACTGCCGGATCCTCTCCACGACTATCGCAACCCCGCGTGTCGCTAGTTCAGCCGCCGCCTGGTGCGACCTCCCCTGCGCCAGGACCAGCGTGTCGTCAGCGTAACATACTACGCTGACGCCGCTTGGGAGGTCGGCGCGCAGCACCCAGTCGTAACCGATGTCCCACAGATGCGGCCCCAAGACCGATCCCTGTGGGACACCGCACGACATCTCTCGCCGGTTCCACTCTCCCTGATGACCGGGGTAGATGACGGCCCTGTCCGTCAGATAGGCCTCGACCACTCGACAGAGGTAGGTCGGCATCCGGTGATACCGCAATGCCTCCCTGATGCAACTCCAGGGCAGGGTATTAAAGGCGTTGGCGATGTCTAGGGACACCGCCAAGACGACCCCACCCCGGGCCACTGCATCCCCCGTCGTGAGGGCTCGCACGCGCATGATGGCGTCCACCGTAGAGCGCCCCTTGCGGAAACCAAACTGGGTCTCCGCCAAATCCGGCCCCTCCTGCACCAGCCACCCGACGAGGCGGTCTGCAATTACTCTTTCAAAGAGCTTGCCCACCTCGTCGAGCAGCACGATGGGCCGGTAAGCGGACGGAGAGTCCGCAGGGCGCCCCGGCTTCTTAATGAGGACCAGTTTCCCCGTCTTCCAGCGTAGTGGGAACTGGCCCCTCTCCAAGCATGCGCTTAGGAGCCCCCCTAGTCGAGGCCCGAGAGCCCCAAAGGCCAGAACCCAGGCTCTTCCAGGTAAGCCGTCGGGTCCTGGGGCGGTATTTTTGGCACTGAGCCTACGTACCGCCACTCTCAACTCTACCTCGGTCACTTCCGGAGCATCAACGTCGTCGTCGGTGTGTCTAGCACTCCCCTGACGTCACTGGCCGCTGCAGGAGACGAGTGCTCGCGCGTCGTTCGCCAGGTCCAACTGCTGGTGTAGGGTTCGCAGATTGTCCCGCTACTGTCCACCACGGGAAAGCAGGGAATTAAGGTGTACGTGAAACCCTGTAATGCGCAATAAGCGAAAGCATTACACGCTGGCCGTAGACGGTGAGCACCCACAGCAACGTTGAATAGGGAAGCACTAATATGTAGATGTGATGCTGTGGATGTTCACTATCAGATACGGAGATGACAATAATTTCGGTTACTTAGCCGTTAATTTACATTTGAAATTTACAACGGAAACTAAATTTTAATATGCAAGAATGATATAATTATGAAAATGTAGGGTAGAACTACAAAGAGAAAACAAGTAATGAGCGTCTAATAGAATCAATGATAAACGAAAAACAAATGAAAAGATCACCGGGTAGGCAAAGCGAAAGAAACCGTTACATTTTGCTAAGCTACTGGCTAATTATAATTGTGCAACACTTACCCAATCGGGGTTTAATTCACACACACAGAATATGTTTGAACGTCGATTATTACATTACTCAGTATATTTCTGATTTAGGTACGTAATTAAATGTCGAGGGAACGGTAAGGACGCCCTTAAAAAACTTGATCGCGATTACGATATAGATTCGTATTAGGGACCGAGAAAAAGTCTGACGTGCGCTCGCCTCGACAACCAGAATCGTCCTGCCGGCGGCGACGTGGAAGTGTGCTGTCGCTATGCCCCCTGCGCCCGCGCCGAGAACAAAGGAACTAGTTTCTGGATGCCTAATATGTCGCTTGTTTTAATCATGCGTGGTGATAAACTGTAGCTGGCCAGAAGTCTGATTTGATGCGTTCATTATTAGTTTATTCTTTATTTTAGTATTGTAAATAGTTTTTTTTTTTATAAATAACATTATTGTAAATAATTTTCTTATGTTTATTTATTTTTATTATTATTATTATATTAAGAATTGAGACATGTAACAATTAATGTTACAAATTACAAGTCTGCTAAGCTGCTGTTCAGCGGGCTCATTGAACACACTTGCAGTAAGCAAGGCAGGGTGGGTAGGCTTTCAGCGGGGTCATTGAGCACACTTGCAGTAAGCTAGGCTAGGTGGGTAGGCTTTCAGCGGGGTCATTGAGCACACTTGCAGTAAGCTAGGCTAGGTGGGTAGGCTTTCAGCGGGGTCATTGAGCACACTTGCAGTAAGCTAGGCTAGGTGGGTAGGCTTTCAGCGGGGTCATTGAGCACACTTGCAGTAAGCTAGGCTAGGTGGGTAGGCTTTCAGCGGGGTCATTGAGCACACTTGCAGTAAGCTAGGCTAGGTGGGCTAGGTGAGTAGGCTTTCATTTTGTCACTTCAACAACATTCATTTATTTACGTTCTTGAGCAGACGAATTTTTCGAACATACTTAATGACAGATTGTAAAAAGATTTGATTTTGTCTATTCTTCCGTCGACAAAACCTGTTTGTATGGCGGTTTTCTATGAATATAAACTACTGGAACATTATCATTCTGTGCCACTAGTACGTTAAACAGATAAGTTTGCCTGTTTACACCAGCTAGTTTAGTGTCAGCTGCCGGGCTGTGTGTTGCCATTCATCAAAGCAATGTCAATAGTCAAAGCTGACATAAATGGAAACTAAACTAAAACGAGAACACCTGAATAATGGAATACCTTTTTAGGTTTTATAGCGAGGTATAAAAAATGGCGCGCGCCGCACAATAGCTTAGTTATTTCAGCGCCACCGTGTTTATGTAGCGCACGCAGCGCACGCCGCCGTCAGCCGGCTGTAGGCCTGCCGCGGGAATGTGCTACAGTGCCGATTTTATTAACACCTAATAAATATATTTATGCGCAAAACTCGAGAACTACGATGTGAACTGCTCTAAGCTAAACCATAAATTCGGCACAAAAGAAGCCAACACAACTTATTACCACAACCTGTTTACATATTTATTACTGATGGCTGTTGCCCGCGGCTTCACCCGCGTGAGGTCGGAAAAATATTCCCCGGGTACGTACCATCATGTTATAAAGTATCCTAATCCAGTTCACGGTCTACCCGTGTGCCAAATTTCATTCAAATCTGTTCAGCCGTTTTAGCGTGAAAGCGTAACAAACAAACTCACTTTTGTATTTATAATATCAGTTAGGATTAAAGCGTTTCAGATGACTCGACAGTAGTCCAATTTTCAAGACAATTTTGTACTAAGTTAAATTAAAAGTCATTGAACAATATAGCATCAAAGTTATTTATTAAGTTGTTCTTGGAGTTTTGGAACGAATTTTAAGTCTGCGTATTATAAACAATGTTTAGGAAATTTGGATATTTATACCTACGTTACAAGGTCTGCGATGACGTTATGATGAAGTTGTGAAGGTTCAGGCACACGCAGTCACATCGCATTGCACGACACCAAGGACCACGACGCGACCGATGCGATGCGACGCGAACCATGCGATGTTTGTAATTGATGATTGCGCTACAAGTAAAGTTAAAACTTATAGTTCTGCGAACAGCACACCTCGCGAGCACAAACTGTTTTGCAACAATTATTATACCACTATAGTTATTTAAAACGGGATATTTACCATGTTTTTTTTTTCATCAGATCTTCACCAATTTTTATGAAAACAATTTAATTAAAATTTAATTAATTAATTTTTTAGAACAACTTAATTTAATTTAATTTTTATTTATGTATCATTTTTTTATTTAATTTTACGTTTCAAATAAATAAAAAACAACAAAATTGGATCTCGTAAGGTGGAGCTATATCCAGTAGCCCCTTTACACCCCTTTTTGGAGGAAATACCCTCCAATCAAAAATCCCCGTCGACAAAAAAATATCTATACTTAGGTAGTCGTTAAACGTGTATAACAAGTTTCGTTCAGATCGGTTGCAAAATACGGCCTGTAGAGCAGCAGCAACAAACTGGCGGACGTGGAGCATAGACTGCCGCCCTCGCTCGGGCAATCAACACTGTCCCGTGAAACACGAGCTCGTAACTACGCTTTACGTTTTTTTGGTTTACTCTTAACAAAATACTGGAACTTTCTAGATAAGAAAAGAAAAAAAGAAAAATAATAATAATAATAAAAACAAAACAAAACAAAAAAATGAACAACAAATTTTCAAAACAATATGTAAATCACCTTATAAATAAATTTAAAATTACAATACAGTATTGACCCTGAAACTTCAAAATGTTTAAAACTCTCTAGGACTCCACGAGACAGGCTCTACCTAGTGTGGAGTTCACTAGTTCATTTATTAAAATTATGTTTCCTTAATTCTCTATAATTTAAGGTATTTTTTGTATTACTTTTAAGGAAAGATCATTTTCATCATCATTATTTGGTTAATAAACGATTTTATTTTTTATTATTTTTATGACCTTAAATTCTGCAATAACTAAATAGTCAGTAGTAATAGTAGTAGAGAGAGAGGGAGATAGTGATGCGGGAGTTAAAAGTTAATATGTATGATGTTGGGGCTTTCATTAGAATATTATCTACACCTAATTCGAGAGAAGCTAAACTGGTTTACGAAATGGTTGCTGCATCACTACTATGTCCCTCGCTTACGCAATAATACATTATTAGTAATATTATAATTAAGGGTAATAATAAGTTAGATTAGGTTACGATGAGGCTGACGTACCTTTGTAAGGTAATAGCCTCTAAATAAATAAAGAGAAAAAAAAAAAAAATAGTCAATGTTATTTTACAAAAAAAATGCTGTACTTTTAGCATAACTAAATAAACAATATTAGTCACGTTAGCATCGTTCCCATTTCTGACGTTTGCAAAATAATTTATATTTAAGAAAGACTTCAAAGATAGCATGCTCCTTGAAAAATGTAAAAAACGGGAATGAGAGCAAGTCCCGTGGATCTGGATGCGGCAGCAGACGCACCTGCCCCTCATTAATTATTGAAGTTACAAATAGGCCCGCATCACGCCGCCCTGCCCCGCATCCCGCACCCGGCCCCGCGCCCTCCGCCCTGAAATATACTATCCCACAATACTCCACAATAATAATATAACTAATAAGTATGCCAGGAGGTTTCCATTGATCTTAGAGCATCGGTAAATCAAATGTTTAAGAAGTCTATGAAACGTGACAGTGCATCCTGATTGCCTTTTTTTCCCGACAACGGAGCTACAGGAAGACCTGCCTACCTGCCCAAATCGAAATAAGAAAACGGTAGCGCTCCCAGGAACTTCCTCGTGGTAAAGGTTCTTTACACATAGCAACCAAAAATAATAAAACATACTTAATAACATTATTTGTAGAGTTCTTACGTCCGCAAACAATTCTGCCTTATCACCAATTTGATAAAATATTTACTACTAATTAAAACAAACACATGAACTAATTCGTGTGGTCGTGGTTTGTGAGAGCTGATAACACCCGTGGCTGTGCCTACTCGTTGCTACACATTACCGCACAATGAGGATAATAATAACACAAAATAACTGATAACATATTTGTAAACTGGTAAATATATTATTGAAGTTATAATTAAAAAGTAAACAACTAATAATAACTAAGACGTAACTCGCTAACTATAAGAGAACAACGAGTTTGGCTCCGTTACACATCACTCTTCCACGTCCCCCCCCCCAACCACCCTCACACCCTCCTCCTTTCTCTTGCTTGACCACTCCGACTGAGGTCATTAATAATTGTTACTAACCATAATAGAATTAGAATTATATTTATTTTCCAACACAAAGTGCACAGATACAAGGTGACACTTAATTTAAGCGTGCAAATAGCCTGGTACACAATAAATGATCAATGACGTGCGGGTCGTTGATGAATATCTTAATGATTTGCTTACCAGGACTCTGATTACTGCTCGCTGGTTGGGCTCTTTCAGCTTGTATGAGGATTGTTTGGGCTGCAGCACCCCGCGCAACGTACAGTATAGCTTAGTGTTGACTCACAAAGAGCGGTGTAGGACCATTTTCAGGATATCTTTCAGGACAGAAGTTGCTAACGTAATGTTCGTCTAGCTTCATAATTAGCTATCAACCTGGTAAGAAATATTATACAGCGGTTTTAAGGTTTTAACGTGAAAATGGTCGTTTGTGAACGAACACTGATTCCAGGAACGGTAGGTAAGCAATGCGATAATGTTTTCAAAGCAAATTCTCAGAAGCTATTCCACGTTGATAATTTCATATTTCGTAGCGATCTGCGAACGAAAATTAGAAGTAATTTCAAAAGCGAAGAGAGTCACCGCCGTCGGTGCGGGGAGACGGTCTGTTCCCACTGCTGAGGCACGGCGCACGGACTGGCGCCAGTGGCCCATTGGAGTGGACTCCCGATCGCAACTTGTTTTCACGATATAATATCTGCTAAAGTCTTGTCACAAATTTGACACATTTAAACGGAATTAATTAATGTAGAGGAGTGCCTGCCTGCTTTACCTACCTATACATTATTTAGGCATTTAATAGGTATACAGTAGGGTAAGTAATACTAACATAATGTTAGCACAGCCGACTACACTGGCCGAGGGAGTCGGGGACACTTTCAATTAAGTGATGAAGGTAACGACGGACGGAAGGTCTTTTTATACAAAATGCTAATTCCGTCTGGGCGCCGCGCCGGCTGCCTGCGATTGGATATCGACTTGCACTTTTAATTTGAAAGGACGAGGAAAAATCATACCGAGCTTTATCTATAATTCAAATAACGGCTCTGCAAAGTAAATGATTGCACCCCGCGCCAGCCGCGTGTTGACATTGTTGATACAACTCTCTTCACCGAACAGGCGGAATGAGTTCAGTTATAACTACAATGAACCTGTTTGTTATTACGTAAACAAAATTTAATAGATTCAGGTAAAGCAAATTTCTGAAAACATCTCTATACAATGTGTCTTAATAATCTAGACACGCTAACCCTCGAGTAAATTCTCCCTGGTAGGTAGGTATCTTTGAAATCAGGATTTAAAAAGTATTTTCATGACATTCAACTATTACTGATGAGTTGTGTTAAGAGTTCCTAATAAATAATTATGATTGTTTTGTTATTTTGTTAAGAGTTCCTAATAAATAATTATGATTGTTTTGTTATTTTGTTAAGAGTTCCTAATAAATAATTATGATTGTTTTGTTATTTTGTTAAGAGTTCCTAATAAATAATTATGATTGTTTTGTTATTTTGTTAAGAGTTCCTAATAAATAATTATGATTGTTTTGTTATTTTGTTAAGAGTTCCTAATAAATAATTATGATTGTTTTGTTATTTTGTTAAGAGTTCCTAATAAATAATTATGATTGTTTTGTTATTTTGTTAAGAGTTCCTAATAAATAATTATGATTGTTTTGTTATTTTGTTAAGAGTTCCTAACAAATAATTATGATTGTTTTGTTATTTTGTTAAGAGTTCCTAATAAATAATTATGATTGTTTTGTTATTTTGTTAAGAGTTCCTAATAAATAATTATGATTGTTTTGTTATTTTGTTAAGAGTTCCTAATAAATAATTATGATTGTTTTGTTATTTTGTTAAGAGTTCCTAATAAATAATTATGATTGTTTTGTTATTTTGTTAAGAGTTCCTAATAAATAATTATGATTGTTTTGTTATTCCGCAGCGCCTCCGTCTGCGCTGGGCGTGAGCGGCGTGCTGGGCGCGCTGGGCGCGGGCGCGGGCGCCGTGTGCGCGCTGCTGGCGGGCGCGTGCGCGCTGGCGCTGCGCAGACGCCGCCGGCCGCGCCCGGCCAAGCCACCGCCCGCGCCCGCGCCGCCCGCCAAGCAGGAGCACGACGACGCCGAGCCCGACCTCATACCTAACAACTACTGTGAGTACCTAGCTGTTGCTCATGATTATAGCTCAACGGGAAACACTGTTGTTTTGTCAAACTTGACATTATGACTTTATTACTAAACATCCTGACGTATCACGCTCTGATTTGCGTTCAATATCACGTGACTATGACTTTATTACTGATCATCCTGACGTGTCACGCTCTGATTTGCGTTCAATATCACGTGACTATGACTTTATTACTAAACATCCTGACGTGTCACGCTCTGATTTGCGTTCAATACCACGTGACTGTGACTTTATTACTGATCATCCTGACGTGTCACGCTCTGATTTTCGTTCAATATCACGTGACTATGACTTTATTACTGATCATCCTGACGTGTCACGCTCTGATTTGCGTTCAATATCACGTGACTATGACTTTATTACTGATCATCCTGACCAGTCACGCTCTGATTTTCGTTCAATATCACGTGACTATGACTTTATTACTGATCATCCTGACGTGTCACGCTCTGATTTGCGTTCAATATCACGTGACTATGACTTTATTACTGATCATCCTGACGTATCACGCTCTGATTTGCGTTCAATATCACGTGATCAATGGCTATATTTTTACGTAATTATTTTTCAAAAATGTTAATTAATTCATGATAATTTACAAAACTAAGTTGAATTTTGATACTTTTAGCTCACAACCCGAACCATTCTACATAATAACATTCATAAGGTATTTCTTATAGTCAACTATCTTACTATCGTGACAGGATAAGGTATTTCTTATAGTCAACTATCTTACTATCGTGACAGGATAAGGTATTTCTTATAGTCAACTATCTTACTGTTGTGACAGGATAAGGTATTTCTTATAGTCAACTATCTTACTCTCGTGACAGGATAAGGTATTTCTTATAGTCAACTATCATACTATCGTGACAGGATAAGGTATTTCTTATAGTCAACTATCTTACTATCGTGACAGGATAAGGTATTTCTTATAGTCAACTATCTTACTATCGTGACAGGATAAGGTATTTCTTATAGTCAACTATCTTACTATCGTGACAGGATAAAGTATTTCTTATAGTCAACTATCTTACTGTCGTGACAGGATAAGGTATTTCTTATAGTCAACTATCTTACTATCGTGACAGGATAAGGTAAACTATCTTACTATCGTGATAGGATAAGGTATTTCTTATAGTCAACTATCTTACTATCGTGACAGGATAAGGTATTTCTTATAGTCAACTATCTTACTATCGTGACAGGATAAGGTATTTCTTATAGTCAACTATCTTACTATCGTGACAGGATAAGGTATTTCTTATAGTCAACTATCTTACTATCGTGACAGGATAAGGTATTTCTTATAGTCAACTATCTTACTATCGTGACAGGATAAGGTATTTCTTATAGTCAACTATCTTACTGTCGTGACAGTATAAGGTATTTCTTATAGTCAACTATCTTACTATCGTGACAGGATAAGGTATTTCTTATAGTCAACTATCTTACTGTCGTGACAGGATAAGGTATTTCTTATAGTCAACTATCTTACTATCGTGACAGGATAAGGTATTTCTTATAGTCAACTATCTTACTATCGTGACAGGATAATCATGTCTAGTGTTACGTAAGTAGGAATTATTTCGATACGATCGTCGAAATGTGTGGAATAGTTTGAAATTATTTTGTTTTCGGTTTGAAGTGTTAGTAGTGTGTTGCTGACGACGCCGCACCGGAGTGCACAGAGATGCAACAGGCTTACACAGAATACCTAAGTACAACGGGTTAACAATAGACTGCACTTAATAAATTCCATTCACAAGTAATACTCAAACGCACGCAGTAATCGGCGACCATTTCACGTTAATATTTAATTTCCGGGAGAACGCACCGCCGCCGCCGCCGCCCGCGCCGCCGCCGCCGTGTGAAGTTGCTCGCACAGATAACATTTACTCACATTTACATTCAATGAGCAGCTTACATAAAAATCCTTCTCCGCTGAGCGCGTGACGTCAGCTATTTGTAACCATTTAAAACCTGTTCGCAGCCAATCGCTGTACGATAGAAGCTTTTCATTTTATTTAACGACTGTACTCGTACTTATAAGAAATCGTAGGAGAGAATGAAGGAACTTTGAAAGCTTATAGGTAAGAACATAAATAAGAGGTAATATAGTAAATGCCGTTACGACAATGCTCTCCATAGTCCACAACTCTCTTGGATGGAACTCTTATCAATATTTATCGCTAGCTTCAAGCAATCATTTTCATTTCATTTGTAAAATGTTTGGTTTAATCGTTCATTGACGAAACTCGTTATCACGTGGTCAAAAGTAATTCAGAGCCACTAATTAAAATTGATTCAACTCGAGGATTGCCTCTAGATCTGCCGCGATCAATGAAGCTCATAAGATCAAACTGCCGCATTGTCTCGTCCGGCGTCACCCGGCAGTCGTGCATCAGCCGCGCAGTACCCGAACAGCCGCTAATGAACCGAGCGGAAGACCGCAGCAGGCCCACGAAGCAGGAAAGTTTAGAGACTGAGGAACTCATGCAGCGGCGGCGCCATCGTCTCCTTTTGCGTTAAACTCGTGTGTTGCCGACTTAAGGTGGATCCGTGGCACGCGCAATTCAAATTTTCTTGCGTTTTTTTCAATTTGTAGGTCAGTGTCAAGTTGTATCTTGTCAAAATAATTATAATTCGCGAGCGCGACAATAACAAATGTACGTACTTATTTACATTTATTAAAACCATAAGAATTATGAATATATCTCAGTTAGATTTGCCGTGTTTCGATCTGATTCCTGACGCGTCATGTCAGGATAAGTTTTCCCTTTAAATGTTTACTTTATTTTGTTTTCATTATGTTGTTGTTGACAGTAGAAATATACAATTTTTGAAAATTTCAACGGTTTACCTATTACGGTTCATGAGAACATACAGACATGACATGACACATGACAGACAGACGGACGGACAGCGGAAGTTATTAGGGTTCCGCAACTGAGAAGAGTATTGAAATGTATGTTTACATGTTACTTAACAGATCTCTAATTACTGAAATATGTAGTTCTTATGCTGTGGTTAAAGTAAACTGAACTCGCGCGGCGGTCATTACCGCATTAGTGTGAGTGCGCGCGAATCAATCGAGCACGCCGACGCCGACGATTAATTCCGAAGAAGCGGCGATGTCGTGCGACGCGATGCGACCCGCTAACGACGGCCCTAAAATCAAAATCAAAATCAAAAGTCCTTTATTCAAATTAGGCTGAGAATCAGCACTTTTTGAACGTCAAAATTACAGTAAGACAGTCCCCACAAAACGCCCGCCCTTCACCACTTCCTAGTGCTTTAGCTGGGAAGAAAAAGTAGCGGAACAAACTCCCCAGCAGCACAGCTGTCTGTTCAGTTAGAAGAACTAGATTCTATACAATAGTACCTATGCAAAATAATTTACGCAACACAATACATTAAATTATATTTTTGTCAAATAAAATAAAATAAACAATTTTAGTACTTAACTCATGTAACCTGTCATTGTGTAAGCTGATCCTGGAGAAAGAACATAACATAAACATTGTCTTGAATTAATCACAGCGACCAACTATTCTTATCGTTTAAGTAATCGTTGATAGAATAGTATGCCTTTGAACAAAGATTGGATTTAACTTTAATTTTAAACGCATTAAAAGGCAAATCTAGCAAAGAAGAAGGTAGCTTGTTATAAAAAGTTATACCAAGACCAACAAATGAGTTATGAACCTTATGAAGCCGATGAAATGGAGCACGTAATTTGTCCTTATTTCTGGTGTTAATATTGTGAATATCACTGTTTTTACTGTACAAATGCATATTTTGCCTAATGTATAAGATGTTGGCGAAGATGAACTGTGATGCCACTGTGAGAATACCAATATCCTTAAAAAATTCCCTCAGAGAAACTCTAGCACCTAGCTGGTAAATTGCTCGAACAGCTCGTTTTTGAAGAACAAAATAAAAACTAACCTAACCTAATTAAAAGCTAATGTGGATCCGACTTCGCAAGTAAGTTAGCGCGCAACCAGTCAACCACACCAGTTCCGTGGTAGGTAACTATCGATCGCAAATTAACTCGTGCATGCGCCAAACATTCTGACGTCACATTAACGACTTTCAGAACGTCGCGCCGCCAGTTCTTGTCAGAGTTGGCGATAGTTCCGTGATGAATGGCAACTAACCTGCAACTGATTTGCTTTGGCAGCTCTGGGGAACTTGCGAGTGTTGGACTCGCAGCACGAGTCCAGGCTCAGATCAGAGTTTACTTTTACGATGTCATCATAAGTCATAAATCATTTATTTCATAACAAAATACATTGTTTTGAAAATATTAAAGCGATGATAAATAAAATAATAATAAAAAACAGAACATTAATATTTAAAATTCATTGATACATTTAAATGCGCAAGCATTTAAAAACAATTATCAAAATCGGTTCATAAACGACGAAGTTATCTGCAAGCAGACATTAAAAAAAACATACGGTCGAATTGAGAAACCTTCTAGTTTTGAAGTCGGTTAAAAACAGTCGATTTCTTTGTTTGTCGGTGTGGCCACGTTGATCTTCTAAAATACGAAATGGATATACAATCAACATATTCTTTGCGCCATAAAAACAGATTAAATCCACCGCCCGCCCGCCTTAAAATGCACTCTTCTAGCCCATATGCTATGTCAATAAAAATATATAATAAATTAGGTACCGGAAACCATTAAACAAGAAAACAAAATCAGCATATTTATAAATAAATTAAAACAATTCCTAATCAATAAAAGTTATTACACAATAGAAGAATATCTAACGGATAAATTCAATAATGTGGCGGGAGCGGTAAGATAAGGGTTCGCGTTATATCCTCCCCCTTTTGACCAGGTTATGACCCCATGCCTGGTTAAACAAAGTAAGAACCGCATCCTCCCCCTTTTGATCGGGCTATGTCCCCATGACCGGTCAAACAAAAACAATCCTAATCCACTAGCGGACTTTACGAGGACGACCCCTGCGTCGTTTAAGAACTACAGGCTCAGGACATTCAACATTTGTAATCACAACGGTACCCGGTAAACTACTTTTCGGATTTTGTCCTGTGAAAAACATGGTCGCCCTACACGGTATACCAATTTCTGGATTTTGCACCGGAAAATTCATGGTCACCCTACTTTGTGTTTGACACTGACAAGAGCACAAAGTACTTTTTTGACAAGAGCGGTCAAAATTATTTCTCCAAATTTTGCGATGTTTACGATTCGGTTTTGAATTAAACGAATCATAAACATTACCTGTACTAGTAGAAATCACAGGAGAAACATCAATATTACTCACCTGTGCAGCCGGTTTACCGTCTGCTGATGCGTACATGGTACGCGAATTACGCGATCGTGGCATAGGAATAAAATCGACCGCGCTAAACTTTGAACTGCATTTTGGACAATTAGAACGAATCACCCCGCTCTCGCCGCATCCGAAACATGACAATATCTTATTAGAATTTACAGTATTATTGGCTTTTGCATTAAGTTTACGACACTGCTCGCGGTTATGTCCGTAATGTTTGCAATATACACAAAAACGTTTATTCTTCTCGGCGACTGGATTTCTGTTGGCGTCGATGCTTGGCGTGCCTTGACGCAGGGTAGACTCCGTAGAACTCGACGCTCGCTGTGTTGACATACGCGCTGCAGCCTGCCCGCCCTGTGGAGGCGACTTGGCTCGTGCGCGTGTAGCAGCGGCGGTGCCCTTTAAAGTGTCGACGCCGACGTGTGGAGATTCCTTTAAGGAATCCTCGATACTCCGAGTTTTACGCAGAAGAGTATTAAAATCGGAGAATTCCTCTCTTCGTAAACGTTTTCTAATCTTTTTTTTGAGGAGACCGTATATCATATCCAACTGCACCTTCTCATTGATGTCGCCGGATGGGAGCCGCGCTAGTTGAGCGCGCGCTGAGGCGACGAAGAGCTCAGTACGCTCTTGAGGTTCCTGTGGCCTGGAGAACAGCTCGATGTAAACACGATGTGGTGGGCGGCTGTCACCGAAAGCACAACGCAAGTATTGCAGAGCTTTATCCCAAGAATTGACAGTGGCCTTTACACCTTGCCACCACGTAGCTGCATCATGCGTAAGCAGCATTGACAGACCACGTAAACAGTTGGTTTCATTAACATTGGCGCAATCTTTGTATGCCTCTACAGCATCAATGAATCCTTCGAGAGACTCGGTCGTTGTTCCACTATAACAAGCCTTGCACGGAGCGAAGTTACCCGCTGCAAGTTGAGCAGACGACGACGACGGCGTGGGTATGGCCGGCGCGACGGCGTGAGCCACCGCGGGCGAACGAGTTGGCGGCCGGGCTTCGAGGACTAAAGCGAGGAGTCGCTCGAAGTTATCGGTTTGCGCCTGCTGAAGGGACGCCATCATGGCGGTCAGGTCGCTTGCCGTGATGGGTGCCGTCGCCTCAGCCGCGGGCGCGCTGGGCCCCGCTGACTTTGGCGTCTCCATCTGCTCTTGTTCAGACTCCACGTCGTAATAATCGGATATTTGTTTGTTGCGCTTTGTCATACGCGGAGTACGTGGCATTGTAGCACGCGCAAATTCACGCGTATGTAATCACTGCACACAACAGAGGGCTTAGTGTGATCACGTTAACGTAAACGTCAGTTTGTACTGAAACTGAATAAGCGCCGCCTGGTGACTATAATGGGAAACACAATTATTCCATACGAATTGACATAAGGTAACGATAACGTAAACGCGATCGAGTCAGTATAAAAACTCGCACGAAGCCCTCAGATTCACAAAACAGTTCTTCCACAAAACGCGCGCGCGCGCGTTTCCCACTCGTTGGGCGCCAGTCAACAGTCAACTAGGCTGCGCACTTTTTTTTAGATACTTCTATTAGATTTACAAAATTAGGTCTTCGCCCCCGACTATTTATGTTAACTAAGGTCGAGTCGATTGTGGCGGGAGCGGTTAGATAAGGGTTCGCGTTATAATAATCAATAGATATGACTGATTATCAGATAAGTAAATAAAATAATAAAAATAAATAAGTTAAAATAAATAATTATTATTATTATCATTTAAATAAGTATTACATTAATTCTGTAGTTTCTGCCTACCCCCACCGGAGGAAGGCGAGAGTTTATATTAGTATTTAAGTAACAAGTACATTAAATACAATACAAATTACTTATCAAAGCGGAAAATTAAATAGGTAAGCATTAATTAAATAATTATATGAACAGTAATAAATAATAATATATAATTTAATACATAATAAAAAAATTAATAGTTTTACTTAATAATTTAATAAATCCAGGGAATAAATAAATGAGTGATAATTTAAATTTAAATAACTAAAATCATTAACAAATAAAGGAAAATAATAAAAGCGCTCTTCCTCTCTCTCTTACTTATAAGCTTGCTGTGCCCGACAGGGTCCATAATTGTTCCTAAAAGTATCACTTACCACCTGTACCACATTATGGATTGCAATAAAGATTATTTGATTTGATTTTATTTGGATTTTGATGCGGTTTCAACCATCATTTAGATAATTTATTCCGAAAGGTTTTTCATGTACCATAAACGTTAAAAATTGCCATTTTGTCAAGTCGTGAAAATAAGCATTTTTGAGCACTAACATGGCGTGCGCTGGCTACATGGTAAGAGTTACATAAAATTAATGTTCTACAGGATTATGATAATGTACATCTTAAAAAGTTCGCCAGAAAAGTCCGCGATAGCATGGGCGGGTCGCTAGTTTGTATATTAAAATATTATATTTGTAATCACATTCTCGAAAACAGCTCTAATGATTTCGATGAAAGTTGCAACATAGGTTTTATAGGGGCGAAAAATCGATCTAGCCAGGTCTCATATCTGGGAAAATTAATTTTCTCTGTGTTCACCCGAGCAGAGCTCGATCGACCAGGTACTAAGGATAATAACACATTCTGTCAATAATATAACTACTGCATGAGGTATTCAATATACCTAAACGAAAAACTAAAGAACGTAAAGTTCTTCTTGTACGACTGCACGAGGCACATCACCGTCAGAACCGTGGGGGACAGCCCCTGTGATGGGGACAGCACCCGTGATGACAAATTCAGTGGTTTAACATTTTTGACGTCGACCTCGGACCTTTCTGAACATGTATATGTAGATTTTTTTTTAATATTCATAATTATAGACCCCAAAATATGACCATTTTAGAGCTTTTTTTAAATTGTTGTTGTTGTTGTTTTTTTAATTTTACTTTTTTGAACATTATAGACCACGACAATACAAACATTATAGACCACGACAATACAAACATTATAGACCACGACAATACAAACATTATAGACCACGACAATACAAACATTATAGACCACGACAATACAAACATTATAGACCACGACAATACAAACATTATAGACCACGACAATACAAACATTTTGACACCACAATTAACTATTGACTTAGAAATAACCGAAATATCGGGCTGTCGCACGTTTCTTGAAAATAGGGCCCATACCAGAAGGCCAATTCTCGTACCTGAAAACATTCAAATTCAAGTTGCAATCTCACTCCAGCGACACTCAAATGTCAAAAACGCTATACAATTTTTGACAGAATGAGACTGAGATGGGATTGCGAAACGGGAATAACCCGTCAGAGCGATCGCGGTCGAACAAACATTACCAATGTGGTTAACATTGGTTAATCCCACCACATGTTAAATACACCAGTATAATAAAATAAATAAATGCTTGTATTCAGCTGCATCCGGTTAGACTGCAAGCTGACCACAACATAGGTGGGAAAAGGCAGGCAGATGATGATGATGTTTATTTTTTTTTTACTACTGAAGCTCAACCAATAATATTTGAAGGTCATGTTGTCGTGAGATCTGGGGGGCTAAAACGGCCACTTTGGCAGAATCATAATAGGATAATATTATGAATAATATTTGAAATCGTAAAACGGTTACAAACTGACAATATATTATGAACTGTCAGTTTGTGACCGTTTTATGATTTCAAATATTATTCATAATATGATCCTATTATGATTCTGCCCAAGTGGCCGTTTTAGCCCCCTTTTAATTTTTCTTTTTTATATGATAAACTAAAATCCTAACTAAGATTTATTTATTGCCTCACGTTATCTATTAGGAAAAAATATTTCGACTATATTTTAGTTTTCTGCAGTTGCGTTTTCATCAACGCCACGAAGATTTTCTGTTTGAGAAATTCACCCTGATCCTAAATTCAGTAATATTGGGACATAAGCAGTTGAATGGAAGTATCAAGCCCCGTCGCCGACGCAATCAGGCACGAGATACTCGCTGCGCGGACGATCAGACACGAGATACTCGCTGCGCGGACGATCAGACACGAGATACTCGCCGCGCGGACGATCAGACACGAGATACTCGCTGCGCGGACGATCAGACACGAGATACTCGCCGCGCGGACTATCAGACACGAGCACTCGCCGCGCGGACGATCAGACAAGATATACTCGCCGCGCGGACGATCAGACACGAGATACTCGCCGCGCGGACGATCAGACACGAGCACTCGCCGCGCGTACGATCAGACACGAGCACTCGCCGCGCGGACGATCAGACACGAGCACTCGCCGCGCGGACGATCAGACACGAGCACTCGCCGCGCGTACGATCAGACACGAGCACTCGCCGCGCGGACGATCAGACACGAGCACTCGCCGCGCGGACGATCAGACACGAGCACTCGCCGCGCCGACAATCGCCGCGTGCGCGAACTTGTTAACAATTAAACAGCCTTGTAAATCAGTAGAATGGCCGGCGCGGCGAACGAGGCCCTCCTATATTATAATAATACGTTATACGGGAATTATTGCTGCCATAACTCCACCGGCGCGTCACGCCCACTCCGCGCCGCCGACGACCAACAAAAGCCCGAAATGTACGATAAAAACGCATTTCAGTCGCGTGTTGTTCTTTTTATGGGTGAGCGGTGAGCTGCAGCTTTGTGTGGATACTACACAAACAGCTACAAATGCGTGGACTTACGTGGAGCTCACTGAGCCAGCTCAGTACACTCACTAGCATCCGCGAGAGCCGCCGGGCCCTAGTGCTGACAGCACAACGAGCAAGTCTGTTGTTCTATTGGTTCTGTTATTTCTGAGAATCATTGTTTGATTACGAGTACAGCCATGCCAGTTATTAATCCTCTCTGACATGATCGACGAACGGTCGATAATAAATAAATAAAGTCATCTGGTATTCATGAGCGTGTCATGGAGTTTGGCGCGGGCTGCGGGCGTGAGGGCAGCGTGCGGGGCCAGGCGGGGGGGGAGGGGATGGCCCGTGGCCAGACGCCATAAATCGTGACGTAGTGAATGCCGATCTCGCCTCAATAAAAACTCTCCCACATTATAATATGATACAGGATTTATGTGGCAGCCGCCGTCGCCCGTGACGGGCCGTGCTAGACGCAGCCGTGCTGTGTGTGCTGTGGGAAGTACAACTTACTATAATAAAGTTGGCATTCACACAGTCATAAACCTATGAGTCCTTTATCCTCAATTAAACAACATTCAGTAGTTACCTAAGAAGCACAAGCCACAGCACCTCTTCCAGCTCAGCTAAAGGCGCCATTAGCCCTTCTCTTCAAATATTGAATGTCTTCGGCACTATCACACTATACTATCCTTATCTTTGCAAGGACAAGGAAGCAGTCCTCCGCGTAGCTAAGCAATCCACAGTATAAACAATCGGATATTTTCATTTGCATTGCATGCAAATATAATTATCATGCATAAATGCTAGCTCTACGAGTATGTACAGTAACACATTGCCCACTAAAGCACTCATCGTTGTTAAGTGATGGCCTGAAACACAGGTTTTAATAAACCTACATCAGGCAGGTCGCTATTGTACTAATTAGACCTATAACCAATAAATATAAGTTATACACTAGATTTTTTAACATAGCTTAAGATTTTCATAGTAATATTACTATGTGCCTACTTTGTAATGATGTAACTTCTATGTAATTTATTTAATGTGAACTTATGAATAAAAATATTCTATTCTATTCTATTCTATTCTATTCTATTGACACATGGTTCTCATAGTTCGTATTCAGAGAAGAGCGTATGACTGTCGCAGTAGTTGTATACCTTTGTTATTGTACTTAAATCAAGTGTTTCTGTGTGTGGGGGCGCGACCTAAGTGGTACCTGTTAGAATTCGATACACTATTAAGTTAAACACTCAAACAACTTTCAAAGGTTTATTGCTGAGAGAGTTAACAATGTAACGTATATGCTAAGCTATCGCTAAAATGAGAAAATGATGGAAATGGCTGCAGGCGAGCGCCCGCTCGCTGTCCGCACACGCACTGAACTGGCGGCGCTCAGCGCGACCGTGTTGTGTCGCTGGGTCAGCAAACGTGCTCGATTGCTATTATTGCATCGAACAAAGTCTTAACTAATGTAATTGGCCTTCTCCATTAAATAAGTAGAATCGTGATCTGACAATGTGTCTGTACCTAGCGATGCACCACGCCCTGCGTTTTAACGAATGCATTAAATAATTAGACCTATATTTGTTTTGTCGAAATATGCATAGTACGCAATTTGTTCCGTTTTAGTTTTAATAAAAAATGACTTCTTCTATAACAGTTAGCCGGTAATGTACTTTTAAATTACGCACTTTAAAAAAACAAAATCTAGATAGGCGATTAGCTCTAATTACTTATCTACTTTTTACTTATAAAATTCATTACTTTAAGTTAAAAAAGACAATACAAAGAAGTAAACCTAGCGATGTATTGTAAAATAAATTATTATTATATGATAATGTTAATGATCAAAATTGTCTCCAGACACACCCTGACACTTCTTTTTGCATAACACTATTGCATTTCGTGAAGACCCCGCGGGCGGCGGCTTGTTGTTACAGGAGTACACGAGAGTAGTGCTGAGACATGCCATTCTTTATGCTGACACGAATTTATTGTCATTATTATGTTGTTACTGGTTATCCAGCTAAATGAAGATGCGTTGTATTCGTCAAATTATAAGTGCCGTGGTGTACCTATATATTGTTTCTTAAGAAAGTAGTCTGAGGAGTGCAACTCACAGTTTGTCGTTTTAAACAATGATTAAAATTGCTAACAATTAAATCGCATTTTGTTCAGAGCCACTAAGTCAAAACGACTGTGAATTCCTACAGCTGTACTCACGACCGCTACGAGCTCGTAGCGCGTAGCTCGTAGCCCTAGCACCTTACATGTGGCTCATCCAGTGCAGCGCGTAGCTCGTAGCCCTAGCACCTTACATGTGGCTCATCCAGTGCAGCGCGTAGCTCGTAGCACTAGCACCTTATAGTCCGGTCAAAATAGACATTTTAACAAAAATTCTGACAGAGCTAAATTTTGGTGGAGACCTTGCGTACACCATTAGAAATAAAGTGTCGAAAGTCCCCATCGATCCCATGTGTGCTAAAAAAGTTATTGGGGGTCAAATGTCAAAATTTGAGGTTTTTTGGATTTTTCTCGTAAACTGTAAGTTATATCAAAAACAACCGGTCAAGAGCGAGTCGGACTCGCGCACCGAGGGTTCCGTTCCGATTTCCGTTTTTTTTACATTTTTAATCAAAACTCGAAAACTATGCGGCAGACAGACAGACAGACTGAGTGACACCATAAGGGTTCCTTTTTACCATTTTGGCACGGAACCCTAAAAATAAGTGAGACAAAATTAAAGATCATAAAATTATCTTCAAAAACTATCTGAATACTTTTTTTCTTAGAATCACCATTTCTGAGATATCGCGATTCTAAAAGTTGAAGAAAGCACGTTGTACATGATATGCACACATTTCCACACCACCTGGAGGAAGTGTACTTTGGCGCGTTTTTTAAAGTGGTTTTCTTGGTAGGTCTACTCCACGAACTGTTATTACAGAATTTTCAGGGACAATAATCTTTTAACTGCATTATTGATATTATGATTATTGATATTGGTTACTGACTTTACTGTAGTTCTGATTTCTTTTGATACTTCAATATGATTGATATTATTTAAAGTGGACTTCAATAGTCATGTCTTCTTTGATTTCTTCTTCTTCTTCTTCTTCCTCTTTTTCTTGCTGGATGTTCATGAATTGTTCAAATGAAGATGAACCAGCTGTCCCTTCATCGAAATCACAAATCTTCATCAAACAAGAAACAAGTACAACTATCTTGTCTTCCTCCAACATCGGCTTCTGCTAATCAACACTTGTATCGAGTATACTATCAAGTTCAGACATAGCTAGGCAATCAACTGAATCCAGAAGACTGGGGTTAGAAATTAACAGATAATACTTTGGAACTGATTCAAACTTTACTCCCACCTACTCCGGAAAAACTCCTAATCACCATTTTTGGTTGTAGTGCGAAATGTGGCTGTAGAAGAATAGGGTTACTGTGTTCTCCAGCATATAGGTACTAATTACCAAGGCCAGTCTTGCTCAAATGTCGAATTGAATACAACAGACGAAGATTCATGTGATTTCGATGAAGAGGCAGCTGATTCATCTTCATTTGAACAATTTATGACCATCCAGCAAGAAGAAGAGGGAAAATAAGAAGAAGAAATCGGAGAAAACATAACCGTTGAAGTCGACTTTGAAGAATATGAATCAGATTGAAATATCAAAAGAAATCAGAACTACAGTTAAAGACAGTAAACAATATGAATATAAATAATCATAATGCAGTTAAAAGATTATTGTCCCTGAAAATTCCGTCATAACAGTTCGTGGAGTAGGCCTACCGAGGAAACCACTTTAAAAAAAACACGCCAAAGTACACTATTTCCGGGTGATGTGGAAATGTGTGCATATCATGAACAACGTGACTCCTTCAACTTTTAGAATCGCGATATCTCAGAAATGGTTATTCTTAGAAAAAAAATGTGGAAACAATTTTTGAAGACAATTTTATGATCTTTAATTTTGTCTTACCTATTTTTTGATATAACTTACCATTTACGAGAAAAATCCAAAAAACCTCAAATTTTGACATTTGACCCCAATAACTTTTTTAGGACACATGAGATCGTCCAGTGCAGCGCGTAGCTCGTAGCCGTAGCAACTTACATGCGGCTCATCCAGTGCAGCGCGTAGCTCGTAGCCGTAGCACTTTACATGCGACTCATCCATTACAGTGCGTAGCTCGTAGCCGTAGCACCTTACATGTGGCTCATCCAGTGCAGCGCGTAGCTCGTAGCCGTAGCACCTTACATGTGGCTCATCCAGTGCAGCGCGTAGCTCGTAGCCGTAGCACCTTACATGCGACTCATCCAGTGCAGCACGTAGCTCGTAGCCGTAGCACCTTACATGTGGCTCATCCAGTGCAGCGCGTAGCTCGTAGCCGTAGCACCTTACATGCGACTCATCCAGTGCAGCACGTAGCTCGTAGCCGTAGCACATTACATGCGGCTCATCCAGTGCAGCGCGTAGCTCGTAGCCGTAGCACTTTACATGCGGCTCATCCAGTACAGTGCGTAGCTCGTAGCCGTAGCACCTTACATGTGACTCATCCAGTGCAGCGCGTAGCTCGTAGCCGTAGCACCTTACATGCGGCTCATCCAGTGCAGCACGTAGCTCGTAGCCGTAGCACCATACATGTGGCTCATCCAGTGCAGCGCGTAGCTCGTAGCCGTAGCACCTTACATGTGGCTCATCCAGCGTAGCTTCAGTCGCGTACTGTCACTCCGGAAGGCGACACAATCACGTGACAACCATTCAACAACTATATTGAAACTATCGCGAACGGGGAGCGGGCAGGAGCACGGGGCGGGATCGGTGGTGCACGGGCTAGGTATATTCATGAATATTGATGCAGCATCGTGAATATTCAGCGCGGCGACACTCGCAATTGAAAACATGCCGCAAAGTGCGCGCCGACACCGCACCAACATCGCGCCGACGCCGCAACGACACCGCACCAACACCACGCCGACATCCTGCGACGTAACAGCTTCCCTCCATAGTGTGACTACACTCATCTATAGCTATCACTCATACTAATCGTCCATATCGTCACTAGAAAGGCAAAAGTACTAAACTTCAAAAAGGGCATTTTACAGGGGAGCGATTTAAACTTTTTTTTTATACTAAATCTGGCATATCTTTTTTTCTGGCATTCCAATTTAAATACACTGAAGGCAAAAAATCATTGATAAATTATTATTTATTTGTTAAAGTTAACATATTGCCTATTATTACCGTATTTCCGAAGATAGTGTCGCTTTAGTATAAATGCCCTGTCCACTTCGTAAGGCAAAAATACTTATCTTCATAAAAATATTCAGGTACAGTAAAGCAAAAACACTATTCAATAAATCCATTGAAATTTAGGAACGCAAAAACGACTAACATGCATTACAGACTAATACAGTCTTAGTCATTATTACTTATACGTAATAATTAAGTGTAAGGATCTAAAACAATTTGACTTATTGCCTTGTAGTTGTATATTTGCTACTTCAACTCAACAACAATAATAATCTAAATCATCAACAGCAACAACTCTAACAATCTAAATCTCAATAAATAAAACAAAGTCGGGGTAGTTACACTATTTATAACGGCTAAGAGCGACTGGACTGATTTTGATGATCTTTGATTTATTGCATTTGTCTCCGACCCGAATAAAAGTTTTTCTGTTCATTTGATTGCTTCTTAACTTTCCTCTTGTTAATTTTTCGTTCTCCTTTTTCTAGCTCTGTGTTCTCTTTAGTGCCATCTCACACAATTTTTGCTGATATTTTTTTTTCTATTTTTATACTTTTTTTTTTGTTTACGGTTTTTGGTAAGAATTTTCTTTTTTTTTCTGTAGTATTATTATTAGAATTGCAATCCGTTTCATTAGAGTCTGTGGATCCTTGGCAAGAACTTGAACTGTATACAAATTCTTCACTGTGAGATAAAAAGTCATATGCTTTTCTTTTTTTTTTTTGTGGATGGGAAATCATCAAATGACTTCTCCCGCTCTGGGTGGAGCGGAAAGGCGTGTCAGACTTTTACTGACTAAAACCCACCCATGTTCCTTCAGTTGCCTATGCCAGGGCCACGGTATCTTTTCAAAACAACCCGCGACCCCAGCGGCGTCGGCCCTATTGGACCCCTTCTTTTGCTGACATCTCCTTGAGGCACGCGTGGAACACAACGCGCCGTTGACCCGGGCCTGGTCCTCACCGGACAGCGAGCTACAGCCTACTACCCGCAAGCCCGTGATTACGGTGGCCGGAAATCACCTCTCGATTCCCGCCACCCAGGGTGTCTCCTGCGGCGACTGAGGGCGTGAGGCTGCCTCTCCCTCACGCGTTCCGCCTCCTCCTTCGCGAGCATTACTGCTTCGCAGGAGGAGGTGACGGCCTCCCATGCACTCTCGCTCCGCACCATGGCCTGGACCAGGTTCGTTCGGACGCGAGAGATCGCCGCCGCCGATCGCCTCCGTGAGAACACGGCGGTGCTCTGCCCAAGCCGGGCAGACCTCCACTGTATGCTCCACCGTGTCCTCCGGGCGATCCACACAATGGTGACAACCGGGCGTTTTCTCCCGCCTTATGCGAAACAGAAACCTCCCGAAACAACCATGTCCGGTGAGGGCCTGCGTCAGGCGGAAGGTGAGGACGCCGTGGCGCCTCTCTAACCACTCCTCAAAGAGGGGACTTATCGCCGCAATTGTGGCGTGCCCAGCGCTGGGTTGCGACAGTCGCACTCTCCATGTCGCCATGAGATCCCGCTGGAGCTCTGTCCGCTGTACCATGATTTCTCGTGGCAGCGGAGTTACGCCCCGGCGTTTCGCTTCCTCGCGCCACTCCCACACGTGCGCGAAGACTTTTGCCTCCAAATCCCACGGCGGCAATCCGGCAAGGAGGCTCGCCGCCTGACCGGATACCGTGCGGTAACCCCGGACTAGCCGGATGGCCATGACCCTCTGGGACGCGTTCAACCGGCAGGCTTTTTAAGAGGCTGATGTTTCTGATTGCTGTGTGTCTTGGCCAGTACATGTACTTGCTGGAATGTGATAGTCTATCTGTGAGATTGATGCCTGTAATGGAAGTGTGTCTTGATCAAGGGCCGTCACGCTTGAGCGTGGTCTTCTGTATGAGAGAATGATGTTTCTGATTGCTGTGTCTCTTAGCCAGTACATGTACAGTCAACGGCCAGAAGTCCACTTACACCGCAAAGACCATTATCGCCTGCGCTATACGGGCTGCGGCGCTTATACCTATACGGGCTGCGGCGCCGAAGAAGGTCATAAGTAAACTAATATTGCTATGCCATGGTTTTGTGAGATTGCTAGTCGACTTCTGGCTGTTACTGTACTTGCTGGAATGTGATAGTCTATCTGTGAGATTGATACCTGTAATGGAAGTGTGTCTTGATCAAGGGCCGTCACTGCTTGAGCGTGGTCTTCTGTATGAGAGAACGATGTTTCTGATTGCTGTGTGTCTTGGCCAGTACATGTACTTGCTGGAATGTGATAGTCTATCTGTGAGATTGATGCCTGTAATGGAAGTATGTCTTGATCAAGGGCCGTCACTGCTTGAGCGTGGTCTTCTGTATGGGAGAACGATGTTTCTGATTGCTGTGTGTCTTGGCCAGTACATGTACTTGCTGGAATGTGATAGTCTATCTGTGAGATTGATGCCTGTAATGGAAGTGTGTCTTGATCAAGGGCCGTCACTGCTTGAGCGTGGTCTTATGTATGAGAGAACGATGTTTCTGATTGCCGTGTGTCTTGGCCAGTACATGTACTTGTTGGAATGTGATAGTCTATCTGTGAGATTGATGCCTGTAATGGAAGTGTGTCTTGATCAAGGGCCGTCACTGCTTGAGCGTGGTCTTCTGTATGAGAGAACGATGTTTCTGATTGCTGTGTGTCTTGGCCAGTACATGTACTTGCTGGAATGTGATAGTCTATCTGTGAGATTGATGCCTGTAATGGAAGTGTGTCTTGATCAAGGGCCGTCACTGCTTGAGCGCGGTCTTCTGTATGAGAGATTGATGTTTCTGATTACTGTATGTTTTGGACAGTCAATGTACCTGCTTGAATATGATAGTCTATCTGTGAAATTAAGATATATCACCGATATGCCGACAAACAAACATCCGTCACATGCCGCTGCGCGAAATCGACTGAGGCGCCAATGACTATGCGCAACGTTTTAAACGTATGATCCTACATGTGTTACATACACACCATAACAAAATCCAGAAAAATACAGCTGCAATAGAAGTAACTGTCAATTTATCATAATATTTTTACTGGTTTCAATACTAATGCACCACCACAGTTTTGTGGAGTAAATTTTTTATAGCTAAAATACTTTTTCATCAAATAAGTAAAACGTCAAATACGCTTAATACTCACCATACAATGTAGATAATTGTAGCAAAGTTACTAAAAAGATTTTCATTTAAAAATGTCGAAGGGCAAAAGTACTAAAGCGTTAAGTCCATCAATTTTTAGGTAAGGCAAATTTACTAAGCGACCCATTAGTTATAATTTGCGGAAAGTAATAAGTACTTAAACAACATACATTAACGAAATTACGCATTTTAGGTCTCTAATCAAGGGTCGACAGGCAGATGGCAGCAAGGAAAAAAAACTAACCGACATTATCAATAAAAGTCATTTAAATTCCTTTAGGTAAGTAAAAAAGACGTATCAAGAAAAAACAAAAATGTCACTGCTAAAGCGCCAGTAACTTCTTAAGTATTGCTCAAATTGCTAAGAGACCAAGACCAATGTGTAGAGAAAAAAAAACCGAATCCAACCATATATAAAACTCATTTCAGCTAAAATGGCGCTTTAGTACTTTTGCCTTTCCGGTGACGATATATAAATCGATATGTGATATGTGGATATTAATCGTCCATTTATGTCTAAATATTAAAGTACGTAAGAGTGCGAAAATATGCTCACATTTTTGCTTGTATTGAATTCGTGGAACAGAGTTTCGTGGAAGAGAATTCAAACCTTCGGCTTAACAAGGGATGATCCGATTCCAAGAGCTTCAGCACAACCGCAGCGCTTTGAAGCGCTCCATACGCTGATGTTATTGAAAGACGTCCTAATCCTAATCCACATCGCTTCAACATATATGTTACAACTGCGAACACTCCAAGCGTGTTCAACAGAACACATTACTTTTATAAGACAGTGTCGATGTCGGGAGCAGTCAGTCAGCCGCGCAGCCTGCCGCTTGCCTGTCACTAGCGACAGTACCGCGGACAATCCCTGTCTGAATAGATTCCCCGCACGGCACACCCGCAACCCGCAACGGAACAACATCCGCAATGCTCAGGTGTAGTCGTGGTATAGTGCCGAGCGCGCCACCTCACCTATTAATGAAGGCAATTTGAATAAACTCGGGCACATTAGCCGCGGCGCGCGGGGCGCGAGGTGGCGGGGTGCGGGGCGGGGGGCGGCGCGGGGTGCTGCTCGATGCGCGCACCAATTAATTATTTCTTGTGTCCTGACTTACGCTCGCCTCCGTCTTTGAATGTAGTGATTAATCAGGTTTTTTCCCTCTGCGGATAAATCTCGGCCGGATCAGGGCGGCTGTGGGCACACACGCCACGCCGCTATGTATCCGGGCCGTCGTCGTGCAGGCTCGCCCTTACACACCGCGCTGGTACGCGCCGGCAACCGGACCCACTTCCTCTGTTATGTTATGCTTCAGGTGCTGGGGACACTAGGGGCCAGATTTTCGGTTTACTCTAAATTTTAAAATTTATTCTTGACACTTCAACATTGTTTCAAAGGCAAGTACTGGAACAATTTTAAATTTCATGAAGAATAGATTAATGGACGATAGATAAATCACATCAATTAATCTAATGCTATCTAAAGCAATCACACGAGCATAATCGTGCGATGATCAATCTCAGTCGTGTATGAGCGCTGGGAAGTAACACGGTGATCGGTCTTGGTACCTAATAACTCCCGCTGTGCCACCACGCGGGTGGAGAAAGACAGCTGCACAGTTCGGTTATTGTATGGAACAGAAGAGCCCGTATTATACAACGTGTAACGTTAAATGCGCAAAACCTCTTAAGGGGTCATTGTACTCATTATTATGAACAACTTTTAGTATGGGACCAAACCTGAAATCGAAAAAAAAAAATCAGCTGTTCAGTACATTTTGACGAATTATGCGAACAGAAATGTACTGAAAAGCTGATTTTTTTTTTCGCGATTTCAGGTTTGGTCCCATAGTAAAAGTTGTTTATAATAATGAGTACAATGACCCCTTAAGAGGTTTTGCGCATTTAATGTTACACGTTGTATATCAGTGCGCGCTTGGCCAGCCGTATTGCCGCAGCTGGTGTTAGAATATTTCTGCCAGCCGTCAACTTGCTAAAAACCTTATTCGGACTTTAACGAACATTTAAAAAAATCTGTTTTGCTAGCTTTGCCCCCTCCATGCGACTTTCTCTCTGTCTCTTTGTATACGAGTGTGCGTGCGAGCATCGCGTAAGGCACTTCCTTCCTGACGGGGACCCCCACTGCACACGTTGTTTAATTTAATTTTTGTCTAGTGGTTCATGAACCGTTGCCGAATAAATGTAATTGTTTCATGCAGGCGAGGCGGTGGCGGTCAGCGCGCCCAGCCTGGCGGTGTCGTCGCCGGGCCGCACGGCGCCCGCGCCGCTCTCCACGCCGGTATGTATGTTGTGTTGTGTCATCGCATCCCCTTCCCCTGAACGTCCCCCACCCCTTCCATCTATCCCCCTCCCCGTCTCCCGCTCTCTCGTCTCATCAATCCTACGTTCCCTCTCACCTCTCATCCCGTCCGTCCCCCTCCCCTCACTACACCCCTCTCTCTCCCCTTCCTCTCTCACTCCCTGTCACCCCTTCACCCTCACACCCCCCCCCCTTCTCCCCCTCAATAATCCTCCTTTCCCTCTCCTCTATCATCCTCCCACCACCCCCTCTTACTTTCACAAAATCCTTCCTGATTCCTTGTCTACATTATCAAAGAAATCTCTGTGCAAAATTTCTGCTTTCTAGGTCCAAGGGTTTGGGCTGGGCGTTGATGAGTCAGTCAGTCAGTCAGGACTTCTCTTTTTATTTATTTATACAGGATGTTTCTTTTACCATACCTATCGATTTAACCCCCATGTATGTTCTACGATTTTTTGTAGTTACGACCTTCAACACAGCCGACCCCAATATAGCATTGCATTCTTTATCACTCAGAACGCCACATCAGGGGTCCTACTCCCTAAGTCCGTCCGTCCGTCCGTCCGTTCATCCATCCGTCTGACTTATAGATCCATCAAAACAAGTGTAAAAATTAAATTTTTCGGACGGGCAAAAGCACATCGGGAGTAGGGACAACTGTCAAATCGTGTTGCCATTCATACTTCGCTTGGGCCCCGAACCAATCATTTGTCCGTAGGTGATACAGAATAGGAAACACCCGTAACGAAGGCCGAAACTACGGGCTTCGTGCTTAGGGAGTAGACCACAGTTTGTAACCTATTATCTTACATTATCACCTTTTTTTATTTGAAATTGAATGGAAAGCGATTTTTATAACAATACTCAATCAATAATCAATATCATTACTTTACACAGACACAGTTACCAAATGGACGTGCTAGTATTATGGCTAACACTTAGATTTGTTAGTACCATTTGGTATCAATAGATGTCGTTACGTGTATGAACTTTAGCTATAGGTACACCGTAATGAAAAGTTCATCTTGAACACTTTAAATTCATAATATATCTCTTGATAGAGTGAAGCGATTGCGATGAAACAAAAATTACAGGTCTCCCAAAGTGATAATGCCCATAGAAATCTTCGTCACTGTTCGGCAACGGTCGTATTCCCCGAGCGTCAAAAGACGATATGTACCTATATAGAGTGGTTAAGTGCATTTGCAAGTGCATTGTTTAGGGCTCTTACGATTCAATGATTCGGGTGTTTCCGGGAATACGACAATTAGCGAAGATCTGCATGCGCATTATTAATTTGGAAATACTGTAAATGTAACTCTGAGTTCACACAATATTTGAGTATACTCATTAGACGTGATATTCAAAATCATAGAAAGTCGTTTATCGCCACACAAACGAACTGTTGTCTCCTACGGTGTTGCCTTCTGTAACACTTCTGTAAGTACATATAACTACGCAGTAGTGGTGCTGGTAAGGCGCGTGTCCTCAAACATTTCCATTCAATAGTATCACTCCGGGATCGTGATCAAAGTTTGCTCACAAGCGTGCGGATTATGCGGAGAGCATTCAAATATTCATATTAACCGCATAACATGGGAAAAAGCGTAGGGCGGGGGTGAGGCAGCCGGGTTAGCGGGCGAGGGGGGCGGTATGGGAAGTTCGGTGGCACTCGGCACGGTTTAAAAGGCAATCCTCATAAAAGCTTAACATAAAGCTGAAAGTGTCCGCGATGGAGTGCCGGACACACCTCCACAACACACTCGCGTGACGTCACTGCTCTCTATCCGGATGTTGTAAAGGTGGCTTCCCACCGCTCCTTTGTCCTCGTAATGTAATTAGTCGTCAGGAGCCGCCATTAACAGCATACTTCATATCTGTAGCACACTCGCGGGACATTCCACTTTGTTTATCTTAGTTTTGCGGAGCTGGCTAGGTGACAGGGCAAGTGGACCTACTGCGTACGTGTTTATTGACGATGCAGTAGTTTTCAGGAAACCGATTAAAAATGTTCCTTTTGGTCTATTTTCCTTAAAACATGAATATTTCAACAAAATATTACCATTAAAAACACTAATTTTTCGTTATCGTCACCTTAAATTGGAAAGCACATAATTATAGATAATAATAATATGTTGTGGATGTTTGGACACATTTAGGAGGACTTAAATTTCTTAGAAGGATAATCCTACTTTTGAATGTGTGATGGCAAACCGGGGCCGGCGCACTCAGGGACCTAACGATTCTACAGGACAGGTGGTAGCGGCTTCTTGTTCCATTACTCGGTTAATAGAGCGATATTCAGTGCTGGCCCCCGGGACACTCGTCTATATATAATATCATTACTTGCTGTGGCCTAGGGACCTAAAACGGCCACATTAAGCAATTCCTCTAAAACAGCAATTTAGTATGATTCAATAAAGCAATTCATAATTTGTGGACCATTTTACGAATCTCCATACAAAACTGTCAAACAGATGAATTGCGTGCTATGAATTGTACGCAGATAAATTATGAATTGTTAGTTTGTGAACGTTTTACGATTTGAAATATGATTAATAATACCTAGCTATTATCCTACCAAAGTAGCCGTTTTAGCCCCCTGATCGTTGCGTGCTGTCAGAACTGCTGTTCCGCACAGCCATGAATTTGATTGATTTGTCAATGGTGTTGTGTCTCCATACACTTTTATGATACAAGTCGATCAAACCGTAATGTTTGACTTGATGCATCATGTTTTGGAGTTGAGATATCAAACTCAACTCAAAACATTTATTTGAAATAAGCCAATTACAGGCACTTTTGAATAGTGAAGGGGTCGGTCAGGTATAAGTTCATTGTTCAGTTAAGGAAAATTTCTATTTCTGATATTAGTTTGTTGAATGTACAGTCGGCTGCATCAATTGGGTACCTACCCCTCAAAAGATATGTGGGTTCAAATCCGCGATAGTCCGAAGTTGGTTTTTGTATTTTGCAAAAACATTTTAATATAATTAATGTATTGTTTTTGTGAATAAATAAGTTTATGTTAGTATTAATTTTTACTTAAGTCTATTTTTATTATTGTCTTTTTTCAATAAAACTTTAATACTTCTAATATTACGTATAACGACAAGCAATAATAGGGTTGAAATTTACGAGGAGTTATTCAACGTCTAAATAGACCAGAGGTTTCAAGACCGCTTGCCGTGCATAAGGTTGGAGGTTTAAATCTTAAGCACGAATAGTTTTTTGTCATGCATTATACACTTTTTTTAATATAAAGTATTTTTCTATTTTAAGTAAGTATTTTTTATTGTATTTCTTATTTTATTATTTATTTATTTTTATTTTTTTTTTATTATTTTTTTTTATTTTATTTTAGTAATATTTCTAAAGTATTTAAAAATCAAGAAAAACAAAATACTTTAATAATCATTTAATAATATTTTCTATTGATATATAGTAACAAAACTACAAAGATTTATATATTTTACAATAATTTGATTTGATAATTTACAGTTACCTTATTAGACATATTTTGCCAACTGAGACAAATGGGTTCCTAGACAAATTTGAAAGGTGAAGCAAAACTAGACTCATCAGACGGTAACTTCATTATAGATTAGTAAAATGTATGCATAACTACCCTCTAATAACAAACTATTCATTCACTGCGATTTCATAGACAGAGACAGAGTTATAACGCCAAGTAGATTGATAATTCGTTGAAATATTAACTACCTAACTGGCTTAGTTGGTAAGAGCTAGCGGTAATCATTGTATAACCAATGAGTCGATGGTTCGAATCTCGTCCGAGCATTAGAAACACTTTTTGTATTATTCTTAAGGATGTATTGTTTGAATCGCAAAGTTACTTTTAATACAACTGGGGTACCCAATTGATGCAGCCCACTGTACTAGAAATTTGGTCTCATCTTGTGGTACGTAGTAGAGATCCTATAAGATGATCAATTTGTCCTTGTATTTTAAAGGTTGGCATAAATGGCCCCTCTGTAATTTGTTTCGCCCAGAAAGATGTCAACGCGCCATTGTATATGCGGATGTTGTCTAAAAAGGTTTAGATTGTGGATGTTCACCACTTAAAAGTAATTTCAGAAGCTCTAAAAGGTCTTGAAAATGTTCAATATGAACTTTTCCGTTTGAGCAGCATTACATAATCCATTTGACTCTTTTCTCCATTTGAGAGCGCCACATTACAGCATACGACCATGCCAAGCAAGCCGAACCAAGCAGCTTCAGACTAGTTCATTGTAAATATGTTGCTGCTCTCTCTTTATTAATCCAAGGCACACTATGACCCGCAGCGTGCTATTCTTGTGGCTCATTGAAACCCTCAGATGACATCGACATTCTATTAACATTTTGAGGAATCCGATCAGCACCTACAATACATAATCGTAATTGACATTGTTCTGGCGTTTCTGCTTGTCGTATTTCTTCTCTCCTTTAATTTTCAGATATTAAAGCATTGTGATTATCTTGGCATCTGCGTTCATAATGAACCCTAGCCAATTCTAATCGTTGTTGATGTTAATCATCATTTTCGCGAGCTCTAGCCTCGTTGTGACGTTGAAAATCTTTGGTTACTAGTGCATTACGTTCTTCACTATTTCAATTTATCTAGAAGCCGCCGTTCGAGCCCTTTGAGAACTCAAGCGAGCCTCTCCGTCTGTGAAAGTCTCCGATTCACGTGACAATGTATGTTCTGTGAACCGTAATAGGTACACAGTTGAAGTTTTCACAGATTGTGTATTTCTATTACGGCTATAATAAGAAAATAATTAAAAAAAACCGGTCAAGAGCGAGTTGGACTCGCGCACCGAGGGTTCCGTTCCGATTTCTGAAAAAGTGTGCTATTTAGAGACATCGTTTTATTTTTCCTGTAATCTTTACATAAACTTCTATCACATAGAACAATTTCAGATTTTTTTCTTTGCAAACTTCGGAGATAATGGGGGGAACGGTATTTTTTTTACAAATTTTCATCAAAAGTCAATAACTATGCGGCCTAAAAAAATAAAAATGAAAAAATAATGTTTGAGAATGTGAAAACAGCGCTCTTTCATAAGATACCCCACATGCCCCAGTATAAGTGGGGTTCACTTTGAATTTTTAAGACCACCTTTTAGTTGCAAAAAAATTTTTTATTTTTACATCTTTATTATTTTCAAAATAGTTGGGTAAATGTCATCTAAAACTGTTCCAAATTTCAAGTTGATATCAATCAATCAATCAAATAATTTATTTGCAACGAATGTAGGTTACAGTAAATTACAGGTGGAGTAGATAAAAGTGAGCCATGTACATTCTGCCTGGAAATAGGCACGCAAAATTTATAAAAATTAGCTATTTAAAAAAAATAAAATTACAAATTAAAATGTCACAGTTACAATTATTACAATGTACAAACATTAAATTAATATTAAAAAATGTCAAATCAAAATGTCACTTAGAATAAAATAAAAAAAAAATAATAAAAAATGTAGTTATACTAGGTCCATATGTTCAAAATAATATTTTATATTTTATTATACACATTGCTGATTAAAAAGTTTTGTCCATTAAAAAATCATTAATCGAGTAATAACATTTTTCTATTAGGAAGGCCACTAATTTCTTTTTAAAGTTTTTAATTGTATCATTTTTTATTACATCTGGCAGTTTATTGTATATGGTAGGACCCATACAAATAACGCTTTTCCTCATTAACGCTGTGTTACCGGACTCGATTTGTAATAAATTTTTGTATTGATTTCTGACAGGTCGTTTTCTAGTTTCTGACATCGTAGGAAATAGGTTTTTATTGGTCTTTACAAACATGGCCATTTCCAGAATATACAATGACGGAAATGTGAGCACTTTTAGGGACTTAAACTTTGGTTCGCAACTGTCAGTGGTCTTCAAACCACACATCGCTCTAATGCAACGTTTTTGCGCCTTGAATATGTATTCCCTTGAGCTGCAATTTCCCCAGAAAATTATACCAAATCTTAGAACTGATGCAACTAGACCATGATAAGCTACTAAAATAGTTTGAATGTCAACTTTTTTGGCCAACTTTGAAAGGACATATGCCGCTGTATTCATCCTTTTACAAATTTCCTCTGCTTGTGGTTGCCAATTTAGTTGTCTGTCAATGTAAATCCCCAAAAATTTAGCTACTTTAACTTGGTTAATTTGTTGTTTATTGTAGTCTACAGATACTTCTTTTAAAATCGTGCGTTGATGGAAGTGCATTATGTTAGTTTTTTGTAAGTTTATCACTAAATTGTTTTTTTCAAGCCAATGTACGATATCTTCCAAGGTCTTATTTATGTCCTGTTCATAGCTATCGGGATGTTCACATTTTACTAATGCGGTGCTGTCATCGGCAAATAATACCATTGGATTATCAACATGACGTGGCAAATCGTTGATATAAATTAAAAAAAGGGGTGGCCCAAGTACGCTGCCTTGTGGTACACCATATTTTATTATTCGTCCTTCGGATCGGTATTTCCTTTCACTCTTCATCTTAGGGCAAATTCTAGTTATCTCCGTGTACTGTTTACGATCGCTAAGGTATGACTTTATAAGACTGAGTACATTTCCCCTTATTCCATAAACGCTCAACTTGTTTAGTAGTATGTCGTGATGGACGCAATCAAATGCTTTCGTCATATCAGTGAAGATTGCGCAAATAGGTACTTTGCTATCTACGTTTCTTATGATAGTATTGAGTAACTCGAAAATAGCTGTATTAATGCTTTTGTTTTTCCTAAAACCTTTTTGTTCATTACATAAAATTTCGTATTTAGATAAGAAATTGTAAAGTAATTCATAAATTAACTTCTCTACTACTTTGGATAATACCGGAATTAAGGCTACTGGTCTGTAACTAGCTATTTCTTCTTTTTTATTCTTCTTCTTGTAAAGTGGTTTAACTATAACAGTTTTTAAGCTATCAGGGAACACACCAGAGTTAATGATGAGATTAACAATATGGCTAAGAGGTACAGCTATATTTTCCGCCACAAATTTAACAACTTTCGTTGCTATATCGTCGTACCCAACGCTATTTTTGTTTTTTAAAGATTTTATTGCTCTAATTACATCTTGGGGTAAAACTGGTGCCATAAACATTGAGTTTAGGTTTTTCGGAATATTACTGGTTTTAAATGACACTTGAGGTGACTCTTGAATCTGATCAATAAAGTAGTTATTAAAGATATTAGAAATTTTTTGAGGATCTGTAATTGTTGCATCATGTAGTCTAATTTGGGAAATTGGATCGTAAGTGTGTGTTTTGTTATTTATTACCTGCCAAGATGCTTTCGACTTATTACCTGAGGTTCGTATGAAATAGTTATTCTGTGATTTTTGAGTTAATTTGATAATTTTCCGAAATTTTTTTGAGTAGTCTTTAAATTTGTTTTTATTTTCATTATTTGGCCTAAGTCTGTATCTCCATAAAAGGTGACGTTGCTTTTTACTGCAAACACGTATTCCTCGAGAGACCCATTTAACTTTTTTATACGGCTGTATAGTAACAAATTTACAGGGAAAGCAAAGGTCATACAATAAACGGAAATCCTTCAAGAAAATATCATAAGCTACATTTACATTCTCCGTATTGTATATTTCGGAGAACGAAATGCAGCTAAGATGATTATTAAATTTATCTAGATTTTCTATTGACAAATCTCGTTTCTTGATTCGCCACGATTTCAATCTGTATGTTTTATTAACTTTAATTTGCAAAGTTTGTGCCGTGTGATCTGAAAGAGCCAAATCGATCACTTCACATTTACATTTTTGGCGAGAATTGTGAGCAAAGTTATCAATGCAGCTATTACTGCACAATCTAGTTGGTTGCCTCAGTTCCAGTTTAAGATTGCCACCCAAAAGAAAACATTCAAAGTCTCGGGACATTCTATTTTCCTTCAAGGTATCAATGTTGAAGTCCCCGCATAGAACAACTGTTTTACTAGAGTTAATGCAAGAAGTTCTCATAACAAGTTCGAGTTTTTCATAGAACATATTTAGGTTGTTAATTATCGGCGGCCTGTATATACAAATAACGATTAATTTTTGCTGGACTAGTTCGATTCCGCTGCATTCAAAAGTGTTTGTTATTGAATGGCGTGAGATCTCTGTTAGTTCTTTATACTCTAGGCCTATTTTAACTAGAACGCAAGATCCTCCGCGTTTTTTTGCTTGTCTTGCATAACACGCAGCTAATTTATAATTTGGAATATTTAATACCTTTTCACAGCCCCGCATAATGAAATGTTCTGTAATGCAGACCACATCTATGTCGTTTTGTTTTTTAGATAGTTCCTGAAGATGGACCGTAAGCAGGTCAACCTTATTTAAAAGACCAGCTATGTTCTGATGCAAGATATTTATGCTGTTATAGGCGAAAAAAACCATTTGAATGAGACGACTCATTTGTCTCATTACAATTACTAGATAGGTTTTTTGACCGATTAACATTTGAATCATCGTAGTCATCAGAAAGTTCATCTCTTAAAATTCTTAAGCTATAATTATTTACTACCTCTAGGTCTAGGACGAAGTCTTGCAAATCCGAGATAATCTGCATAAAGCCTTTGTTATTTAGGTGCCCATGTCGCTGGTTATATGTATCCCATGTGTATGGAAGATTTAAATTTGAGTCCATGATAAACGCGTAATTGTATGTCTCAACATCCATATAGATTAAATTATTAAACATATCTACTCGGCTGTTAAACATAATATTGGTATTGTCCATGTACTTAAATATAGGCAGACATAATATAAAGTTAGTATGATTTAGTGTTATTAACTTATCACGAACATAGGTTACAAATTCTATATAATTATGGGTTTTCCTGAAAGCATCCTGATAGCATCAGTAGTTCTTGAGATATCTAGCTGTGACAGACAGACAGACTGAGTCGCACCATAAGGGTTCCTATTTACAATTTTGGTACGGAATCTTAAAAACAAATTAGGAATTTGAAACTTCTGTATATCATGTACCATTTATACTGTATTTAGTCAAGAAATACTAAAAGCGCCGATTAATAAGGTATTTTGTTTTAAACATATATGGTGCCCTTCGTGGCCGGTTTTTAATGATGTTCAAAAGCGCCTTTTGTGAAATAACGATTTGACTTTGATTTTGACTCATATTTTTTATTTCTCGAAATATCTGAGCCATGAAAAGTTCATGTAACTAAACATTTTTGAAATCGCAAACACACACGCTTCGTGGAGGCTCCGCGCCAAGCGGTACGTAAGTACGTAGGAAGGCTCACTCCGCCACTCCATCGACAACGATCCCTTCTCGATCGTCGTTGAGCGACGCCATCAATCCGTACGGATTCATCTGGTAAAAGCGTAGCTCGTAGCCATCTCGTAGCCTCGTAGGCGCGCGCCGCGTAGCTGCTTGCTACGCGTGACCTACGACAAGTGCGTTCTCAATTCGATTGCTTTTGAAAATCATTTACAGTTTAGTTTACTTGTAAAGCAATATGAAACCAAAAATAATAAATAATAAGAATAAATTCAAAATTAATAATTTAAACTCAAATCAATTGGATTTTGTCCCGGGAAGATTGATTTTCATGATGAATTCTGTACTAATAAATTGTTTTACTATATCAGCATAAATACTTCGGAAACGCATTCACAAAATCAATCTGCCTAGCCTTTTCCCAACTATGTTGGGGTCGGCTTCCAGTCTAACCGGATGCAGCTGAATACCACTATTTTACATAGGCTTCTGACGACCCGTAACGACTGTCAAAGATCCACGAATAACAGCTGGGACCAACGGCTTACCGTGCTTTCCGAGGCACGAAGGAGTCCCGGTATGTAAAGATGGTCACCCATCCACGGACCAACCCCGACAAGCGTAGCTTAACCTAAAGGATCGATTACTCAGGCACGAGCTGCTCAGAACCCGCAGAGCAGAGCAGAGCTGCTAAGAGGCCGTGTGTGACACGGCCTCTCATAAAGCGCAGATGGGTGGGCAGCGCTATGTATTTTTTCATTAACTTTTCCTCCTTTAATCGCACATCAGTAAAGTGCGAACCGCTCGTAAAAGTAGCCGCCGCCGTATAACGTGAGCACGTACGTCGCGCGTCGTTCGCGCCGACAAGTGCGACTTGGCGCGATTTTATCTACTTAAAGTTGTCGTTTATTTTATGTGAGTCGAGCCGAGTCGGACTACGAGCCGCGACTGCAGGAGGCGTATCAGCCTTCCCGTCCTTCACTGAACATCACACTCCTGCGGGCGGTGTATCCCCGGTCGTCAATTACCGCGTGTCGTCATGCGGTATCAGCGCGGCGCTCGCTCGGGCCCGCGGGACATGCCGGAGTAAGGGCTAGGGCTGCACAGGTAGTCTGCACAAGCCGTTGACAAGATAGGTAGTGGGTAGACAGATTACTGAAACTAGTAGGCTAGTTTTATACATATAATTAGAATAGAAAACACGGCTATAGGTCGCGGGAAGGTTCTAACACTGAACTGAGCACTAACACACTATAGGGAGGAAGGTTCCGTCTTTAGCTGGAGGTGGCAGGCGTGGGGCGGCCGTGAGGCACGCAGCGCCGTGTGCAGCATGCAGTGCGGGGCTGCGGGGTAGCGTGTGAGCGCACTTGAGCCCCGCGCCTCAGATTAAACATATAGCCACATGTGAGCGCACTTGAGCCCCGCGACTCAGATTAAACATATAGCCACATGTGAGCGCACTTGAGCCCCACGACTCAGATTAAACACATAACCACATGTGAGCGCACTTGAGCCCCGCGCCTCAGATTAAACACATAGCCACATGTGAGCGCACTTGAGCCCCGCGCCTCAGATTAAACATAATAGCCACATGTGAGCGCACTTGAGCCCTACGCCTCAGATTGGAACATCGCGCAGTCTCCACGGCATTCAACTTCATCGTATTTATACAAAACTTTCATTGAGAATTTACTTAGCCAACTCATTCATCAAACAAAAACATGGAACTTCATCTAACCGAGTTACGAACCGATAAAGTAACGAACGAGTTGAATTTTAATACTGACGAAAGTAGACGAGTGTTGGCAGAAGTCGAGTTATAGGATAATGTTAACGAGTCGGTGTTGCAACAAGATGAAATCTAATTAAACAAACACGGACTCGGCGCCGCGCGCCGGGAGCCTCTCGCGGTCTGTATGTGATGTGCTCGCGTGCGACCTACTCGTCGAATGAGATATAAGTTTGATTTGTGCGTCCAATTTTCATGTGTGCGCATCCCGGCAGCGGTCTTGTGGGCAGTCGCCAGCCGGTGGCGCACAGTGTTCGCGATACAAATATTACGAGTTCGTTTAAGTAAAAAATCCATTTCATAAAAATAGAAAATTTTAGGTCAATAGTACAGCTGATTAGTCATCTCATTCCCACAGTGAATATCAGGACAATTCATTGAATTTGACACTGTTAATTACAATAATCACCTTAGTAAACCCGAGCGACAACAAAACGTGTTTAGTTGCATTGTTTTAATGCTAACTGTCGCATGTGTTTATGTGCTGTTTTACAAGTGCTCGCGTTAAGTGCGTAGTCCGACACGCACTTGGCTGGTTATTTGTTATTATTTGTATTTTAGGTTGTTGTAAAATACAAAATATGTAAATGCACAAAAATTTTATGTTTTTGCCATAAGTTTTAAAGTTTCACAGAGTATAAAAAACTTCCAACACATCCCAACTTACAAAATAATATTTTTTTGCTTGTACTTTCGAACGTATTATGGTTTAAACTGTGCCGGTCTGTGCGGTAGGAACAAATAGTTATAGAACAAAAAATTTCTTACTCGTAAGAAATTTTTTGTTCTATTACTATTTGTTCTAATTTTTTCTTTTATTCTAGCTAAAACCATCATCTTCATCACAATCACGACCAAGAACTTCATACAGCTCGGTATAATTCACACTACGACACTTATTCAATAACAAAACTATATATTATAATTATTCGACGACACGGTTGGCGCAGTGGTTGAGCGATTGACTGCTGCGCAGCATGTCGCGGGTTCGATTCCCGCACGGAACAAATATTTGTACGACCTACAAGTATTTGTTCCGAGTCTGGGTGTTTTTCTATCTATAATATGTATGTATTTACAAAAAAAAATGTATATATGTAGTTTATCAGCCATCTCGTTACCATAATACAAGCATTAGGTTGCTTAGCTTGGGACTAGATGGCGTTGTGTGAAATGTCCAAGGATATTTATTTATTATTTATTTATATTAAGCTATAAAAGAATCTGATTTAGAGACAGACAGACGGACAAATATGTGCAAATTCTGACAATGCATAGGTACGTTTTTTTCGTAGAAGTCTATTAACATAAAAATGTAATTGAAATATAGACAAAAAAAAATTGATGTGAAAAAATGCAAAGGAGCTCATAATATTACGATCGCGAACACTGTGCGGCGCTTCTCCAGTACGATCGCGAACACTGTGCGGCGCTTCTCCAGTACGATCGCGAACACTGTGCGGCGCTTCTCCAGTAAAAGCTCATTTTTCACGCGGTTTCTCATCGTTCAGTAGATCACGCAACGGACCACACTTAAATGCATCTGCTCCACGAATATTTCTACTTTTCGATTACGTTTCCTCTCATATCTCAGCGGCGACGACTACATTTCTACGGTCCCAGTGTGGGATATTCCGGGCGTCGCGCGTCGATAAGTTACGCAGCGCCCGGCGGACGCAGGGTAATCAGTCGGCTGCAGACGGCGACACGCGGCTTAGCGCGGCAGGGCATGAGACAAGCGCTGACCCGCGGGTGCACGCGGCAACTGTCCGAACTTCATCAACATAATGAATAGTGTCGCGTGACATGTAAGAGTGAGAACTTCAGCAGCTTTGCGTCGTTGTCATACAAAGCCCGCGCGGGGATAAGGTGTCGGCGAGCAATAAATCCGCTCCACCTGATTAACTGTACAAAGTTGTAGCGAGCAGCTCACTATCCGGGTCGGAGCCGGGTCGGAGCCGGGTCGGAGCCGGGCCGGGTCGGGCCGCGCCGGACAGGCCGCTAACAAGGGACGTTTTAATTAAGTCGTGATAGTTGTATCAGCGCGTTCTTTTGTCGCATCACCTCGCGCCGCCCGGCTGACGTCACTGGTACCCTTTAGTGCGTGTCGCTGTTTTGAATTAGTTTTAATTTAGCATTATCACGTCGGTGCGGTGCGGCGCGGTGCGGTGCGGATGACAATGGCGCGGTTAGCTCGGTGGAGATGCGTGGCGCGATAGCGGTGATTACAGCGGCTAATGTAATGTAATTCGTCGCAGAGGGACGCGGCGGGCCACGCTCGCGTAATTACTACACGCTGATTGGATGGTCACTGCCGGCGCACATAACAAGGATTAGAAGGTCCACCCTCGGGTTGACCTTCTGTACCTTCCAGAACGAAACAACACTATGTTTTTTTTTTCCGTATTTATATAATTTAAATAATGCATATTTACAATATTAGTTATATAATAATGGGATCAACCTGAAGTAGGATAAACCTGTATCTCAGGTACTATAAGTAGAATATAGAATATAATAGAATATAATAAGTGTAAATTAGCTTATTACTTTTGCTACCGATACCATGTGACCATGAAACTTTAGCTTGTTGTCAAATGTGACAGCCAGATCCTTAACTTCAGTTGTTCTAGCAATAGCGCTGCCATTCATTTTATCACTAAAGGTGACATGGTTTCGTACTCGAGTAAAACTCATGATGAAACATTTGGAAGAATTAAATTCCATTTCATTCTTAACTCTCCACTCCAATATCGCCTCAATATCTCGCTGCAGCGCCAGACAGTGACAGAATTTCGGAATAGAGATTTTAATCATCTGTATACAATAGACTTCTGACGTGATGAATAACTGAAGGAAGGTCGTTGATCATTATCAAGAAAAGAAGCGGTCCCAGGACTGATCCTTGACTGACCCCGGAACGCGTATGGTAGGGTTGGGAATCAGTCCCAGTCTGACAAACTGCTGACGATCGTGGAGGTAGTCAGCGAGGAGCCGTAAAAGACCTGGCGGAAACCCGACGGCACATAGTTTTGCCAGCAGAATATCATTATTGACCCTATCAAATGCTTTCCAGAAGTCAAACAGGTGAAGCTAATAAAGGCGTGTTAAAAATTTATTTTTTACTTTTAGTTCAGTTTAATGGTGTCAAATGTGTTTTTCAGTTTTTTTTAACTATAATTTATTTTTTGGTTCGATCGATAAAAGCGTGTTTTTTTAGTTTTTTAAACTATAATTTATTTTCTTCAGCCGCGTCGTGTTGGTTCTGTCTTGGTTGTTGGGGCGATGTAGGAGCCGGTGTCGGTACCGGGGTCGGTGTTGGTGGAGGGCTGCGCCGTATCATCATGCTCCGATTAAAGGGGCTACTCAATACTCAAACTCAAACTCAAAGCATTTATTTCAATTAAACCAATTACAGGCACTTTTGAATTGTCAAAGAGTCGGTCAGTAGGTAAGTCAGAAAGTTGAAGCTAGTTGCCCATTCCAAAACGTAGATCTATGGAGAAGAACGGGCAAGAAACTCCACGGATACTCTTTTAAATCAAAATATGGTTACAAAATATTGGTTACATCATTCATGTTGAAGTTATACATGTGAGAACGATAAACGTTAAAAGCGTCCGTAATTAAAAAAATAAAAAAACAATTCAAAAAATTAAAATTAAAATAAGCCGTGGCAGCTAAGGTATGACCAGCCTCCACCAACTGCGCCCGTTCACGAACCTGACGTATGACCAATGACGGGGCTACCTTCCATTTTTCACTTTATAAAAATATTTTATGCAGTCAGTGCATTATTTTAACTTATCACTGTAATGTTTATTTGTATAACACGCTCATACACTACAATTATGACACTATTTATTTAAGCGTTAATTTATGTTATTGATATTTTGCATTGCGTTGAATGCAAAATTGAGAGTTGAAATCTAAACTAAAACTATGCAGCAATCACGAGATTTCATGTTTTGAGAACTGTAGCTAGCTGCCCCTCGCGGGCTCGCACTGACTCACACAGGAGCTGCATGTTTGTGTTGTGGCGGCATCTACATCGCCACATATGAACTACGCATCAATGACATGACGTCACGCAAACCTGCATCGCGCAATTAGAGTTTACCACGCGATTAGCATATATACAACGTCCCGACATCAACCGTCGGGCAGTGGCCCACCAGACACAACACCCGTCTGGTCGGAGGATCCTCCCTTTTCAATGGAGGATGAGTGAACTTTACACCCTGTTCCTCATGCCTCTAAAGTGTTATAAAAAGTATCACAATTATGTAACTCAGCAATAGTGTAAGCTCTCTATCAGTGACACAAGATTTGTAAGCAAATCAGTATTACTTAGGTCCCAGAGATTGATTACCTGTAACAAACGTACAGACAACTTTGCCTCTTTGTTAGGTACCTATTTAAAAATAATGAATGATGACGCTGACTGTATCGTATTGCTTGTCCGCAGGCGTGTAACGGGCCGGGCGCGTCGTGGACGTGGGGTGCGCGCTCTGCGGGCGAGGCGGGCGCGCGCGCACTGGGCCGCTCGGAGCCGGGCGCGCGCGCGCTGGGCCGCTCGGCGTCCGCGACACTGCGTGCGGCTCCGCCTGACCTCAACGTGGACGCCATCAAGGAGAAGCTGCTCGACCAGCGCATCCCCGAGAGCTGCGTGTAGGCCCACTCGGTGCCCCGCGCCGCCACTGCCTGACCGACACACCGGCACGCGCTAAACTAAACTAAACTATGAAGACAATCACAGTCAGGAAACAGTACATATAGGTAGGCAGGCCCCGACGCGCGACGTTCCCCATGACGGGGGCCACTGGAATCTTTGTGTTAGTGAAACATTCGCACGACTCAGCCCCGCGTGACTGTGTGATAATGTGCGCGTGTGGCGTGTGTCCGGTGTGGCGCGTGGCGGGCGGCTCGTACAGACTGTGTGAACAGAAGCCGTGTCCATGTCGTAGCGGCGCGTGTGGCGTGTGTCCGGTGCGGTGTGGCGGCTCGTACAGACAATGTGAACTAAGGGTCGCCGACTCGCCGTGTACATGTTGTAGCTAGAGTTATCTCCTCGATGTCATCTTTGCCGTCATTGTATGGTGATGGGTCCTGATACCCGATGGTTTGTTTCAGCGCTTGGAATGTCTGATTTCAATGTGATAATGCGTCAGTGTATTGAAAGGTCAGAAAATGATAAAGCATTAAAAGTATCTATTACGTAATGCTTTGGTATTAGTTCAGTGTCACACAACAGGTTCTTTGACTATTTATTATGTATTAGTTCAGTGTCACACAACAGGTTCTTTGACTATTTATTACGTAATGCTTTGGTATTAGTTCAGTGTCACACAACAGGTTCTTTGACTATTTATTATGTATTCAATATACTATTACGTAATGCTTTGGTATTAGTTCAGTGTCACACAACAGGTTCTTTGACTATTTATTATGTATTCAATATACTTGTGCAGTTAAAAGTATAAACGTGGAATTTGTCGGAAGCTTATGTGCAAGCATTAAGAAACTTACTTATTTAACTTTATTATTGTATTATTCCAGAATCTCATTCCAGTTAATGGCTGAACTTTTTCTTTTGTACGTTTCATAAAAGTTCTAACATTATTATAGTTTTGTAGTAGTTAGTTATATTAGCGGTTGAAATCTGATATTCTGAGCGTCTCCCCAGAGAGTTCTGTAATCTGAATTGTGAAATCGGTAATTTTATTTGATATGTAATTGTACATAGTAGTGTTTAAGCGACTGAGTCTTTGCCACTTTTTTACATGTCTACGAAATTAGATAATAAATTTACCAGTTAATAAGTACTACGATAGGTAAATCTATTCATCGTTATCTGTATAAAATCTGATTTTATGTAAATAATAGTGTTTGTACTCGTTCTTAAGGTTTTACCGTGTCGCATGTCTCGTAGCCCCGTGACGTCACGCCTCTGTACAGCTCACCGCGTGACGTCACGCCTCACTCCGATCATCACGATATAAAATCTAATGAATTCGACATATTATTACAATAAGCTCTACTCTTTGGTCACTAATTGATGCGACTACTGCCACACCTTGTGTTACAATGTGATGTGTGACTGTGTGTCATTCATCAGTCGTCACTATGTGCTGTACTATCACAATGTGATCGTAGCTGTGACTGTGTGTCATTCATCAGTCGTCACTATGTGCTATACTATCACAATGTGATCGCAGCTGTGACTGTGTGTCATCCATCAGTCGTCACTATGTGCTATACTATCACAATGTGATCGCAGCTGTGACTGTGTGTCATCCATCAGTCGTCACTATGTGCTATACTATCACAATGTGATCGCAGCTGTGTGACTGTGTGTCATCCATCAGTCGTCACTATGTGTTATACTATCACAATGTGATCGCAGCTGTGTGACTGTGTGTCATCCATCAGTCGTCACTATGTGCTATACTATCACAATGTGATCGCAGCTGTGTGACTGTGTGTCATCCATCAGTCGTCACTATGTGCTATACTATCACAATGTGATCGCAGCTGTGTGACTATGTGTCATCCATCAGTCGTCACTATGTGCTACACTATCACAATGCGATCACAGCTGTGTGACTGTGTGTCATCCATCAGGCGTCACTATGTGCTAACTATCACATTTTCGTCAAACAAATTATTTAACTATAGAAATTAAACCAACTGAGATTATACATAAAATACTTACCTACACTAGCAGAATTCAATTTATTTATTTTATTAAACAGGAAAACCTGACCTCCTTCTAATGGCGTCCTAATAAGCAACGGTCGTACAGTTCCCAAACCAAGTAGCAAGCGTGCTCTGCTTCTCTTTAATAAATACAGCGCCAATATTAATGATTCTATCGCGAAAGAGACCTTCCGTCCCCCACGCCGCGCCGCAGTCGTGCCAGCGTCGTGTCGTCGTGTGTCGTCACGTCGCGTCGTCGTGGCGTAATGTGACGTCACATTGCGTCGTCGTGACATCCTAATTGTTATTTGATGATAACAACATTAGCGTTTCGTTATCCGTAGTTTAAAACACGCGGTCATATGAACACTAAAATTAGTTATCACGCACGTCATTAATCACACTTTGCGTTGTTGTGTATAATTACATAAATTCTCACTTTACTACAGTGTAGTCTGGAACTGTAAATACAGACGTGTCACTTCTAGACTCTATGATTCCATAAGTTCGAGCTGCCTATAGAGTATAGACCGCCTACCACATTCTTCCCCTTCTGAACTAGCTTGACTTCCCTAAAAAACCGGACAATTGCGTGTCGGACTACGCACAATGAAGGGTTCCGTAGTTGGTATGAAATTATCCCAAAAACAAACTTAACATACAAACAAAACATGTTCTCCCATACATTCCAACAGTAAATGTAAGTTTGTATTCACAATATTGAGAGATTTACCATGTTATTTTAAGACCACAAACTTCTTATAGGTTTTCCTGTAATCTACAGGTATAGACCTATTTTCTGTATTTTTTTCAAAATTTTAGGCTCAGTAGTTTCGGAAATAAGGGGGGGGAATGGTCAATTTTCGTCTATTTTCTTAAATAACTTTAAAACTATTTATTTTAAAATTATAAAAAAATATATTTGAAACCTTCATAGTAAGTCCTTTCATTTGATATATCACAAGGTACAGTTTACAAAACTTTTTTTTTTAATTTTCTAGTTTGCCCCCTAAAAGTGACCCTCATATTCAAAATTAATTTATTTACTTTAGCTGTACGTGTTTGGGTCACAGGAATCCATATGTGTACCAAATTTCAACTTAATCGGTCCATTACATTCGGAGCAAATTGGCTGTGACAGACGGACAGACAGACAGACAGACAAACGAGTGATCCTATAAGGGTTCCGTTTTTTCCTTTTGAGGTACGGAACCCTAAAAATGGAGATCTTCTTCAACGTTCGTTCAAGAGCTTCAGTAGGTTTGTAATTTTATATTTTGTGCGATGCTAGGTCATTCCTTCTAAAAAGTAAAGAAACCCTTTACTAAAATATCTAAAATAAAATACCTGTCACTCTTTTTTATAGAGCATGAATATTTGAGCATAGGAGCATAGGTATGTACCTCATATTGACACGTAATATTTGAACATAATATTTTGAAAACACTTTTACTTCTTTGGGAAATTGTTTAATATAAGTTTGTACGCATATCAAAGTGTTTGACGAGAATGTGAGCACCAACCAAGAACATGTGTACGGAGCTGCGCAAGCCTCCACCACGGAACGTATCAGTGTCATATCAGTAACTACGATAGTTATCAAGCTGTCGCGATCAGTCACGACAGACTGACATCCTCAACTTGTAGATAGTATCATTAGGTAATTTATTTGTAAGTAACGAGGCGGGGACGGCCGCGTGGCTCGCGCGCGCTGTGGCCCCACACTCACACGAGGCGGGGACGGTGGCGTGGCTCGCGCGCGCTGTGGCCTCACACTCATACGAGGCGGGGACGGCGGCGTGGCTCGCGCGCGCTGTGGCCCCACACTCACACGAGGCGGGGACGGCCGCGTGGCTCGCGCGCGCTGTGGCCCCACACTCACACGAGGCGGGGACGGTGGCGTGGTTCGCGCGCGCTGTGGCCTCACACTCATACGAGGCGGGGACGGCGGCGTGGCTCGCGCGCGCTGTGGCCCCACACTCACACGAGGCGGGGACGGCCGCGTGGCTCGCGCACGCTGTGGCCCCACACTCACACGTGATTTGTTATTATAAAGGTTAAAAACAACTCAAAGAGTTCGCCCTACATTGTTGATATTATTTATTTTGAACGAGATTAAAGGTTGTCTTGGAAGTAATATTGTTTTTCTTTTCCACTCCTATTTCGTCATCATTAAATATGATAAACCATAAGAACTCATTAGATTGCACCAAAAGTACTTCGGTTACAGGGGGTCTACTCCCTAAGTCCGTCCGTCGGTCCGTCCGTCCGCCCGTCAGTCCGTCCGTCTGACTTTTCAATCCATCAAAAGTTCAAAACAAGTGTAAATGTTAAATTTTTTGGACGGGCAAAAACACATCAGGAGTAGGGACAACTGTCAAATCGTGTTGTCATTCATACTTCGTTTGGGCCTCAAACCAATCATCCATCCGTAGGTGATACGGAGTAGGAAACGCCCGTAACGAATGCCGAAACTACGGGCTTGGTGCTTAGGGAGGGACCCCCAGATACGGGTAGTAGCGAACTTTCTGAGATTCACAAATCGATCCCACGGTATTTAATTTTGTTTTCGTGTAACAATATTTACGCCTTAGATCTTTCCCCAACTGGGTAGGCCAAGCTATGAACAGTAGCTGCACCTCCAGCCACTGCCCCACGGCCCACACCACATCATGTCGCCAGGAACGTTGCAGTCCCATGTCACGGAGCGAACCTGATGCCATCAACCGGTCACAACTAGGTACAGACTCCGGGTTGCTACTGAAAAATTCCTAACAGAAAAAAAGGAAAAGCCCATGGACACTGCTCGGCCTGAAGATACCGCCGGCTAACAAGGATAATATTTTATGCTGTTCCTAATTAAGTATAAACATTAAGCCCCTTATTCATAAAAAACTAAAACGCTCTACGAAACCTACTCAAGTTAAAATAGTGTTTTGTGAATTTCTTTCGAATTACGATTTCAATTTGAAAGAAGAAGACAAAACACTATCTTAACTAAAATAGGTTTGTAGAGCGTTTTAGTTTTTTATGAATAATGGGGGTATATGTATGTTTATTATAAACGAAGCAGTAATTTCATAGCTGAATTATTTCCTAAGGTAAATGAGTGATGAACCTCGCTCTTGTGGTGAATATTTCCAGCGCCATCTAGTGGCGCCCGTGGGTACTAGTAGTAAATAAAGAAGAACCCCCAGTCACATCACTTTCGTAACTAATAAGTATAAACGATCTCAATCACGCCGCTAGATGGAGTTGGTGACCCCCTGCTTCGTAAACGTTTTTCAAGTAAAGTGGGTAATTTTTATTCAACTATATTATTATGCTTCTCGTTGGCTTCTCGTATGTCCTAAGTGTTCCGACTTCTTAAATAAAGTAAAACAGATTACTACATAAGTCTACACTATGTTTTTAGGGTTCCGTACCAAAATGGTAAAAAGGAACCCATATGGTGCGACTCAGTCTGTCTGTCTGTCTGTCTGTCTGTCTGTCTGTCTGTCTGTCTTTCTGTCTGTCTGTCTGTCACAGCTGGATATCTCAAAAACAACTAATATCAACTTGAAATTTGGAACAGGTTTGGATGACGTTTGCCCAACTATTTTGCAATTATGAAAGAATTTTTTTTTTTTTTTGCAACAGAGACTGAAAGGGAGAATGTTTAAGAAATTCAAAGTGTACCTCACTAGGGCATATGAAAGAGCGCTGTTTGCACATTTTGCAAAAATGTAAAAAAAATAAACCCGGCCCCCGGCCCCCTACCCCTTATCTCCAAAGTTCAAAGCAAAGACGAAATTCTGAAATTATTCTATGTGATAGAAGTTTATGTTAAGGTTTCAGGAAAAATAAAACGATGTCTCTAAATAGCACACTATTTCAGAAATTGGAACCGAACCCTCGGTGCGCGAGTCCGACTCGCTCTTGACCAGTTTTTTATTTTGTAAGTTCAACATAATATCTTGGTGCTGGTTAAACATTTGGTGCTGGTTGGTTGGCTGATCAAGTGATAATACATCATGAAAAGGAGCAATGTGGCCTATGTTCATTATTACTCAAGGAGGGGGGGGGGGGGTTAGGTTTTCTTAATCACTGACTGTATCTGTACCTATACGTATTTCACATTTATACATTTCTAGAACACAAAACATTGAATATATAGGTACCTACCGTCTGTGTTGAAAGTTTTCCGTTAGCAAAAAGTAAATAATTAAATAAAGTCACACAAATATTTATAATTCTTTTTATATTTATAATAGACATACAATCATGACAAACACATTATTGATAAGTAGGAACTTAAGCATTTTAATGTTGCTAATATTTTCTTAAACTTAAGTTGCTTAAGGACCGAACGAACCCAGGTTATTATTTGATTTTATAAACCCGATAGGTATAAATTGTGAATAACGTTGTGAATTTAAAGATTAGCTACATTCGCTTTCCACCTCGCAAGCAGTCGGATGCTGACGGATGAAGACGATGTTTAAACTCCAGGGAAGTTACACTGAGCCCACGCTCCCCTGGCTCAAGTCGATCATAGTCATATACATGGTGAGATGTGTTGGGTCTGGCGCCCGCGGGGCAAGGCGCGGGAGGAGAAGGAAGGCCTAGTACACCTCGACGCTCTCCTGGTGGTGCACGGTGTCCTGGCGGAACATCTCCACATCCGCCTGGCTGTCCGCATGGATCATCTTGACGCGACCCTCCTGTGCCGACACAACATCATGCATTATTAAATTACTCATTCATAAACATTCGAAAAGTGGAAATTACAGGTTGAAGAAATATGTAAAAAAATTAATACTTTCTCTTTTGCTCTTTATAAGCTAGCCAAATTTGCTAATCGTTATGCCGTACTAACTGCCTATCATAGCTATGTAGAATCTGTTCTGAGGTACGGAGTAATTTTCGGGGGAAACTCCACCGACAAAAATGATGTGTTCATTGCACAGAAAAAATGTGTACGCGCAATATGCAACTTGCGCTCATGGGACAGTTGTAAGCCATACTTTAAATGTGTACGCGCAATATGCAACTTGCGCTCATGGGACAGTTGTAAGCCATACTTTAAATGTGTACGCGCAATATGCAACTTGCGCTCATGGGACAGTTGTAAGCCATACTTTAAATGTGTACGCGCAATATGCAACTTGCGTTCATGGGACAGTTGTAAGCCATACTTTAAATGTGTACGCGCAATATGCAACTTGCGCTCATGGGACAGTTGTAAGCCATACTTTAAATGTGTACGCGCAATATGCAACTTGCGCTCATGGGACAGTTGTAAGCCATACTTTAAATGTGTACGCGCAATATGCAACTTGCGCTCATGGGACAGTTGTAAGCCATACTTTAAATGTGTACGCGCAATATGCAACTTGCGCTCATGGGACAGTTGTAAGCCATACTTTAAATCATTCAAGCTTTTAACATTTCCGTCAATATACATTTACGAAATGGCAGTATTTGTTAAAACAAACCCACGGCTTTTTGAAATTAGGCCCCCCGCAAACTCACGTTTGAGAAAAAGGGAATCTAACATTCTCAGTGTTGGCCGCAGTCGAACAGCTCTTTTCCGCAAAAGTATTTATCAAATGGCTCCATTATTATACAATAAAATTCCCCCAGAAATAAAGAATCTTAATTTAGTTATTTTTAAAAAACGTCTGAAATTTTTTTTAATTAATAAATGTTATTATTCAATCACTGAATTTATGGAGGATAATTGCTGACAATGTTATTTTAAATTTGGACATAATTGTATTTTTATTTGATTGTTTGACATTTTAATTATAAGTACCTACCGACATTTAATAATTTCTGTAATAATAAATTTCATTATTCTTGTATTTAATATTTGTATGCTTGCGAGTAGAATGCAGCGCACTAACACTATCATTAGACCTTATAAACTATGTACCTGCATTGTGACAAATAAAATGATTTGATTTTGATTTGATTTGATTCGACCTCGGTGTGGTTTACCTTTAGTAGTGGAGAAAAAATGGAGAAAAATCGCAAAAGAGAATGTTCCCTGCTCCTCAAAACTAAACGCACCTGGATCAGACAGAAGACACGAACAATCACAGGTATGCCTTCTGACCCTAAGACAACACTTTATTACTAGTACTGTCCTTATAAATGTAGTTGCAGTGCAGCCTTGGCCGGCGTTCGCAGGGCTCGGTGAGGGCAGAGGAGGTTACCTCGGCCAGAGCTCGCCGGGCTCGGTGAGGGCAGAGGAGGTTACCTCGGCCAGAGCTCGCCGGGCTCGGTGAGGGCAGAGGAGGTTACCTCGGCCAGAGCTCGCCGGGCTCGGTGAGGGCAGAGGAGGTTACCTCGGCCAGAGCTCGCCGGGCTCGGTGAGGGCAGAGGAGGTTACCTCGGCCAGAGCTCGCCGGGCTCGGTGAGGGCAGAGGAGGTTACCTCGGCCAGAGCTCGCCGGGCTCGGTGAGGGCAGAGGAGGTTACCTCGGCCAGAGCTCGCCGGGCTCGGTGAGGGCAGAGGAGGTTACCTCGGCCAGAGCTCGCCGGGCTCGGTGAGGGCAGAGGAGGTTACCTCGGCCAGAGCTCGCCGGGCTCGGTGAGGCCAGAGGAGGTTACCTCGGCCAGAGCTCGCTGGGCTCGGTTAGGGAAGAGATTACCTTGGGATGCATGAGGATGAAGGGCAGCTCAGCAACCAGCTCGCCACTGATGGCGCCGAGGTACAGCTTGACCTTGGCGCTGTAGCTCACCACAATGCCGAAGGCGTCGCGCTGGTCAGGATCCAGGAGCCTACAACCAGTCATGAATATGTAATTATACTGCTGAACACGTTTCTACCGAATAAAGCCTACATTATAGAGTGTGGCCTATCGCTACTGTAGGGATCGTAAGGACCTTCCGCGCAACTTGATTATACGTATGAGTGAAGAGAGTAAGTGTGCTACCTGAATGCGGCAAACTATTTTAATGAATGTTTCATATGTAGTTTTCTGAAAGTTGCCGATTACGGTACCTTATTTATTATAGAAGTTCTTATAACTTAACAAACAGGTATGTTTATGTTGCTGAGTGTCGCCGGGGTCACGGGTTGTTCAAAAGAGATACCGTGGCGCTGGCACAGGCAACTGAAGGATCACGGGTGGGTTTTAGTCAGTAAAAGTCTGACACGCCCTCCCGCTTCCATCAGAGCGGGAGAAATCATTTGATGATTTCCCATCCTCAAAAAAAAAAGGCATGTTGCTGGGGTGTTGGTTGCGCCACTACTTCTTCCCACTAAATCACAAGGGCGTGGTGCAGCGCGCTGCGGGCGCTGTCTTTGGAACTTTATTAGACCAACCGACACCGTCGCACAACCGACACACAAATGGCCGTATTTTGTTATTGCGTTCACTAGTAACTTGATTTTTTTAGAACTCCAAAGGACCATAGACTTACTATTTGATATTAATTTCTACTTGATACCTTCACGCGTTCCTGAGAAAAAGGGTCTTGACAGTCAGACAGACAGACAGACAGACAAACAAGTGATCCTATAAGGGTTTCGTTTTTTTTTTGAGATACGGAACCCTAAAAAAGAATACAAGATATGTAACAGGTATTAGCCGGTTAGTAGCAAGCGTGACTCACAGCGTGGTGGAGGCCAGCGTGGTGTCGGAGCGCTTGAGCTGCCCGTCCAGCGCGATGCCGCGCTTGTCGCGGTTGTGCGCCAGCGTCGGCGTCAGGTGCAGCACCTTCTGCAGGCTGGAGCCGGGCTGCAGCGGGCAGCCGTCCCTGCGGACCACAGGTTGCAGCGGTCAACAATATGGCCTGTTTAGCAACTACTTGTCACCCATAAAATAAAACAACGTTTTATTAATTTTGAAAAAAAGTATTCTCCGACCGCCTCTGTAAAACCTGTACGACAGTTCTTTTGTAAAGCCCCACGTGCACGTAACGGCCGGCAGGGGTGGCGGCTTAGTGGAACAGAGTGACTGACTGTGTCTCGATGCTGGCGACGATGTTGCGGTACTGCCCGTTCTGGAACAGCACCACGTCCACGCCCTGCTGGATGCACGCCTTGATCTTCTTCACCACCTTGTTGCTGTGGTTGCGCACGCACATGTTCACCGCCACTGTCTCGCCGTGGATGTACAGCTGGACAGACAACCGGTTTTGCTCATTTCATCTGTCTAATACTTACTATCACCCTACGCTGTCCCATACTGCTCTAATATTATGTGTATTGTAATTTCAAGCACAATGACTGCAAAATACTCATATCTGTAATGTTTTACATGTTCTTCCCAAATAAATAAATAAGCACCATGTAATGTCTACTGCAAGATATCTTGAAACATTTATCACGCTCACTGCTCTGCCGAGACAAGTGCTGTTTCAGTTAAGAAGTACCGGTGCAGATATGGTGACTTATGACCAAAAGCTAGAGTGAATAGTAGAATGCTTTGTTGGGTATTATGTTGGCTACCTGCTTGTCGAGTGTGAGCTCCAGCTCCAGCTGGCCGGGCGACAGCACGAAGTCCTTGCGCACCACGGTGCAGGGCTGCGGGCCCGGCTTGGCCGGCGCGTACTGCACCTTGCGGATGCCTAGCGCCACGGTGCTCCTGCGTTGTTGAATTATTTTATTACACAAATTACTATAAAAGGTTACTAAAGGCCCAAGTTCGCACTAAGGAATCCAATAAATACGAACAAAACCAGTAATAATTTAGGTAAGGTAGGTTAGCAGCAGCTATCAGTTACCAATACTTAATTATATTTATTTGCATTCCAAACCAAATATCCACCCAAACAAAAATATCCAATTCCAACCAAATATCCATCACCATATAAACCCAAGGCTGGTGCAAGCCAAAACTCACTCATGCGAGTGTGGGGCGCGTACCTGCGGTGGGAGCGGTCGATCTCGGAGTCTCCCACGAAGATCTTGACGTAGTACTGCACGCCGCAGGGCTCGCCGTCGTCCTCCAGGCCCGGCTGCAGGGTCACGGAGCCGGGCGCGCCGGCTGGCACCGTCAGTCGGAAGGGAACCGCTCCATCTCCCAGTTTCTTCATCAGACGCTCCTGTGACACACGAATATGATGATTTCTTCTCACCGTTTCCACAAATCATTCAAAACTTCAAAAGGTATTTGTGAAATGAAATGTAATTTAAAATGTATAATATACAAAAATCAGTAATATTTTGTTTATACCTGAGTACGCGAAAGTTCGTAGTTCTGTTTCTCTGGCGGCGGGTAGATCTGCTCGGAGGCGAGGAACAGCTCTTTGTAGAAGTTGAGGCCCATTACCTCGTCCTCCTCGCGGCCGTAGCGGAACGTGCACACCATCTGGCCGAACACCTTGCGGCCGCGCACGTACTCCTCGTCCAACAGGACCACGCCGTCTACAAATGTAATTATGTAAAAGTAACAGCCCGACGAGGCCGTCTCGAATCGTCGGGAATCGGGATAAAGGAAGTTTCGCGAGGATACTGTGCGATTGCCACAGGTTACGCAGAAGTGTATTAAAATAATTTCACCAGTATTCGTGCATCCGATATTCAGTTCTACGACAGTGTCAGCAATAACATTGTTGTGGAACAGTGGTCGTTGTACATACGTGACTTAGCAGGCGCGCACTTCTAGGTTTGCGCGAGAATTGGTACCGTGTTGCGTAGGAGCAAGAAGCAGCTCAACAGCTGAGCAGAGTAGTAGTAGAATGCATTTTGTCTGGCCAAGGGGCTTAGTTCGAGAGGGGCATGACTGGTGCCAACCACTGAAGCTCCAGGTGCAGATAACCATGAGTATGGTGTAGAAGCCCCACACAAAAACTTCGTTCCGGTGTCTTAATCCAAACCGTTACAATTCAACACCAGTCTATTAATTCGCTCACCCCACTGATTACCTAAAGTAGGTCTACTGGGGAACTATTTTCTGGAAACAAAATAGATCGCTTATGCAACAGTGACTGCACCTATGGGCTCCACGGTCGATATGTGATCGATGAAGTCCCTCTTCGCCATGTACAGCGTGATCTTGCCGTTGGGCGCGCACTTCTTAAACACTTTGAAGTTGTACACCATCTTGCTGATCCGCTAGCTGCTGGCGACTGTCAGGGGTGAGGTGTGTCACAAGGGCTGTTCCCGTCAGACTGCGCCTGTAGAACCGCGCCGTGTTTATATAAGGGATTATTAGTTTGCGAGGCTTCGGCCGCGGTAATCTCATTAGCCTTATTAGCGACTCGAGTGACGAGCGCGGGGGCGCGGGGTGGGTGGCGCGGGGTTGCGGGGGTGGTGCTATCACAACCTGCCAATTATGATTACTCATTTGTAATAAGATTAATGAGCTGGTCAGATAAAAAAAAAAAAAATAAAAAAAGACGACTGCCATGCCAATAAACGAATTAAAAATTTAAAAAATCCCCGACTAAACAGATAAAAAAAATCTCATTGCTGTCGGGGGACCGATCTGTGGAACAATTTTAAAATCTAAGAGGTCCCCCGACCACGCTGAGAATTTTGTTTATCTGTTTAGTCAGGGCATGCAACTTGTTTTTTACTTTTTAGTTTGTTTTTTGTCATGTCAGTCGTGTTTTTTTATTTCTTTTAATTAGTTATTTTTATTTTATACATTTTATGATGTTGCCATGATTACAGTGTGAAGTGTGGAAGTGAGACACATATATATGAAACTAGCTTCTGCCCGCGACTTCGTCCGCGTTAAATTTCTTGTACCCCCCACCCACCAACCCCGACGCATCGCATCGCAATGCCTGCCCGTGCTATTACTTCGCGCTCGGCTCCTAAGGGCCCTAGCCTGATGTTAAATAGACTATATCCTTCCGCATCGCCTGCCCGCGCTATTACTTCGCGCTCGGCTCCTAAGGTCCCTAGCGTGATGTTAAATAGCCTATAGCCCTCCTCAAGAACCGGGTTATAAAATGCAAAAAGATTTTTTCAAATCCGACTGGAGTAGTTCCAGAGATAGCGCGTTCAAACAAACTAACAAAAAAAAAAAACCGGTCAAGAGCGAGTCGGACTCGCGCACCGAGGGTTACGTTCCGATTTCTGAAAAAGTGTGCTATTTAGAGACATCGTTTTATTTTTCCTGTAATCTTTACATAAACTTACATCACATAGAATAATTTCAGATTTTTCTCTTTGCAAACTTCGGAGATAAGGGGGGGAACGGTATTTTTTTTTACATTTTTCAACAAAAGTCGAACACTGTGCGTCCTAAGAAAATAAAAATATGTTTGAGAATGCGCAAACAGCGCTCTTTCATATGATACCCCACATGACCTAGTAGCCCAACTTTGAATTTTTAAGACCCCCTTTCAGCCCATGTTGCAAAAAAAATACATATCGTTATACTTCTTTCTTATTTGCAAAATAGTTGGGTAAATATTATCTAAAACTGTTCCAAATTTCAAGTTCATAGAATTAGTAGTTCTTGAGATATCCAGCTGTGACAGACAGACAGACAGACAGACAGACAGACTGAGTCACACCTTAAGGGTTCCTTTTTTACCATTTTGGTACGGAACCCTAAAAACAAACTCTTCCGCTGTATTCCACCGACATTTTGCACAACGCCATCTATAGGTAAATTGATAAAACGTCCGCTCTAAACATGTTTGCTCAAGAGGAACCGGTATGAATTAAAGTTATTTTGCGTTTTAGTAATTTTATATTATCTCCGAAACTGTATGACCAATTGCCATACTGTAAAAGCCAAATCTTATCTCCATGATGTCCTTGTGATCATAAAATATATTATTTTGATAAGGATTAATGTTTTGTTGTTTAAATAATCATCCAAACGTAAGTATGTCTAAAAAATACTTTTTTAAAACAATAAAAGATGTATAAAAGATAAAATATAAAAGATAGAAATATGGTGTCGCGGACTTTTTTGTAGAATTATTTAAGACGGACCAGACTGCCATACATTGTTCTCAATTATAAACAACCGTTTAGGCAGCGCATGCAAAAAAGTGTGTTTAAAGAGGTATTTCTTTCCGACTTGTTAGACAAAACTTGTGATAGCTCGGCTAATATGCATGATATAAATATAATTTATAGCCTATAGCACTCAGGAATAATGTAGCTTTCTACCAGTGAAAAAATTTTTAGAATTGGATCATTAGTTCCGGAGATTACCCCCTACATACAAACTTACATACAAATTTTACCTCTTTATAATATTAGTATAGATAATTAGGAAAATTGAGACAAAGCATCGTATCTTCTGTCCCTTACGGCGTGCCGTATTTTTGCTTTAAAAATGTTGCCAAACAAAGTACCTACTTTCCATGGCAAAATTTAAAAATGTTGCCAAACAAAGTACTTTCACTGTTAATATTGCTGTCTCATGACCGGCCACGCGGTGGCTCGATCTAGATGTATATTATCTAAGATTTCTACAATGAGTATAAGTTATTTAAGTTACATATTGTATAAGTTTGTCTTGTCAAACGAAACGTATGTCAATAATATTTATTTTTACCAGCTGGCCCGAGACCCGACAGATGTTGTCCTAGCGGTGTCTTAGCTATGAATATTCTAATGTAAACGCGCAAAGTTCCCGAAGGCGCAAGCTGATTTAAAAAGCTCATGAAATGTATGCAAAAAGTACTAGGCACAGGAATAGAATAGTTATGGCCCTAATTTCTAGGACGGCATTAGGTATACAGTAAAAAAACACTACAAAGTGAAAAATAACTTTAATTTCGGAAGTCGGTGTCTTTGGTTTTTTATTTACTTTCGTTTTTTTTTTGCCACCGACTTCCGAAATTAAAGTTATTTTTCACTTTGTAGTGTTTTTTTGAGAGTCGGTTGTTTTTTTTTGTATTTTTTTTTTATTTTTCACTTTTTACTGGTGCCTCTGCCTACCCCACACAAATCTGAATACCACTCTGCAAAATAAATTAGAGCATCATCCACATACACTAGGTAAATGGGAAAAATACGTATCAGAACTTGAAGATATTTTTATGCGCCCATCTCAGGAGTATACCATTTCAAATATAAACTTTTCAAAAAGAAAATACGTCGCGTTAAGTCGTGTCAGAAGTTTGGTAGGCGTAGTTTTAGTTGACAGAGATAACGAGGCTACTAAATCTGCCTTCTGACAATCAGGCCACAAATAACATACAACTCAAGTACCTAGCGCAATTTGAATCATTATTTTATAGCCAGAGTGCACATCATGACGATTCCAATAAGCCCAAACACGGCAAGGATACATTGTTTTATTACTGAGTTCCGTTGCCTACCTTCCGGCTTCTTCATCAGATCGGTTCGATGGTACCATTTTTATCAGAACCAAGCTTCGTCATAGTCGCGTAACTATTAATCGAGATATCTTAACGCCACCCGTGAAATACTTATCATCGTTGAGGAGTTCCCGTGGCTTTCTGTGGTCTTCTTCACCAGTTCCACTTCACTAGATGATACTTTCTGAATGCAAACGCTTGATTTGTTGATGAAAATACCAAAATAGGTATATGTATGCCTATAATATTTGAGGATTTCCCTCGATTCCTCATGGATCCCATCATCACAACTGGATTTTGATAAAAATGAGACCAATCTGGTAGTATACCCTTTCAAATAAAAACAGAATTTTCCGAATCGGTTCATAAATGACGGAGTACTGAGGTAACAAACATACAAAAAAAAAAAGCATACAACCGAATTGAGAACCTCCTCCTTTTTTTGAAATCGGTTAAAAATAGCTATGCAATGTGTACTCGCATATTAATGCTATACCTGATAGTGTTAAAAAGTTACCGGCTAATAAAGCAAGGTGTCTCAAAGAATGGTTGGAGGAAACGAACTTCTACTCAGTAAATGACATATTTAATAAGAGATTGGACAGTAAGTAACACCATCCCCCGGACATTAATAGTATTTTTTGTTTTTTTTTTAAATGTATCTAATAATAATAATATAATCAATTTCTCAATTTTAATTTTAATTTTTACTGAACTATGTACTTATGACTGAATAATAATTATGTACTTATTTATACCCAAATGTTTGCACGTCGCATTATTATGACGAAGTGTTATGGATCTGTATAATTATTAATTTTAAGACCGTTTGTACCAACACTTAAAGCGAATAAATTGATTTGATTTGATTGGATTTGATTTGAGAACATTTTGAATTGTGTAGGAAAACTTAATTAATATTTTAAATGATAAATTTATTTTCTGTAAGTAGGTTTGTAGAAACACTTTTACACGTCAGTCATATTTTTTTAAACTAGATGAGGTCGGCGTTTCCTATCTGACTACTCTGAGAAGAAAGGCCGAAACAAACTCAGAGGTCACAGTCTCTTTTAAGGTCCAGACCATAGACTTATAAAAAAAGATGGACTCCGCGCTGCGCATATCGAAAGTGAAGCACAGTAAGTATGCCGGGTCCGTTTGTACAAACACGCCTCGCGCACACATTTACATCATAGTATGCCGACCGGCCGCCATTACGTGACACGAGCGACGCGGCGACGGCGTCTTTGCAGGTACTCAAATCACGCACACATAGATCGGTAGGGTGCTTCACTTTCGATATGTGTGGCGCGGAGTCCATCTTTTTTTATAAGTCTATGGTCCAGACATAATCTTGGTCAGATCATGTGAAGACCATGTAGATTGCTGTCTGAAATGGTATTTTGAGGAAAGAACCACACAGATTCAGTGGACCTGTCCAGTCAGTAATCGTGCAGCTCAACTCAAAACATAAGGAGCTCAACGATTCGACGAACAATACCAAAGAAAAGACATTTGGGTAGGCCGTGTGGGGTGGCGGGCTGGTGCGGTGTGCTACCGGTACATTGCAATGGAAATGTGGAATGTTTGTAAAACATACTGTTACTTTCATTAGCGTCTCAATCGATACGCATTCATAGTAAAGTGATCTCGGCCGCGCGGTGACTCAAGCACAGTGCGGTCGTTCACCTGTGCTGTCTCGCTCGCACGCGGCGCCGGCGCCGGGGACCTCGCAGCGGCGTCATCACTGACACGTGCCCTCGCCGGGAATGTATGAACGAAAAGATTCTTATACGGTGATAGGGATTTTCGTTTATGTGCTGTGAACAATGTTGTTGCAGTACACAGTGCCCGCAGTGCTCTGCGCGGTCAGCGCATCGCTGCCATGACGTCAGATAGCGGTTTCTGCGGAGTGAGCGAGTCCCCCCTCCGGCGGCCTCCGGCCCCGGCCGGCACTCCGGCAGCCAGCAGTGACTCAGTAGCCGCGCTCGCGGACTCCATCGGCCACTCGCGACGTCTTCGTCGCTGTCTTGACACGTTTCTCGTGAATCACTCACTAATGGAGTGAACTAGCGTCGTTTCTGTTTTTCCTAGGTGTTTGTGTGCAGTGTGTCCCTGCTGAGTTCAGGCATGTGTGTCGTGTAGTGTCGTTGTGTGTCCACAGAGGAACTCCTCGGGAACACCTGTGAGGAGCTGGCGCGAGCGGACGCCGCGCAACTGTAATAATACGCCGCCGCCGCGGCTGCGCCGGCGCATTGTAACTGTGGATTGTAGTGTAGGTAGGTACTACCTTAAATTGATATTCGTATGGTAGGCACCTAGTATGACTGTGACTGAACAACATTGAACAGCAGTTTTAGGTGCAGCTAGCTCTGTCTACCTACTTGGTACATTCAGTTACACGTAGTACACTGTACACAGAACACAGGGTAGACTCGTACAATTGAATCGAAGTTACGCGAAATTCAAATTTCTTACGTTTTTTGCAAATTGCAGGTCAGTGTCAGCTTGTATGTGTGTTCGTTTCGCCGCGCCATTGAAACGGTGAAAAACACGTTATCGCCGATATCTCGCTGAAAAAGCATCGCAGAGGTTTGAAGTTTTTTGTAAAACCTAGACTTGAATGTCAACATTTACAAAAATACAGAAAAATCCAGGTTTATATTCCAGGTTTATATAATACGGTATCGCGCAGAAATAAGTCATGAACGTGATTAACTCTCGAAGAAAGTAAGTATTAGCGAGATATTTTTTTATGAACAACACCTATTAATACGTATTATTATGTAGAAATAACTAAAATAGACAAAAACATCAAATTTTGACAAATTCAAATCTACGTTTTGAAAAAAACTTCAGACCTCTGCGATGCTTTTTCAGCGAGATAGCGGTGATAACGTATTTTGCAGCGTTTCGATGGCGCGGCCATGTAGTTCTAGTCTTACAGCTCCTGAAATATACCTAGGATTTTTTGTTGCATTTTTGTAAGTTTTGACAAATTCAAATCTGGGTTTTACAAAAAACTCTAGACGTCTGCGATGCTTTTTCAGCGAGATATCGGCTATCTCGTTTTTTTCATCTGTCAGATGTTGACAAGTGGTGTTATGTTGCACAGAGCTAATGTGCACTGTGTAGCTAGCGTCATCCGCAGGAGGTAGGTACAGTCGACCGCACGTGGGTGGCAACACTTCGACCTTGACCTTGAGCTGCCTTGCGAAGCCTGCTACTGGTTTTGTTACGAATGACGTGCGGCCGACTGTATCGCGTACTTATTCAGCAATAACCGTTATTGTAAGTATGTGTCACTTCAACAGTTTGAAGTTAGATCAAATTCTGATCGTTGCCCTATAAGGACTTACCCGTTATACTGTCGTCGGCAAAATTGACAGCATACATCTGGCTTCCCCTCGAAAAGTTAGACGATACGCCTTAATTAAGTATGTTGAATGTCCCCAGTGTCGCGCCGAGCCTTCGATTGGAGAAGCGGGCTGAGCAACCTGAGCACTGCACGAGTGAGCAGCCATGCCCCACAGCAGCCGCAGCAGCGCTGACTCGCAGCTCCCCTCCGGTGGGTACCGAGCTGACAGACGTCATTTGTGTGTCCTGATCCTGACGCGGGTTGTGTACCCTGTATAGTCAGCCACGCGCTTGACGCTTGTCCACCAAGCAACATACTTACTCTAGGGAGCTTGTCCACTCTGACATGACGCGCCCCACCACCGCATTTACCCTAGAGTTCGTATAGGTACTTGCTTTAAGTAGTGGGGCGCGTCACTTTAGAGTGGGCAAGCTGTACCTAACTATGTAGACCCTACCTTCCCGCTGCACAATATAGTCGCTTTCCTGACCAACTTATACCTTAGAGACGTTGGTTAGCAATACCTACGCCGTCGGCGAGCACTCGCCGTGCGCACTATTGTTGTTGTCCCACAAGAGCCCGTGTTCATTGCAAGCAACGCCGAACCACAGTCGCGCAGCGTTGTTGTCCGCAACATCAAATGCTGCTGCCAACAATGTTGCCTACCTCCTATTTAGCATGACTGCGGAACATTAGCAAATGTTTTCCGCTACACAGCAATATGTTGCTGAAACATCTCACCCTCAGTGACAGGCATAGACTGTAGGTATCTACTAGGTCAATGAATACCCGGCAGGGTGCGGATGTGACGTCAGTGCGCAATGTGTTGCAGGGGCCGTGGGGCTGCGCGAGGACCTGCCGCTGAAGGCGCGCGGCGCGGGCGCGGGCGGGGCCGCGGGGGCGCGCTGCGGCGGGGGCCCGCGGCTCATCCCGGCCGCCTTCGCCGCGCTGACGGCCGCCATCACGCTGGCGCTGCTCACGCAGATCTACTACGGCGACTTCGAGGTGAACATGACCTACTGCTTACACACTAGCGTATTGTATTTGAATCGGTTAATTACCAAAAGGCAAGCAAGCAAGCATCCTTAATTTTACAGCAGGGATCAGATTTTTCGCTTTGCAAACTTCGGAGATAAGGTACGGTATTTTTTTTATACATTATTCATCAAAAGTCGAAAACTATGCGCCCTAAAAAAAAGAAAAAAAAATGTTTGAAAATGTGCAAAGAGCGCTCTTTCATATGATACCCCATATGGCCCTAGTAGCCCCACTTTGAATTTTTAAGACCCTGTTGCAAAAAAAAACATAAATATTTTTATTTATTTTTATTTGCGAAATAGTTGGGTAAACGTCATCTAAAACTGTTCTAAATTTCAAGTTGATAGTATTAGTAGTTCTTGAGATATCCAGCTGTGACAGACAGACAGACAGACAGACTGAGTCACACCATAAGTGTTCCTTTTTTACCATTTTGGTACGGAACCCTAAAAACGGAACCCCTAAAGGATCACTCGGGTGTCTGTCTGTCTGTCCGTCTGTCACCGCCAGTTTGCTCCGAATCTAATCGAACCAATTTAAGTAGTTGAAAGGGAATTGCCCATCAGCCACACAAAAAAATGCTTGAAATGGACAACAATGAAATATACGCCAAATTGCACTAAAAATCGTAGGGAATCCATTACAAATTCAATAATTATCAAAAAACTAGGTAGAAGCCAGTTCCAATCATTTTTTCTAAAATATAGGTTAAGTCAAGGTTAAGGATTAATATGCAATAATTATACAACAAAACAGCATTTAAATGTTTTAATCATCATTAAAAACCGCTAATATATCATAAAAAAACTGTGCAGGAGGATAGATATTGGATTGGTACCGGGCCCAAGCTAAGTACCATATTATTGACATAGTATGAGCACAGGTACCAACTGTTCGCCATCCCACTAGGCAGTTACAATAACGATGCTATTATATGCCTACTAGTCGACTATCTGGTCGACTGGTTCCTGGTGTCTCGGTGATAGTTTGAATTGCTAATCTTAGACATGCATCACAAACAACACTGTCTTGTTCAACCTGTGAAAAAGAACAAAACATAATGTACTTAATGTTGTATGTCAGTGCGTTCAACATAAATAGGCAAGACACCTAGGGAATCTCAGTACTTACAGCTTGTGGTATTATTCATGCCTGTATTAAACGACGTACTTCATCATTTTGCACTGATATAAGATTACGTCTCATCGATGCAATATCGAGATAGCAATTAACACAGTGTACGTCCATCCATTTTTAAATAAACACGGCACAAGTCCGAAATAATAGCAGCGTCGTATAATATAAAGCAGGTTCAGGTCCGTCGTCAAAAAGCCGAGTCGAAGTTTCGGCGGGTCCAATCTAAGCCCGTGTTCAAAAATGGGTAACGTGTACAGAAGTAAAATCAAAATCCTTAAAAAATGGCCAAAGTTGTCGTTAAATATCCTAAAAAGTAATATACTAGTAACTCAAGTCGCAAACGCAAAACCATGAATCGATCAAATCAACAATCGAAAAAATTAAATGCAGTAATGTCAAAGTGTCAGTAAGGCAAAGGACATTATGATGCATACAGCCTACGATACGTTTTCTATTTTGAAAATAATTTGATTTTAATTAATATTGACATGCATATATTATTTTAATTAGATTTACGGTATAAATAGGTCGAATTATATTAAATGAATGATAACTGTGCAATAATTCTTTAAAATAGTTCGTTAAAGATTATTTGACGATACCTGTTTGGCTGAATGTCGATTACTCATGTCAAATAAACACTGACATCCATGATAATATAAGAAGGAATAAGACGGATATCAAGTTAAATATTTTAAAGATCGTTATATTTTCACCCTAGGTATACAAACTTGAGAATTATTTCATTATACCTAATTTATTCTAAATAGAATTAAGGACTGTAAGTAGTTTCTGTCTATTTCAAGCATTTTTCAGGCATTCCCCTTTGTGAATTTCTGTCCCAAACACGGACGTGTCACGTATTACAGAAGTCTTGGTCCCTTGGAGCTCGAAATAAATCAAGCATCTAAGTCAATGCAATAAAAAGATACGGCCATTTATGCGAGACATTTTGATACCCTCAGGCGCCAGAGGTCTATAATCGCAAGCTCTCGCAAGTAAATCGAAACCTATAGGCTACCTATAGGCTACTGTGAAGACCCGGCACTCTCAGGTCCACACGGGGTTTCATTCGGCCGGTTTAAAAAAAAAATATGCTAATTTAAAGGTGCTTGGTGCTATAGTTTTAAGGAAAAATATAAACACTTATGTATCTTAATTTTTTCGCAGCTGGTGCCGCACGGCAGCGTTTCGTCGTCAGCGGCGGCGTGCTCGCGCGCGGGCACGGACGCGCTGAAGGCGGGCGGGCGCGCGCTGGACGCCGCCGTCGCCGCCGCGCTCTGCCTCGCCGTGTCGGCGCCGCACCGCACTTCGCTGGACGCGTATGTTTACTTGCTTGGTTTCTCCGTCATCCATCCTCTAGGTCATCGCGGTTCGTATAAAGGAGCGCGACGGTCGCGTATTGCTCGAAGATCGCGTTTGGTTAGGAGTTAGGAGTCCTAACTTAGGACGCGGCATTACGCTTATAATTTTACTTAAGGCGGTGAGAGCCGTAAAAACGTCGTTTTGTTTAGTGTTTTATTCGTAGATAACACGGATTTAAATTTTGAAAAAAATATATTACTTAGTTCAGACTTCCATCTACAAATTTCGGCCGTCCGATACACGATTACTTGCACTTTACTGCATCCAATTAAATCGCAAAGACAAGTCTAAATTATGATCTATATCTTATTTCATTTGATTTATATTAGGCTTTGAACAATAAAACTTATGCCATAATAAAGGTCGTAAAAAATGTAATTTATAACGGCTATCATAATTTGAAATATCAAAATATTTATATCACTAATTCCAATGTCAAGTGTTTTGCGCTCGCTCCGTGTCGTTTAGTCCCGAGCGGAACGTGATGGAGGTCGGACGTGTGCCAATTTTTCGAACCCGCCACCCCCGCTAACTTCTGTCACCGGCTGCGACCGGCACAAATTAACATGTGTTGAAAACAGTTGAATTTGAACGCTATGCCTATGTAAATAAAGACGTCACGCGCGCAAAAGCTTTATTGGTATTTATTTTTATCACGGCCTATGTTTACCAATCGCATCAAGTGTGTAAAACAGTTGAATTTGAACCCTACACTGGAGCTTATAAAGCCGCCTGACGCGCAAATTTTTGGTTCACTATTTTCAAATCTCAAATAGGTAGGTGCCACAGAATAAAGTTAGTACGGGTGGTTTTATAATGAATATCGGATAGGAAATGAGATTTCTTCATAACATCACGCCTGAATTCTTTCAAAGGGTTGGGCAGGGATGTTCAGAAAATAAGTAGGCCCTCAAATGTATTTTTCTGTATACCTACATAAATAAGATTTTTTTTTTAAATTAAGTTTTTTTTCTAATTAGGTATCTTCTTATTTTTTTTTGTATTTCAAGGTCAAAATGAAAATCCAAGATGGCGGCTGCAAAAATTTCCAATTTTTCGTCATGGGTGTCGTTTTCGTGATATTTTAGGTCGCTGAAAACGATAGTGGGGTCAAAATGAAAATCCAAGATGGCGGCTGCGAAAATTTCCAAATTTTTCGTCATGGGTGTCATTTTCGTGATATTTTAGGTCGCTGGAAACGATAGTGGGGTCAAAATCAAAATCCAAGATGGCGGCTGCAAAAATTTCCTAATTTTTCGTCATGGGTGTCGTTTTCGTGATATTTTAGGTCGCTGAAAACGATAGTGGGGTCAAAATGAAAATTTCCTAATTTTTCGTCATGGGTGTCATTTTCGTGATATTTTAGGTCGCTGAAAACGATAGTGGGGTCAAAATGAAAATCCAAGATGGCGGCTGCAAAAATTTCCTAATTTTTCGTCATGGGTGTCGTTTTCGTGATATTTTAGGTCGCTGAAAACGATAGTGGGGTCAAAATGAAAATCCAAGATGGCGGCTGCGAAAATTTCCTAATTTTTCGTCATGGGTGTCATTTTCGTGATATTTTAGGTCGCTGAAAACGATAGCGGGGTCAAAATGAAAATCCAAGATGGCGGCTGTGAAAATTTCCAAATTTTTCGTCATGGTTGTCATTTTCGTGATATTTAAGGTCGCTGAAAACGATAGCGGGGTCAAAATGAAAATCCAAGATGGCGGCTGTGAAAATTTCCAAATTTTTCGTCATGGGTGTCATTTTCGTGATATTTAAGGTCGCTGAAAACGATAGCTGGGTCAAAATGAAAATCCAAGATGGCGGCTGCGAAAATTTCCTAACTTTTCGTCATGGGTGTCATTTTCGTGTTATTTTAGGTCGCTGAAAACGATAGTGGGGTCAAACTGAAAATCCAAGATGGCGGCTGCGAAAATTTCCTAACTTTTCGTCATGGGTGTCATTTTCGTGATATTTTAGGTCGCTGAAAACGATAGTGGGGTCAAAATGAAAATCCAAGATGGCGGCTGCGAAAATTTCCTAATTTGTCGTCATGGGTGTCATTTTCGTGATATTTTAGGTCGCTGAAAACGATAGTGGGGTCAAAATGAAAATCCAAGATGGCGGCTGCAAAAATTTCCTAATTTTTCGTCATGGGTGTCGTTTTCGTGATATTTTAGGTCGCTGAAAACGATAGTGGGGTCAAAATGAAAATCCAAGATGGCGGCTGCCAAAATTTCCTAATTTTCGGTCATGGATGTCATTTTCGTGATATTTTAGGTCGCTGAAAACGATAGTGAGGTCAAAATGAAAATCCAAGATGGCGGCTGCGAATATCCTAATTTTTCGTCATGGGTGTCATTTTCGTGATATTTTAGGTCGCTGAAAACGATAGTGGGGTCAAAATGAAAATCCAAGATGGCGGCTGCGAAAATTTCCTAATTTTCGGTCATGGATGTCATTTTCGTGATATTTTAGGTCGCTGAAAACGATAGTGAGGTCAAAATGAAAATCCAAGATGGCGGCTGCGAATATCCTAATTTTTCGTCATGGGTGTCATTTTCGTGATATTTTAGGTCGCTGAAAACGATAGTGGGGTCAAAATGAAAATCCAAGATGGCGGCTGCGAAAATTATCAAATTTTTCGACACAGGTGTCATTTTCGTGATATTTGAGGTCGCTGAAACCGATAGTGGGGTCAAAATGAAAATCCAAGATGGCGGCTGCGAAAATTTCCTAATTTTTCGTCATGGGTGTCATTTTCGTGATATTTTAGGTCTCTGAAAACGATAGCGGGGTCAAAATGAAAATCCAAGATGGCGGCTGTGAAAATTTCCAAATTTTTCGTCATGGGTGTCATTTTCGTGATATTTTATTTATTTATTTATTTATTTATTTAAACTTTTCGCACTTAAATTTGTACAAAGGCGGACTTAATGCCTTAGGCATTCTCTACCAGTCAACCAAGGGTGGTGAAGAGAATTATGGCAGGTGCACAGTATGAGAGGCATAAATAGAAAGAACACTAAAAATATATCTTAATTAATTATAAATAGACTACATAAACAGATACATAAATAGGTTATAAACTAGTAATAAACATACATACCTACTTACTATAAAATATACCTATATTATATATATACATATATACAATACATATTATATACAAATTCAAGAGAGAGAGATGTTGCAATAACTCTACACTATTGGTTAAGAAAATAACTCTGCAATTTTCGCTTAAATGCATACCGACTGGTGGCCGTCCTGATATCAGGAGGAAGCGCATTCCAAAGAAGAATGGACTGAATATGAAAGGAAGAATGAACAAAGTCAGAAGTGTGAGAAGGACAAAGTAGAAGAAGATTGTTAGAAGAACGCAGATTCCTAGCGTGTGAAGAACATAGATATTGGAAGTGAGACACAAGATAAGAAGGAGGAGTGGGAGAGTTAAGAAGGGAGAAAAGCGTGGTCAAAGCACGTAAACTTCTTCTTTGACGAATGGACATCCATTTGAGCTCAGATCTATAGCTCGACACATGGTCATATTTTCTGAGGTTGAATATGAACCGGATACAATTATTGAGCAGTCTGTCAAGCTTATTGAGCAAAACCGCATTCAAGTCAAAGTAGCACACGTCACCATAGTCGATGATAGGGTAAATCAAAGTCTGCACAAGCATAGTTTTCGTCTTAGCAGGCAAAAAGTTTCTCAGACGATACAGTGACCGCAGAGTACCGTTCACCCTTTGACTAACACTGGAGACCTGACGTTGCCAGCTAAGTGTCGAATCAAGATGTAAACCGAGATCTTTCACACTAGGGGTAATGGGTATGACGGTACCATTGAAAGTAAGAGGAGGAAGAGAGCTAAGCGTCACCCTACCCAACATGCGCGAGCTTCCAATTACAATGGCCTGACACTTTAAGGGGTTTACTGACACCCCAAAACTATCAGACCACTTCCTGATAGCCTCTAAGTCTCGGTTTACATCCGCTATAGCGTCCGACAAACCCTCTACCCGCGCAGCTGCATACAATTGAAGATCATCAGCATAAAGATGATACGAACACCGAAGACAGTGAGTTATAAAATTAATGAAGATGGAAAATAGCAATGGAGAAAGAATACCGCCTTGTGGAACACCAGCATCCAAGTCACGCCAACTCGACGAGCTCTCATCAACGCGAACCGATTGCTGACGTTCCCGAAGATAAGAAGAGAATCATTCCAAAGCCTCGGACGAAACCATAAGATGAGAGAGCATAGAAAGGAGAATATCGTGACTGACGGCATTAAAGGCGTTAGAGAAATCAATTAATACCAATACGGTAACCTTGGTATCCTCCATCGCTTCTCTAACGTCACCAGTCACTTTGAGGAGAGTGGAGGATGTACTGTGCCCAGGCCTGAATCCAGACTGAAAAGAGCTGACAAGTTTGTTCCGGTGAACAAACCCTGCAAACTGCTTGTGTACGCAGGCCTCAAGCACTTTAGACAAGAATGGTAGAATGGAAATGGGTCGATAGTGACAGGGTAGGGAGGGATTAGAAATTTTAGGGAGTGGGCGGACATAGGCCATACGCCACAGGGATGGGAATTGTCCGGAATCAAGAGAGAAGTTGATGATGTGGGCAATGGGAGGGAGAAGGCTATCAAGGATCCAAAGGATCATACTACGACTGATGCCGTCATAGCCTACAGCTTTGGATTTTATGGACAGGATGATCTTTCTAATTTCGTCCAAGGAGACCGGAGAGAAGCGAAATGGTTCTATGATGGGACTAGCTAGGCCAGTGATGAAATCAACCGTCTGGGACAACATTTGGGAAGCCAAATGACAGGAGGTTGTGAAGTGACGGTTGATATCATCAAGGCCAATTGTATTAGGAAAACCCACATGACGTGGTCTGCCGATACCAAGAGTACCAAGGAACTTCCAGATATCAGCAGGTGAAGAAGAAGATATGTTCTCAAGAATATGGCGGCGTTTAGCGTTGCGTATCATCTGATTACACCGATTTCTAGCAGCTTTGAAAAAGCTCCGATTTTCTTCACTGCGATCCTTTTTAAATTTGCGAAAGGCCCGATCCCTGCGCCTCATCACCATTCGAACCCCTGTCGTCATCCAAGGAGCAGGAGGACGCCGAAGTTTGATCTTCTTAACAGGAGCGTGTTTGTCGTAGAGACCAAGAACAGTCTGATTAAAAATGCGCAATTTTTCATCAACAGCTGTGGCCGCTGCAAGGAGATCCCAACTGAGGTCTGAAGCATCCTGACGAAGCTTATCAACATTCATGCGTGCAAAACACCGCATGTGCAGAACTTTTGGGACAGGTTTAGGCGGTTTTAGGACATAGGAGAGGAAAATGATGTCATGATGGGAAAATCCAGGAGCGGGACACTGACCATGAGAGGGAACGAGGGAGGGAGTGGATGTAAGGATTAAGTCGAGCCATGTGTCATCGCCTGAGATATTAAAATGGGTAGGTTGCAGTGGAAGTACATGGAGACTAACCGAATCAATTATGTGAAGGAGCTTATGGGATCGAGGAGTGTGGTGTGCAAGGTCAGTGTTGAAATCGCCCATGATGACGCAATGTGCATACTCTGACCCTACGGATTCCAGCGCCAGTTCGAGATTAGAAAAATAATCAACGGCGGGTGGACAATAGACAACACCAAGAAGGGTCTTGACACCTTTGACGCAGACCTCTAAAAAGAGGTACTCAGCAGTAGCATGGTATTGTGAAGGAGATGAAGCAATGATTTTGAAAGGAAAATCGCTACGAAGATAGATAGCTACACCACCCCCTCCCTTACCAATTCTATCATTGCGGATGAGAGTGAAACCTGGGAGAGAGTAGGTAGTGGAAAGAAGATGAGGTTTAAGCCAACTCTCAGAAACCAGAACGGCATGGACATTGGCGTCGGCAAAGGTGTCCAACAGTCGGCAAAGGTATTTTAGGTCGCAGAAAACGATTGTGGGGTCAAAATGAAAATCCAAGATGGCGGCTGCGAAAATTTCCTAATTTTTCGTCATGGGTGTCATTTTCGTGATATTTTAGGTCGCTGAAAACGATAGTGGGGTCAAAATGAAAATCCAAGATGGCGGCTGCGAAAATTCCCTAACTGTTCGTCATGGGTGTCATTTTCGTGATATTTTAGGTCGCTGAAAACGATAGCGGGGTCAAAATGAAAATCCAAGAAAGCGGCTACGAAAATTTCCTAACTTTTCATCATGGGTGTCATTTTCATGATATTTTAGATCGCTGAAAACAATAGTCATTCATTTTGACCCCACTATCGTTTGCAGCGACCTCAAATATCACGAAAATGACACCCATGTCGAAAAATTTGAAAATTTTCGCAGCCGCCATCTTGGATTTTCATTTTGACCCCACTATCGTTTTTAGCGACCTCAAATATCACGAAAATGACACCTATGACGAAAAATTACGAAATTTTCGCAGCCGCCATCTTGGATTTTCATTTTGACCCCACTATCGCTTTCAGTGACCTAAAATATCACGAAAATGACACCCATGACGAAAAATTAGGAAATTTTCGCAGCCGCCATCTTGGATTCTCATTTTGACCCCACTATCGTTTTCAGCGACCTCAAATATCACGAAAATGATACCCATGACCGAAAATTAGGAAATTTTCGCAGCCGCCATCTTGGATTTTCATATTGGCCCCACTATCGTTTTCAGCGACCTCAAATATCACGAAAATGACACCCATGTTGAAAAATTTAAAATTTTCGCAGCCGCCATCTTGGATTTTCATTTTGACCCCACTATCGTTTTCAGCGACCTCAAATATCACGAAAATGACACCCATGACGAAAAATTAGAAAATTTTCGCAGCCGCCATCTTGGATTTTCATTTTGACCCCATTATCGTTTTCAGCGACCTCAAATATTACGAAATTGACGCCCATGTCGAAAAATTCGAAAATTTTTGCAGCCGCCATCTTGGATTTTCATTTTGACCGTAATCACATCCTCTCAAGAAAAAAAAAACTAGAGCGTAAGAAGTTATGCCCCTCCGTTTTTTTTTTTTGTGTTGACATAACGAATAAAATAAAAAAAGAACTTTCCAAATCGGCTTCTAAATGACGGAGTACTGCAGTAACAAACATAAAAAAAAAAAATACAACTGAATTGATATTCTCCTCCGTTTTAGAAGCGTTTAAAAATAACACATCATTGTTACGTTTAAAAATTAGCTGGACATCACTCACAATGCAGTCATTGGTGTCGTGGGGAATCTGTCATTCCCGACGACACCACCAGTGGTGTCGTGGGGAATGAACGGTCATTTCGTGGTATTTAAGTTCGCTGAAAACGATAAAGGTCTCAAGCTAATTTCGACCTTATTGACATTTTACAAACCCTTTGTTTTTTTGGTCCAGAATACTCGGTAAATGATCTGGAAGCTGAATTTAACAAAAAAACATGAATGTCAATAAGGTCTAAATTCGCTTGACACCTCAGAAAGTGTCTAGATTATTATGCACATCATTTTTAGGGTGTCAAGCTAATTTCGACCTTATTGATATTTTACAAACCCTTTGTTTTTTTGGCCCAAGATACTTGGTAAATGATCTGGAAGCTGAATTTAACAAAAAAACATGAATGTCAATAAGGTCTAAATTCGCTTGACACCTCAGAAAGTGTCTAGATTATTATGCACATCATTTCTAGGGTGTCAAGCTAATTTCGACCTTATAGACATTTTACAAACCATTTGTTTTTTTGGTCCAAGATACTTGGTAAATGGTCTGGAAGCTAAATTTAACAAAAAAACATGAATGTCAATAAGGTCTAAATTGTTATGTAACACATCATTGTTATGTAGCTGGACATCACTAACAGCACAATACAGTCGGTGGTGTCGCATGGCGTGGGGAATAGTAGTTTCTGTCATTCCCCACGACAGCGACACCACTGAAAACGATACCACTGGTGTGGTATCGTGGGGAATGACAGAAACTACTATTCCCCACGCCATGCGACACCTTCGTAAAGTAAAATGGTGCGCGGCGCGTAGTTTTGAATCGTACGGGTAAAGGTCTTCGTGTCAGTCAGATTTTAAATCCACCTTATTCACGAAAATAAATATGTATAAGTAGTTATTTTTATTTATTTTAACTGTTCAAGTTTACAATGCATACCTAATCTGTCTAAAACTTTAAAAAATACTTACTAGAAAAATAAAACAAAATAAACTTGTATACTAATCAGTTCAAGTTTATCTACTGCATTGCTCTATTCTGTGACGCAACATAGTACCTACTTGAGTTCATGAACTCATGAGCGGTGCGCTTGGCGCGCGTTTCCCGCGCATCGTAATTTATTACGTATCGCTACTCCTTGCGGGGGCTGCGGTAAGCATTTAATACCTACGGCGCTTGCTTTCACCCCGCCTTAACTCAATTTTTCAGAGGCAACGTTTTCTTTCAACTTTTTCTACGGAAAAAAAAGTTAATTAAAAACTAAAACTCGACTACTTACTGGAAAATCACGCTCTAAAAAGTACATATGAAACAAGAAAATATTCTCATCTGAAATTAGAAAAAGACAGACAAATAAAAACTTGAGAGGTGTCAAGGGACACCCGGATGGAACGAAGTTCCTTTTTATTAATTAGTGAAGGAATTGTAACAAAATTTTATTTTTATACTTATCATCATCATCATCATCATCACCATCATCACCATCATCATCATCATCATCATCATCATCATCATCATCATCATCATCATCATCATCATCACCATCATCATCACCATCATCATCATCATCATCATCATCATCATCATCACCATCATCATCATCATCATCATCATCATCATCATCATCATCATCATCATCATCATCATCATCATCATCATCATCATCATCGCGACACCACACTGTTCAATGCGAAATAGAAATGAAAATATCTGGCTTGCTTTCTATAAGAGAGAGAGAGACAGACAGAGAAACATGCGCACGCCGCACGGCTTACAATAGCTACCTATAGCAAAAAGTGTCGTGACAACTTTTCGTGACACTTTTTTCCGTCTAGCCCCCTTTCACAACGCGCGTTATAGAACTTCGTTCCAAAAAATCCGGAGTCACACGTACTTAATCTGTTCGATTTATTTATTAACATGACGTGTGACTCCGGATTTTTAATTTGTCTGTCTTTTTCTAATTTCGGATGAGAATATTTTCTTGTTTCATTCTTTTTAGAGCGTGATTTTGCAGCAGTCGGGTTTTAGTTTTTAACAATTTACTTTTTATTTAAATTATGTTGGTTATAATTTCGTTTAGGTTAGAGCCAATTTTAGGTTTGAAGAGAAAATATGTTTGGTTCACATCTAAGACGTGCTTTTAAAAATTATTCCCAATTTATCGGGTGCATGCAAGCAAAGCCGCGAGCAATAGCTAACAATATACTATATATATACAGGGTGGAAGAGACTTCGACGCGCAAACGGTTACCATGTATTCAGTACATCATTCTGAGCCCCCTATTGTAGATCCACCCTTAACAGATGTCACGTAAGGCCGCAATACTGTTAAAGGTGCGACGGTACATGTACATATTATATGATAAGTTACGGGAACCTACTAAGACCTACAAGCCTAACGGTACCTACGACCCTAAGCCCTATAAGCCCTAAAGCCCTAACCTACCATATACCTAATATGTGATAAATAAATATATAAATAAATTCAGGATGTCTGCACCACGCGACCTAAGGTAACAGACGGACAGTAGACAGGAGTCCAGGGTGCGGGAAGGGTACACTCACTGCCAGGCCCGCAGACTCACGAGACTGATCAGAGATGGCTAAAGGTGTCTTGGTCACAGTGAGGGGTAATGAGACAAGAATATAAAATTCTAATCTGATTTATTTACATAAAGATTCCGCTTATATACTTACTACGTTTACCTAACACACACTATTGCACAAAATCTTTGTGTTTCATGCGTGTTAGATGCAACGAAATCACTTATTTTTATCTGGGCCGCGTGCTGAGTCAATGTCCAAAGGACACGGTCAAATGTATGGGAGAGCAGATTTTTTTTTCAATAACCGATGAAAAGTTTCTATATAGGGGGGGGCTCATATAATGATGTACTGAATACGTGGTAAGTTGGTAACCGTTTGCGCGTCGATGTCCCTTCCACCCTGTATATATATATATTTGAAATGTGCTAATTAAGCCGTTTCATTTGATACCCAACACGGCATCATTAAAATATTTTTTTTAGTTCATGATTTTAAGACCTGTAGAGGGCGCCACATTCAATTTAATGTGACGTCACATGGCCTATAACCAGCGGACAATCAAGACGCTTCGAACGATACCTCATATTGTCAAATCACCCCTTTAGTCATAAAACAAACGAAATATTTTTTTTTTGTTGGGAAAACGCATTTAAAGTTTGACATGTTTTACCATCATGGCTTTTATTTATCACAAAAAAGTAAAGAAATGCTATAAGTCAATTTCAAAAGTAGAATGTAGTTAGCCTAATTAATAAACTACAAATTATGTTAAGAAGTTTAGAAGTTATGAGGGAGCAGATCACAGAACAGATAAAGAGGTACCTCTATAATTATGTGTTCTGTGGAGCAGATGAACATATATATAGTACATACATGTCAGTCAAAATCATAACCCTCCTTTTTGCTTCACCGTAATCGGGTAAATAAAATAAGTACGTAACCGACAGACGTCGCAATCTCTCTGAAATGAATCTACTCACGCTTTTTTTTTTTAAACCCCTGATTCTCGTTGCAGGAGTGGTGCGCTGCTGTACTGGGAGTACCGCAACGCGCGCACGCAGCCCCCCGCGCTGTACGAGTGGGGGGGCCCGGGGGGCGCGGGGGGCGCGGCCGAGGCGGAGCGGGCGCCGCGCCTCGTGGCCGCGCTCGCCGCGCTGCACGCGCAGCTGGGCGCGCTGCCGTGGCGGCAGCTCGTCGCGCCCGCCGTACAGCTGGCTGAGTGAGTACTCCTGATGCCACGACCCGGCTGCTGGAAGAAACAGGAATGGCCACCCTTGGGACCGACAGGACCACGTTGTTCAATTAAAAATGTGAGTGGACATTTTTAATTGAACAACGTGGTCCCGTCGGTGGAACGTTGAATACATCTGTGCTATATTGCGTAGTACCTACACCAAAAACAATATCTGATTGGAGCACCTTTGTGTTGCAGAGACGGGTACGTGGTGTCGGACGGGCTGGTGGCGGCCGGCTCGCTGGGGGCGGCCGGCTCGCTGGGGGCGGCCGGCTCGCTGGGGGCGGCCGGCTCGCTGGGGGCGGCCGGCTCGCTGGGGGCGGCCGGCTCGCTGGGGGCGGCCGGCTCGCTGGCGACGGCGCCCGCGCTGGCCGGCTACCTCGCCGGCCTGCTCAACACCACCAGCGCCGGTGCGTTGTGCTTATAATTATGATAGTTTATCAGTGTCAGTACCACTACAGTTGATGCTAAGCTAATGGACTCTTCAGTACTTATAAAGCTCTCTCTTGTTAACAATTATTCGCTTTTTGACCTCTTACTGTGCTCTTACTGTGCTCTTACTAAATTGGCACAATATTAATATTTCATTGAAAATCCTGAATTACGTCTTGGTTACGTCTTTATATCTAAACTAAGGAGAGTTGTAAGTATTCAAAACAGCAGGTACTTACTAATAAACAGCAGGTACCTACTAATAAACAGCAGGTACCTACTAATAAACAGCAGATACCCACTAATAAACAGCAGGTACCTACTAATAAAATACTAATAAATGTGGATGTTGCAGAGCTGTCGGCGGCGTGGAAGGGCGCGGAGCTGCTGCGGCGCTCGGGGCCGCGCGCCGCGGGCGCCGGCGCCTGGCGCCTGCTGACAGGCGGCTCGGGGGCGGCCGCCGCGCGCGCGCTGGCCGCCGCGCTGGCGCCGCCGCCCGCCTCGCCCGACGACGCGCAACGCAGGTATACGTGTACCCAGGTCCGCACTCGCGAGTTTTTATCACAAACATCATTTTCAACCGTCGGTATTTAGATGAACATTAAGAATCCAACAGAGTGCATCCCATTAGCGCGTTAAAAAAATATACTGTTGGATTTTAAATTTTCGACGTTCTTAGCAGTGCATTGAAAATCCAGTGCGCCATATTGCGTTAAAAATCTGCCGTGCGAACCTGGGCTCCAGCTGACCTGTGCCGTGTGTCCGTGCACCTGTACGCGCACGCTCACCGCTCGCCGCGCTCCGCAGGGTGCTGACGGCGCTGCAGGGCGAGGCGCGCGCCGGCGCGCTGGCGGCGGGCGGCGTGGCCACCGGGCTGGCGGCCGTCGACCGCTACGACACGTACGTCGCGCTCGTCACGTGAGTGTGTGCACTATACTTCACTACTGGCTGCTTTCACTGTAAGCACAGCACTACCCCAGCAGGTGTTCACTAATACGTCAGAGAATGCCCAATGTCTCAACCTTGACTGACCCACTCATGTATTAACATCACTGCTTCTTCGATTTCTGCTGTCCATGTTTTTAACATTATTGTAATTTTTTGGCAACTTCTCACAAGTGCCGAAAAATTATTATATACATAGTAGTAACATATTTGGAACGATTGAGAAAAAATCCTATAAGGCCTGCTACACAGTTGGAACCAACCACCTACAGAGGTCACCTTGGTTGAGTTTGATTATAAATTGACCGAGTAGACATCTGTTGATGTTCTATATTTGGTTGGTTACCAACGACCTTGCAACAACCTTGGTCACGAGCGTTTCCTTCGCTATCAAGGACTAACAGAGGACATTGAGTCGGATTTCGACCGTGTGACTGTGGACGCTTGTTGGCGGTTGGTAACGCGTCAGTTGGGTCTTGGCCTTCGACCGCTTGACACGTCGCATGCCAGATGGAACGCCGGGAGCATGATGTTGTGACTGAATTTATTGAATTGTATTGCGATCTACCATTTTTATAGGATATAGGGTCCGAATTTAAAGATAGAAATCAAAAGACCCAAGCTTGTCAGTTATTGGCCGAAAACTTAAAAAACTAGACCCGGCACTGCCCGGCAGCAAATGCACCATTTGGAATAATTCATTAAAACTGGTCTGGTCCATCGGTTACTACAAAAGTCGTCAGAGTCGGGTATTTCTAAATGTTCTAATCCAGGTCCAATTCCAGTGGGATAATTTAAACATCATTTTTGTCGGTTACCGACCTCCACGCGGGCGAAAGCATTTAGCCGTCATTCATTATACTTAATGATAAGTTAAGACCGAATCCGGGACGCGTTTAGCTCTGCGTTTTCTGTACGTTCGCTCAAGGAGAAATAAGCATGGTACGCTTTTCTAAAATCCGTTACACGTATTGTTCGCTCGTAGTATATCCCTGTGGCAGTGCAAGTGACTGCTTGGCAGGAACTGGGGGATTAGCCCCAAGATCACCTACTGGCTATACACCACAGTAATCAAACCAATCATCACATACGGCTCGCTAGTCTAGCCAGGACAGACCTGAGTACAGCCCGAAGAGATCTCGGGAAACTGCGACAGTTTGCTTGTGTAGCAATAACTAGCTGCATGAGAACTACGCCTACTGCTGCTCTACAGGCAAAGCTTGGACTGCCGCCACTACACCTCATCGTGCGTGAAGAGGCGGTCTTAGTCGCCTTTAGGCTCAATCTAACAGGAACCCTGAGCAAGGACTCTAGAGTTAAGCACATACGCATAAAAGAGGATGCGATCAAACGACACCCAGTGATGGCATCACCGTGCGACAGAGCCTCGAAACAGCACTACTTTCAGAAGCATTATAATGTAGCACTCACGGAAGAACGGTGTGATTACTCAGGCCCACAGGAGTGGAGAGTATACACCGATGGATCAGAAACTGACTGCTGAACTGGGGTCGGAGTCTTCTCACACGATCTCAACATTAACATATCCAGCCCGCTTGGAGTATTTAACACTCTCTACCAGGCGGAGTGTGTAGGCATCATACAAGCGTGTTATGCCGTAGAAACCAGGAGAGTCACAGATACCAATATACATATACGCTCAGACAGTGCTTCAGTGCTCCGATCCTGGAAAAAATACATTACCTCGATATTAATACTAGAATGTCACGATACACTCGAACGAGTAACGGTAGCTAACCGCAACACAGTGACACTGCAGTGGATAAAAGGACAGCGGATTGGGTAACGACGCAGCTGACGTACTAGCTAGGAGAGCGTCCAGCACGTCTGTCTGTGGAGCTGAGCCAATCGCGCCCATTCCCTTCAACCAGTTACGCAGGTGGCTACAGGAGTTCACCCACACACAAGCGGAGAGTTGGTAGGCCTCGACACCAGGCTGCAGGCAATCCAGGGAGGCTATGCCATCCCTGGACGGTACGCTTACCAGGCGGTTATGACGCCTGGATAGGAATGGACTGCGCCTAGTGACGGGGACCATCACAGGACACTGTTCATTAAATTTAAATAATTATTAATAATAAATAATAATTTATTTACGTCCTATTACAAAGTATTACATTTACAAACTTATAAATACTTAGTAGTAATACTTATAAACAAACTAGTTCACTTTAATAAACACTTCCACATAATAGGAATAACGGACAGTCCTCTGTGCAGGGCCTGCATGGAGGCTGAGGAAACCGTTGCGCATGTGCTCTTTGAATGCACAGGCGACACCTAGATTAGAACAGAAACTCTCGGAATACCCCGACCTTTCACAGATGTTCTTAACAGACCTGGCGATTTGATTAACTTCTGGAGGGAGGTGGGCTGGTTGGCCCCCGACGGCCGCCATGGCCCACGTACAATGGTCCACATGAAGAACTAAGTACGGAAACTAAATCCTTAACGTTGAACATAGGGCAGGTAGGTCCCCAACTCATGCAAACATCTGAAAATATCATACTAGCGGTGCTCATTCTGTGAATATGTAAGTGTGTGCGTGGTGTTTCAGTGGCATGTCGGCGCCGTTCGGCTCCGGGCCGGCGACCGCGGCGGGCTGGCTGCGCGACGAGCCCGCCGCGCCCCTCGACCTGGCGCCCGCCATCCTGCTCGACGACACCGTCTGCGGTGAGTACTAAGTAGTGAATCTACTTTGAACACAGGACAGCCTGCGTTCAAAGTAGAATCAAACAATCGTTATCGTTGATCAATCATTTCTTCATGAGTTTGGGGAGCCCCGTCACCGGACTCCCACTGTCAAGAAAAAACGATTGTATACTGTGCTGATAGCTTACGTGTGTGCCATACGATACTAAACGAATGATTCCTATTTCCTTATGTCGTCAGGGACGCGCTTCGTTCTGGGAGCGGAGTCCACAAGCGCGCTGGCGCAGGCGGCGGCGGCGCTGGTGACGGACGGCGCGCCGGGCGCCGTGGAGCGCGCGCGCGTGGCCGTGCGCGCCGCCGGCCGCCTGGCGCTGGAGGCCGCACGCGCGCCGCCCGCGCCCGCCGCGCTGCCCGCTCCGCCCGCGGCGCCGGCCGCGCCCGCCGCGCCGCTCAACGCGTCGTTGCCCTACGCCGCCGTGAACCTGGTGCAGCAGCGTGCCGACGCGCTCGCCTCGCACGCTGACAGTCGCGGTGGCGGGCTCGCCTCGCGCTTCTGACCGCAGCAGCGTGCCGCAGCCGACGCAATCGCCTCGTACTTCTGACCACAGCAGCGTGCCGCAGCCGACGCAATCGCCTCGTACTTCTGACCGCAGCAGCGTGCCGCAGCCGACGCAATCGCCTCGTACTTCTGACCGCAGCAGCGTGCCGCAGTCGACGCAATCGCCTCGTACTTCTGACCGCAGCAGCGTGCCGCAGTCGACGCAATCGCCTCGTACTTCTGACCACAGCAGCGTGCCGCAGCCGACGCAATCGCCTCGTACTTCTGACCGCAGCAGCGTGCCGCAGCCGACGCAATCGCCTCGTACTTCTGACCGCAGCAGCGTGCCGCAGTCGACGCAATCGCCTCGTACTTCTGACCGCAGCAGCGTGCCGCAGCCGACGCAATCGCCTCGCGCTTCTGACCAAACCACGCACTTGCACCTGCACTGACACGCTAGAGCTCGCCGAGTTTGACATACATGGAACCAAATAGTACAAGAGGCCATGACCAAAACCATGTCGCATCGTTTTACGACCAAAACCGTATAAAATCGTTAGTTTAGATGATTCTGAACCCGCCTCAGTGGGCGGCGCCGGTCAGAAACGTCTCAGTTTTATGGGAGTCCATTTCTGCTATGTCAAAAAAAATGGGCAGATGGTTTTATCATAAAAATATGTCTGATATTAAACACAGGTTTCGTAATTTTATTACGAAAAACCAGCCATGTGCGTGTCGGACTACGCACAATGAAGGGTTCCGTAGTTGGGATTAAATTCATTATCCCAAGAACAAACTTAACATTATAAATAAATAAATAAATGTAATTTATTTATTTATTTATTTACGGAGAACATGTTTTTCAACTATAAATAAATGTAATTTATTTATTTATAGTTCAAAAACATTTCTCCTATACATTCCAACAGTAAATGTAAGTTTGTACTCACAATATTGAGAGGTTTACCATGTTATTTTATGACCACAAACTTCTTATAGGTTTTCCTGTAATCTACAGGTATAGAACTATTTTCTGTATTTTTTTCAAAATTTTAGGCTCAGTAGTTTCAGAGATAAGGGGGGAACGGTCAATTTCCGTCTATTTTCTTAAATAACTTTAAAACTATTTATTTTATAATTATAAAAAAATATACTTGAGACTCTTCATTTGACCCTTTCATTTGATATGTCACGGTCAATCAATATGCCTAGCCTTTTCCCAACTATGTTGGGGTCGGCTTCCAGTCTAACCGGATGCAGCTGAATACCAGTATTTTACATGGAGCGACTGCCTGTCTGACCTCCACAACCTAGTAACTGGGTAATACGATACCCCTTGGTAAGACTGGTTATCAGACTTTCGGGCTTCTGACGACCCGTAACGACTGTCAAAGATCCACGAATGACAGCCGGGACCAACGGCTTAGCGTGCTTTCCGAGGCACGAAGGAGTCTCGGTATGTAAAGATGGTCACCCATCCACTGACCAACCCCGGCAAGCGTAGCTTAACCTCATGGATCGACCCGTGCGGCTGTTATTACTTAGCCACGAGCTCCTCGGTATGTCACGGTAAAGTTTGCAAAACTTTTTTTTTTATTTTCTTATTTGCCCCCTAAAAGTGACCCCCCTATTCAAAATTCATTTATTTACTTTAGCCGTAGGTACATGTTTTATTTTTATTTTATTTTATTTATTAGGGACAAAAAACAGTTACATGCTGCGGAATACAAGGAAATACTTAAATTAGGATTTAACAAACATGTCACCCACACCATTGTCCACATTTTAACTAAAGGTTAAAAGGGATGAAAGAAAAAAACCGGCCAAGTGCGTGTCGGATCACGCACAATGAAGGGTTCCGTAGTTGAAAAGAATTATTTATCCCAAAAACAAACTTAACATTAAAATCACAAAAATATTTTTTTTATATAATATGATCAAATTACAAATTACCAATTTTCGGACTTTTTCCTTTACTTATACTGTGAGACCTTGCTTCATGTCAAATTTCATTATTCTCGGTCAACGGGAAGTACCCCATAGGTTTTGATTTACTCGCGAGTATCAAACTATGTCGCTTAAATGGTCGTATTTTTTATTGCATTGACATAGAAGCTTGATTTTTTTAGATCTCCAAGAGACCATAGACTTACGTATTTGATATTAATTTCGACTTAATACCTTTACGCGTTCTGGAGAAAAAGACTCTTGACAGACTGACAGACTTGAAAATATTTTTTAATGTGATAGAATGACAAATTAACAATTTTCGGACTTTTTCCTTTATTTGTGCTGTGAGACCTTGCTTCTTGCCACATTTCATGATTCTAGGACAGCGGGAAGTACCCTAAGGCCGTGCGCTGCGTTAGGCGTGCGCACGGCGCGGGCGCCCGCGTGGCGTGCTGTTTTCATGTAATCTCATAGATCAGCGCAGCGCAGCACACATGAGATTGCATGAAAACAGCACGCCACGCGGGCGCCCGCGCCGTGCGCACGCCTAACGCAGCACACGGCCTAAAGGTTTTGATTTACTTGCGAGTATCAAAATATATCGCTTAAATGGCCGTATTTTTTATTGCGTTGACTTAGAAACTTGATTTTTTTAGAACTTCAAAGGACCATAAACTTACGTATTTGATACTAATTTCAACTTGATACCTCCACCCGTTCCTGAGAAAAAGGGTCTTGACAGACTGACAGACAGACAGACGGACAACGAAGTGATCCTATAAGGGTTCCGTTTTTCCTTTTGAGGTACGGAACCCTAAAAAAACTAAATAATAGTTGCTGTTACAATAATGCTGTGTTGCTAAGATTAGCTTCGCCAGATAAAACATCAAGAGCCATTTTCTTAAACAGTTGCTTAGATTGAGAAAATATATCCAGTTTCATAAAATACGTGTTATAAGTATCAACAAGGCGACGAAGAGGTGCTCGTGCCCCAGCGCTGGTCCTGCGTATGTCTGTATGGAACAGTTGAGGGAGGCGTACCCCCCTTCGAATAACACTTCTAGGTACCTTGAGACACAACTTGTCTGTTAGGTCCATACAATCAAATTGGTTGTTACATAATTATGCCGTGTAGCATCATGACATCAAGAAACAGCCGCCTGGTTCCCAGATCCTGAACGCCATACCGTTTCAATAGCTGCACGTAAGGTACCTTCGAATGGAAGCACTTATAGTTCACAGACCGTAAGAACTTTTTCTGTACCATTTCTATTCTAGTGCCGTACTTGTTGTAGAAAGGGTTCCAAATCGGAACGGCGTACTCTGACTGCGATCGCTGCAAAGTCTTATAAAGTGTTAAGAACGTAGAGGGCCGCACTAAGTCACGCTTGATCTCATGACGAAACCTGTACGGAACCGTACATTACTTTAGCGACTTACGCGCCGTGCATTCTGCACTCGCAGCATTTGTACATAATACATCTGATACGCCTTATTTACTATATTGGGTCACAGAAATCCATATCCCACCAAAAACATTTTCATGTAAAATGTTGCCAAGACGAGACCACAAATAGCTCGCACTGACAAAAAGCTATCAGATCTCATGTAGAGCCAAGCTTCTAACTCTACACGCCCTAACTCTACAAGCCCTAACTTCACAAACTCTACACCTCAGTCAAAATATGAGGCTTGGCCGTTTTTTACATTTTTCATGAGAAGTCGAAAACTATGCGGCCGAAAAAAAGGAAAAAAAATGTTTGAGAATGTGCAAGCAGCGTTCTTTCATATGACACCCCACATGCCCTAGTAGCCCCACTTTGATTTTTTAAGACCCCCTTTCAGTCCGTGTTGCAAAAAAAAAAAAAAATTAAATTCTTTCTTATTTGCAAAATACTTGGGTCAACGTCATCTAAAACTATTCTAAATTTCAAGTTGATAGCATTAGTAGTTCTTGAGATATCCAGCTGTGACAGACAGACAGACATACAAACAGACAGACAGACAGACAGTCAGACAGACAGACAGACAGACAGACAGACTGACTGACTGAGTGACACCATAAGGGTTCCTTTTTTACCATTTTGGTACGGAACCCTAAAAACCGCATCCAAATCGGTTCACCCGTTTAAGAGCTACGGTGCCACAGACATACACACACACACATAGTAGCGGTCAAACATAAACACCCCTCGTTTTGCGTCGGGGGTTAAAAATACACGCAGACGAAGTAACAACCTCAGCAACCTCTCAACAGCAACAACCTCGTAGTTACTTCACAACCAAGACTTCGACTGATTCACCTTCGATGGATTCACGTTGGTTTTTGCGTCGTGCCCTCGACAAACTGTATAAGCACTTACATACCTATGTAATTATGGTTTTTGCTGAAATTGTATCAAACGAATACTTACTATTTTCATAATTTTATGGAAATAATGATGATTAGCAACTAATGAGAGCGCGAGAACGATTGATGTAATTGCGCGTCAAATTACAGGAAATAATAAGTTATGAGACACGCTCATTAGTTTCAAGTTCCGCCGCGCCGGCCGCAGGCGCTCGGGTGCTCCGCCAGCACACTGCGCAGCTGGACGCAGCCGCACACACGCACAGTCGCACACACACATGTAGATAGTTCGCACACGTCGCGCGTCGTCACTCACTCTGCGCAGTAAACATGTTTTCAAACAGCATCGTAACTTATAGCACACAGATGCACAAATAGATAGAATGCGCGCGCACACAGCAGCGCACGAGCGCCAGTTGTTGTTGTTGTCGTCAGCGGAGCATGCGTCACGCGGGGCGGAGCCAGTGGGGGCGGGGGAGGCTCGAGTACTTTGTTTGTTTGTGGCAACAATTAACACATGCCTCACCAATAGAGTTATGCACTCACTTGCAGCATTCCTTTCTAATGCAATAAAACTTGTTATTTATACAGACTGTTGTTTCCCTTTTCCTTTCCCGCGCAGTGTGACGTCACGCAGTGTTTGCGGAATTAATGCATATGATTAATTTTAATGTAGCACAAAGCAAGAGTAAGTATCCTATGCCTACAGTAGGTAGACAAACAGAACGATACTAGTCTTATAGGTGTACCTACTAGCTTTTACCCGCGGCTTCGCCCGCGTGGATGTCGGAAAATATCCCACGGGAACATACTACTGGGATTAAAAGTACCTACCCTAAGTGTATATCCAAGTAAGCCGACGTTCGCACGGACGTAAAAATATCGCGGCGGGATTTTATCGCGCACTGGATTTTCAACTCTCAGTTTTGAGCCGAGCTTCGAGAATCCAACCTAACAACAACAGAGTGCATCCCAGCGTGACGAAAACACTGTTGGATTTTTAACTCTCAGCGCTAAGCAAAGCGTTGAAAATGCAGTTCGCTAAAAAAATCGCCGCTATATTTTTACGGCCGTGCGAACGTCGGCTAGACAATATCTTCTCGCACTGCTTATAATATAGCCGACGTTATTATATTATTAGGTACGTTATTAAACTCGAGGAGCGGCGTGCAGATTGATATCTGATTGCTGGAGGATAATAAATCTTAAAACCAAAAAATAGTAAACGGAAAATTACCAACTTGCATGCCTTTGAAAGCAACTTTAAAGCGAAAATGTAAAGCCTCTTTATTCCCTATCCCGTGGGAATTAAAAAAATATTAAGACTAAATGTTAATACGAACTACCCAATACCTTAAATCTCTTAAAAAGAGGTAAGTACGGTCCGGAGCAACTGGACAGATTAGCAACTGGACAGAGTATAGTCGTGAATAAATAAGTTTATAAACTATGAAACATAGGTATTAAATTTAAAGTGTTTATTCAAGGAAAGTCAAAAACACAAAGGCACGACCGCACGACAGTAGAATCTCTTACAATCTGTTGTATTGAGAATTTGTTTTAAGGTACGCAGTCCGATATTATATTTTGTACTTATCTGCATATCAATCAAAATAAACAAATACAAAAAAAAAAAAACCGGTCAAGAGCGAGTCGGACTCGCGCACCGAGGGTTCCGTTCCGATTTCTGAAAAAGCGTGCTATTTAGAGACATCGTTTTATTTTTCCTGTAATCTTTACATAAACTTCTATCACGTAGAATAATTTCAGATTTTTCTCTTTGCAAACTTCGGAGATATGGTCGTTAGGTATTTTTTTACATTTTCCATCAAAAGTCGAAAACAGTGCGGCCTAAAAAAAAGAAAAAAAAAAAAAGAGAATGTGCAAACAGCGCTCTTTCATATGATACCCCACATGCCCTAGTAGCTCCACTTTTAATTTTTAAGACCCCCTTTCAGTCCCTGTTGCAAAAAAAAAAAAAAATTATTTCTTTCATTTGCAAAATAGTTGGGTAAATGTCATCTAAAACTCTAATCTCTAAACTCTAATTTGCAAACAGGTGCAAACCCTGCCAATGATGAAAGTTGGTGGGTCCTAGGCCCTAGCGCTCCTAGCAGCGTGAACACACCCTCATTAATGTCACAGACCGCCAGATAGGTAAGTGTACTTATTCAGTAATAAAGAGCTGACGTCAGTGACACTGAAACAGACACGTGTAACGAACAATGCGTGCAGCTGGCGAAGCTTCCCAGCGCGTGCACGAGCAGCGCCTCGCGCGGCCGCCGGGGCTGCACCAGTGGGGCGTAAATACTGTCATTCGTGGATCTTTGACAGTCGTTACGGGTCGTCAGAAGCCTGAAAGTCTGACAACCAGTCTTAACAAGGGGTATCGTATTACCCCGTAACTGGGTTGTGGAGGTCAAATAGGCAGGCAGTCGCTGCATGTAAAATACTGGTATTCAGCTGAATCCGGTTAGACTGGAAGCCGACTCCAACATAGTTGGGAAAAGTATAGGCAGATTGACTGATATAGCACAGATGACCCTGCATTAGAACCGCGAATCCATAGAAAACCATTCACTCCTCTGACAGAACTGCGAGTGCCCGGAGAAAATCAATCTGCATAGGTAGGTAGGTAAGTAACCTGTGGCAGTGCGCTCGTGACCTTGTCCGTAAAGAGCAAATGAATCCGCAGCCAGCAATTAAGTTTCGCCTTCATTTCCTGTTCACAATATGTAATTGCAACAGTCGCAGGCATGCGGCCGACTGGTGAGCGGTGAGCACGGCGCTTCTCAGAACTGCCACGTGACCGAACGTGACATGTTTACATTCACACGGAGGCGAGGTCTTCCCGCTGCCGCCACACGGCACTCGCTGCAGAAGTGCCACGCCTGATAGTCTTCAGCGAGGAACTAAGGACTAATAATGCAACTAACTGGTGCCGCCCCAGCTTCGCACGATTTTACAACTTGACAAAACATCGAGATTTCTTAATTATAAAATAAAAAATAAAATAAAAATGTTTATTGCATTTAAACAAATTCTTAGCTCACATGAGTTAGGAGATTGCTTGTGATAGGTGACTCCGCCCTTCCGCTTAACATAATCACAGGTATGCAATTGTTAACAAAAACAAAAGATAAACCAAAATAATTAGAAATACAAAATACAACAAGGAGCGCATTTGTGTGTTGTGTATGAGTGAATTTTTGAACGTGTGTGTGTGTGTGTGTGAGTGTGAGAGAGAGGATATGTGTTCGTGTGTAATGGAGTGAGCGTGGAATTGAATACATGAGTTTATTTTATAAGGGTTTCTGTTTAGGATTAGGTTAGGTTAATTAATTATACAGGGTGAAATTGAATAGATGCGACAAAATTTAAGGGGGTGTTCTACGCATCAATATGAACAACTTTTACTATGGGACCAAACCTGAAATCGCGAAAAAAAAATCAGCTCTTCAGTACATTTTGACGAATTATGCGAACATGAAATGTACTGAATAGCTGATTTTTTTTCGCGATTTCAGGTTTGGTCCCATAGTAAAAGTTGTTCATATTGATGCGTAGAACACCCCCTTAAATTTTGTCGCATCTATTCAATTTCACCCTGTATAGTTACGTCTGTACCTTAGGCTGGAACACATAAACACAAACTTTCCGGAATAAATTCTCTATACTTAAATGTTAAAAACAACGTCAGAATCCGTTGCGTAGAAGAACAATGCGGTGACCTTAGGCGGTGACACAGACAAAAACGAATAGCGACTTTGCTATATCCAATTTTTTTTGTAATTATGTAAATGCAAATCGCAACTGTCTGCAATAGTGACAAAACGTGTTTTGTCGGCTTAGTAGGAGTGACATCAGGTCCGTTGTGTGTGAGCCTTCGGTACGTAGGACTTGCATGGTGTCGTGATCGTGTTGTTGCTCTCCAGTGCAGCAGTGGCGACGCTTGCGCTAATCATTACGAGCAGCTGATAAATTAACTAGATAGCCGCACTTCGTGTGTGCCTGTGTTATGTGATTCAACAACATCCTCTCGGTCCATTCTACGGATGGACGTACTTACCTAAGTCATGTCACCATTGTACTATACAATACATAATGGGAATACAGAGGTATAAATTGTAACATTATTTGTTGATATTTCGGTAAAAAATTAGTATCGCTTGGCATGAGGAGGGGGTGGGGGGAGGGGGAGTCCCCCTCCTGGCACCACTCCCATGAAAAGTTAACGCACTGTTCCTGAGTAAAACAAATTATTGTAACCTAACCTCAAGTTGCTTCTGCATCGTCTCCAGCGCTGCGAGAAGTGCAGCCCCTTCGCCTTACGTAACAAAGGACAGGCACCCACGCTCAGCTCCGCAGCTTGCTCCGCCGCTGCGGCTCGCCGGCTGCCTATGCTTTGTTACAGCGGGCGGGGCGGGGGTCGCCCTCGCTGCGGCCGGTAGCAACTGCTGCAACTTAGGTTTAGGCTGAAAGGTGGGTTAGGTTGTAGAGCCGCACAATGCTGTCGTTGAGGCTGCGGCACACGTGGCTGCGGTCAGAGCAGTGACGTGCCACGGGACGTTATCGCGGCCCCGCGCGCCGCCGCCAGCCACTTGCGCAAACATCTATGATAACTACGTAAACATAACTCAAACTCAAACTCAAACTCAAAGCATTTATTTCAATTAAACCAATTACAGGCACTTTTGAATTGTCAAAGAGTCGGTCAGTAGGTAAGTCAGAAAGTTGAAGCTAGTTGCCCATTCCAAAACGTAGATCTATGGAGAAGAACGGGCAAGAAACTCCACGGACACTCTTTTAAATCAAAATATAGTTACAAAATATTGGTTACATCATTCATGTTGAAATTATACATGTGAGAACGATGAACGTTAAAAGCGTCCGTAATAAAAAAATAAAAAAAAACAATTCAAAATTAAAATTAAAATAAGCCGTGGCAGCTAAGATATGACCAGCCTCCACCAACAGCGCCCGTTCACAAACCTGATGTATGGATTCGTTAAATGATCCAACACACGCGCCACCATCAGCGAGGCATTAGAGTGAGCATGACATACGATTTCGTGCGCCATTTCTATGTAATCACATTCCATGTAAACAACTATCCTCTAAATCCTGACATGTTTTAATGACGCTTTTTGTATTTTATTTTTTAGATGCAATGTTTTGGCAACAGTTGAAGATTCAATCGAATCTTTCGCTGTTTTCACGTTGCGTTGGGCGAAATAATTTTATAAACAAAAGTTATTCTCAAATTATTTTAAGTACCTACCTACCTACTTTGTTTTAATAACCTACTAGCGACCCGGCCCTGCTTCGCTCGCTTTTTACGACTTGACAAAACATGAGGGTTCCTATATTATATACTAGCTGTTGCCCGCGGCTTCGCCCGCGGGGATGTCGGAAATTGTCTCACGGGAACGTACTACCGGAATAAAAAGTATCCTATGTGCTAACCCAGGTCAATAGTCTATCTCTATCCCTTTCATCCAAATCCGTTCAGCCGTTAAGATGTGATAAGGTAACAGGCCGAGTTACTTTTGCATTTATAACTAATCCTCCCTCTCCCCCTCACCACAACTTCCCCTCGCCCCTTCCCCCTCAGCGCCTTCCCTTTCCCTCTCCTCTCATCCTCCTCACCGCTCCCTATTACCCCCTCCCCTCCACTCTCCATCCACTTCCCCTCTCACCACCTTCACCGCATCACTTTTTCGCTAACCTCCCCAACCCCCTCTCACACGCCCTTCACCGTGTCCCCCTCCTCCTCCCCTCACCACATCGTCCTCTCCCTATCTCCTTCACCTCAAAATCACCAAAACCTCCCCTCTCCCCTCACTCCCTCCTCACCACACCCTCACCAACCATTCCCCTCAACATCACCAACATCTCCCCCTCTCACCTCACCCTCACCAACCCCTCCCCTCACTCCTTCCCCTATCCCTCTTCCCCTCCCCAAACCCTCACCAACCTCTCCTCCTCTCCCTCCTCACCACTCCTCCCCTACCCCTTCCCTCCTCTTCACCAACTGCTCCCTCGGGGTATTTTCATAAACTGTATTTCCTGATTTCACGCCCAAAGGGATGGATTTAAAAAAATCGTAATCTAGAAAGACACTTTAAGGTGTAAACTCATCCCCCTCTCACCCTCTCCCACTCTCTGACCACCTCTCAACCCTCCTCCCCTCTCACACCCCTCCCATTCTAAGCCCTCTCACCGTCCCCTATCGTCACCCTCATCTCCACCTCTCACCCTCCCCATCCAGCTTTCTCCCTCACCACATTCCTTTCCCGCTAACCTCCCCCTCTCTCAGGGTGTGAGAGGGGTCTCACACCCTCTTCACCGCTTTCCCTCCCCTCACCCTCACCAACTCATCCGCTACCCCTCTCCCACCTCTCTCACTCCCTTCATAATCCTCCCCTCTCCTTCCTCACTACCCTTCACCACCCTCTCCCCCTCATCATCCCCTCCCCATCCCCTATTCCCTCCTTACCACCCCCTGCCCTTTCCCCTTTCCATACCCACCACCCCTTCTCCTTCTCCCTATCTTTCCCCCTCTCCTTTCCCCACCCTCTCTACCCTTCTATCTGGAGGAAAAACTTTATTACTTGCTTAGGCAAGTATTTGTGCCAAGTTTCAAGTTAATTAACCAAATGAATAAGATTTTCCATATAAACTAATTTTTCCATATTACTAACTGAAAGATTATTTACACCAATTTTCGAGTTAATCAAGCCCCGCAGTAAAATATGCCCTGTGAAATTGACTACCCCTTTGCACACCTTTAGGGGTAGATTATCGAAATACCCTGATACACGTTATTCTTAATTTTTAGTCTCAAGTATAAATACTGAGTTTCGGGTTAATCGGACTGCGCGTTAAAATTCCTCCGTACAAACTTTGACACCCCCCCGTCCCTCCTGAGGGGGTCGTTTAGGAAAACTAAAAATTACATCAGCTGTTCAGTACATTTTGACGAATTATGCGAACAGAAATGTACTGAACAGCTGATTTTTTTTTCGCGATTTCAGTTTTGGTCCCATAGTAAAAGTTATTTATAATGATGAGTACAATGACCTCTTAAGAGGTTTTGCGCAATTAACGTTACACGTTGTATATTTAGATTTAGAAGAAGAACATAAGTGTAGATATAAATTTAATATTTTTATCGACATGATGGCATGTGGCACATCACTGGCATGTGGCACATCACTGGCATGATAACTATTATCGTACTGGTCCCCTGACATTACTGATGTTACTTGTACTTATAGAAACAATATTACAATTAAATAAAGGTTGATTAAGTACAAGTAGTACACACATGGCTACTGGCTAGCTAGTTGGTAGCCCAGTGACCCCGCTTTATCGGTCAATGTCACCTTGGATAACGCTCGCGGGGCACGCGCTGCGGCGCTCCGCGATCGTACACATTGACGACTACAATAGTACCTATGTTATCTCACATCATTCGTTCAGTTACCCACTTAACAAAATAATACGCGTTTAATCAGCATAGCAATGTAGTCATTTATTATACAGGTTGAATATAAAGTTCCTACAACAAAGAAGCTAATCAACATTCCTGTCAGTGTTTCGGACTGCGTGGGCTCTGGGTTTATTGCCGTCGCTCCACCGCAGCAGTGGGCGCCGGGCACTGTGGGCCTGCGCACTGGGCACTGCGGCTGCGGGCGCGCTGGGCACTGTGGGCCTGCGCACGGCACTGCGGCTGCGGGCTTCGCGGTTCCACTCTGATACTACATTATTTTCTATTTTGTGAATGTGAGAACGTTGTAGGCCATTGATGTATAAATAAGGTAGATATGGTTCGCGCTCCTCGTACGTGGACCGCATAAATTGTGTTATGCACACAATTGACATTAGTCACAATTGAACTGGCGTTTCGGTGCATATAGTCGTGCGCCGAGTCCAGGTTTAGTGATTGCGATGTTAGCGCGTAACATATCTACCTCTAATATATCAATGTTGTAGGCCTATAAATAGTCTTATAGTCCACTCAACGAATAACCCAAGCTAAGCCATGTTAGTTACGGCCGCGAATCATAATTTAATCAACATACAACCTGACACTGACCTGCAAATTGCAAAAAACGTAAGAAAATTTTAATTTCGCGCTACCTCAGCGCCGCGTGGATGTCGCAACTTATCCCACGAGAACCTACAACCGGGATAAAAGTATCCTATGTGTTAATCCAGGTTATAATCTATCCGTGTGCCAAATTTCATACAAATTTCAAGAAACATGTTCACAAACTTTCACATTTATAATATTAGTAGGATTATACCATTTAACTCTTCATCCGTTTAGGCGGTGAAGGTCCTGACAAGGGTTCTTTTTCCAAGGCACCTCATCCTCATTGGAGGGTTCATGCTGAACGGGCTGCTTGTTAGACTTTCACACGGCCTAAACTGATGAACACTTAAATGGTATAATCCTATTAGTAATAAAAAAAACCGGTCAAGAGCGAGTCGGACTGGCGCACCGAGGGTTCTGTTTCGATTTCTGAAAAAGTGTGCTATTTAGAGACATCGTTTTATTTTTCCTGTAATCTTTACATAAACTTCTATCAATAGAATAATTTCAGATTTTTCGCTTTGCAAACTTCGGAGATAACGGGGGGAACGGTATTTTTTTTTACATTTTTCATCAAAAGTCGAAAACTATGCGGCCTAAAAAAACTAAAAAAATGTTTGAGAATGTGCAAACAGCGCTCTTTCATATGATACCCCACATGCCCTAGTAGCCCCACTTTGATTTTTTAAGATTAAATTTATATTTTTAATTCTTTCTTATTTGCAAAATAGTTGGGTAAATGTCATCTAAAACTGTTCCAAATTTCAAGTCGATAGCATTAGTAGTTCTTGAGATATCCAGCTGTGACAGACAGACAGACTGAGTACACCATAAGGGTTCCTTTTTTACCATTTTGGTACGGAACCTTAAAAATGTGAAAATTTGTGAAGATGTTTGGATGTTTGTTATTCAGTCACGCAAAAACGGCTGAACGGATTCGTTTGTTGTTGTTTGGATTTGTTTGTTTGTTGTGTTCGTTCCCCACAAAACCGTCGAGGCTCACGGCAGCTCGTGATTGGACCACGAGCTACCTCGACAGGTATTTAAATTATGTTAAGAACTTACTAAGCTAAAAATTGATTTAAATATAGCATTTTGTCATAAATCTATATTTAAACGAAGCGCGTTTAGTTCCGGTGCGCGTGAGAGTCTTGTATCTCGCCCGTCTACCTAGACAGCTGGGTATATTCCCCATGTCCACCACCCGTTTGGCCACCACTGAGGGACAGCGAAACAACTTGTAAAAATAATTCCCGCTGTCCACCACATAATGGTTAAAATAGGTCGAATCTGTTCCAAAACCGAATCGGGGCACCCCGACTTTACGTAGGTAGTCTTTTGGCTGCTACCCTAGAGTGTATATATAAAAACCGGAGGCGCGAAGGCAGAGCAACCCCCGCCTGCTGTAACAAAGCATAGGCACCCGCGCGAGCCGCAGCGGCTGAGGCTGGCCGCCGCAGGCGACCAACTAGCCGAAGCTGCGGAGGTGAGCATGGGTGCCTGTCCTTTGTTACGTAAGAGCGAAGGGGCTGCACTTCCCGCAGCGCCGGACACGTGCAGAAGCAACTTTAAAGTGTTTTGAAGTTAGATCTGTCTCCCAGTGGTGGACAACGGGAATCATTTTTAAAAGTTGTTTCGCTGTCCCCCAGTGGTGGCCGAACAGGTGGTGCACATCGGGAATGAACGGACAGATGTAACGCCGTTTCACTTACATACCGAGCTAAACCACGCTTCGATGTATCCTCTTAAACTTAACTCACTGACAAAACCACACGGTGTTCATCAACTCCTATCCAGAGCGCTGGAGTCTATCGCAGTTAATCATGCTCTCGCGGAGCAGTAGCTACTATTGGTCCGCATGACTTTCATACGGACCCCAAACTCCTCAAAGCCGTCACCCGCAGGCGGCAGAGGGAAACCCTATCCGATCTGTTTGACCTGGAGTGGAGCCGGGAACATTCGCGTGCGGCACCACGACAGTGGTGGTGTATATTGAATGTGTTTGGGCGGTGCTGGCTCGCACGACGTATCGACTGATATGATGCTCATCGAACTCGGCATGCTACAATACACGCGAATGCTCCCTACGAGTACTATTGTATCGACAGGCAACGCGCTGCTGGTTATTAACAGCTGATCCCCGAGCGAGAGCTGCTCTGCCGACGCTGATACAAAATACGAAAAGTAGGCATTTATAATACGAGTGTTTTATTTACCACCAGATAGTATTAGTGTTTTGCAGCTCGTTGGAAGCTCGCTGGCGTCTATTTATACGAGAGTTAGGATTTCAAAAGCATCACGTTATTGTTGCACAAACTGTGAGCTTCACAAGAATGCGCGGCTGTGCGGCACGGGCACAGCTGCTGGTGCTGCGCGGCCGTGCGGCACGGGCACAGCTGCTGGTGCTGCGCGGCTGTGCGGCACGGGCACAGCTGCTGGTGCTGCGCGGCTGTGCGGCACGGGCACAGCTGCTGGTGCTGCGCGGCTGTGCGGCACGGGCACAGCTGCTGGTGCTGCGCGGCTGTGCGGCACGGGCACAGCTGCTGGTGCTGCGCGGCTGTGCGGCACGGGCACAGCTGCTGATGTTGCTGGCTGCTGGAATAACAGTGCATAACATCACTCGCTGTTCTTTGTTGAGACGAGCTGATGACGTCACCCGATGACTGAACCTCGTGTCAGTGTTTACTAAGTCTGCTGCTGTGCGGTTCCGCTATTTGATAATTTTCTTCCAGAGAGAAGCTACACATGACAGCCACCAACCGGAACGAGCCGATGCCAGCGCTGCAGGAGACACCATGAGGCAAGTGCTCGACCACACCACAAGAATGCGCGGCTATTCATTTATTTATAAAAGAGAGAGTGAATTATTGACAGCATCGCGCCCGTGTGTGCGTTCTACAATGATGTGCTGCGTGTGACACGTGTGTGTGTAGCAGTTGATCTGCGGCGCGCGGTCAGCTATTTCGGTAACACTTTCACTGCTGAAGGCCGCGGTGACATGACGTCACTCTTGCGGACACAACAGTTATTTATTTACATTTAGTACTCTCACAGTGTGCTCGTGGCTAAGTTATAACAGCCGCACGGGTCGATCCACCAGGATAAGCTACGCTTGCCGGGGTTGGTCAGTGGATGGGTGACCATCTTTGCATACTGAGACTCCTCCGTGCCTCGGAAAGCACGTTGAGCCGTTGGTCCCGGCTGTCATTCGTGAATCTTTGACAGTCGTTACGGGTCGTCAGAAGCCCGAAAGTCTGACAACCTGCAGTCTTACCAATCAATCTGCCGAGCCTTTTCCTAACTATGTTGGGGTCGGCTTCCAGTCTAACCGGATGCAGCTGAATACCTACCTGTACTTTACATGGAGCGACTGCCTATCTGACCTCCACAACCCAGTGACTGGGTAATACGATACCCCTTGGTAAGACTGGTTGTCAGACTTTAGGGATTCTGACGACCCGACCATAACAACCGTCAAAATTCACAAATGACAGCCGGTACCAACGGCTTAACGTGCTTTCCGAGGCACGGACAAGTCTCAGTATGTAAAGATGGTCACCCATCCACTGACCAACCCCGGCAATTGTAGCTTATCCTAGTGGATCGACCCATGCGGCTGTTACTATCTACTTAGCCGCGAGCTCCTCAAGACAACCAGTCTTACGAAACAGTCGTTAGGTACTTAAGCCTGACAGCCTGACAACCAGTTTTACCAAGGGGTATCGTATTACTCAGTAACTGGGTTTTGGAGTTCAGACATGGCAGTCGCTCCATGTTAAATACTTGTACTTAATCAGCTGCATCCGGTTAGACTGGAAGCCGACCCCAACATAGATGGGATTCCCAACTGTATTGTTGTTGTTTACTATTATATGTCCCGGAGGGAAAACACCAGGCAGGCGATAAGGAATCTCGGCGTGCACCGGTGTGAGTGTGTGTGAGTGTGTGTGAGTGTGCTGTGTCACCCTGTACCATCTACAGGTCTGTGAGAATGGCAAGCGGCGGCGGCGCAGGCAGCTGTGGCCCGCACCTCCCGCACCTCCCGCACCTCCCGCACCTCCCGCACCTCCACGTTAACACGACGAGAACAATAAGTAGGTACATGTTGCTCCGCTTTCATACACTCCGAACAAAACGTTTCAACATAATACAAGTATTTGACAATGTTCCAATAGATTTGGTCTCGAAAAACTTTAATTGTTTTGTTTACAGCAAAAGTTCTCAACACTTCAAGTGTTCAATTGTGGTATTTTAATGATACTTGCCACTGTGTGAAACAATACTAATAAACTACTCACTATTTCTACGAGATGGCGCAAAAAATACTAACTACATTCTTTTCTCCGATATAATGATCGGACTATCAGATACAATGAGGTATTATAATACGAGAGGCGCAGCGTCCTACACAAAAATTCAGAAAAACGTACCGACTTACGAGTCTAAAGACGTAGCTTTGAAACGGATACATAAATATGTCAATCTGTCAAAATAATCTATGTTTGTCTCACTTCTTCTACCGTCAAACTAATTACGTTGGAATGAGACAAGACATTGTTACCGGAAATATAGACAGAGTTGCCAACGATCAACATAATTTCCACAGAATTTAATGAAGGTTTTTATTGAATCAATTAAAATGCAAGGTTGTAATATGGAACTTTCAATAGATTAAAGATTTAAAGAAATTAAAAAGGATTAGGTACATAATTTTATTATAAGAAGAAAAAATGCTTAGTCGGTTTTTTTACATAAAAGTCTTATATTTTTATCCACTCCTCCATGTGCTTCTGATCTTGTACCCTGGAAAACAAATAAGAGATCACTCTGTCTAGTACTGCACCTATTGACGTGTTTACGATGAATGTATGTTGCGATGAAATAACGTAAATTAATAGAGAGTAGCTGTGTCGATCCATTTTAATAATAATAAAAACCGGCCAAGCGCGTGTGGACCGCGCAAAATGAAGGGCTCCGTAATTGAAAAGAATGTATCCCAAAAACCAACTTAACATTTGTAGTTGAAAAACAAGAAATCCCAAAAAAAATATGTTTATGCGATAAAATGACAAAATAACGATTTTCGGACTTTTCCTTTACTTGTGCTGTGAGACCTTGCTTCTTGCCAAATTTCATGATTCTAGGTCAAAAGGTAAGTACCTTATAGGTTTTGATTTACTTGCGAGTATCAAAATATGTTGCATAAATGGCCGTATTTTTTTACTGCGTAGACTTAGAAGCTGGATTTTTTTTGAGCTTCAAGGCATCATAGAGGACTTACGTATTTGATATTAATTTACTTGATACCTCCATGCGTTCCTGATAAAAAAGGTCTTGACAGACAGTCAGACAGACAGACGGACAACAAAGTGATCCTATAAAGGTTCCGTATTTCCTTTTGAGGTACGGAACCCTAAAAAAGTACCTACGTCATTTAAAAGAAATTACGACGACTGTTCTGGGTTACTGAGTTAGATAAGTTTATCAATCTTAAAAATTCTGAAAGGTATCTTGGATTTATAAACTAACTTGTATTTTATTTTTGGATAATCTGACTATAATTCAGCAAAGTTACTTGTGAAATGTATTACCTCTTGCCTAATTAATCTTTTCAGACCGTGACATACAAATTTTAATCGCAAATTTCACTATTTTGATATTTTTATCGCTAAGAAATTGCTCAGTTGACGTCAAGCTGGCAACTGAACTCAGATATGCCTGCGGGTAGTAACGCTTCGACGCCGTATACTACTGATCTAGTACTATATAACATCATTGATCAGATACATGGAGGTTCTATATCCCGGCCCCTTCCAGCCCTCCGCGCCCCCCGCCGCAGCAGCACAGCGAGGTACTACAGACGAGGGCAGCGTCGCCACCTGAACACAAATACTCTTCACAATAGCATAAAAATAGATAAGCAATATAAACAAACGGATAGTCGCCGGATTATAAAAATAGTGTATCAAGAGTTGCCAAATCGTTGTCAGGAGAGAGAAGTAGTTTGTACCGCGCATCGCAACACGAATCCGTGTTCAAGTCTCTTACATTTCATACTATGACCTATGCTCTACCAGCACGACTGCCCGACACATTTGAGCCACCATCACACAGCGCTCATGGTGCTGACGGTGCCAGCCGCATGGGAACCGGACCCCGTGCCGTAGCGCGCCTACCTCGGCCCGCAGGCCGGCTGACTGACTGCGGCTCGCCCGTGACGGAAGCACTTCCTTCGACGGTCTTGTGAAATCAACCAAAGATATTAGGTCTTTACCTATGAAATTGCCGTTCTGCAGTACTGGCCATTTCAAATCAAAATAATTTTTGTTTGGCTAAGAATTCTAATTTCAAATTAATTTTATTTTAAAAACATGGATTTTTTTTCCAAAAGTAGTCACTTGTTTATTGATTAGTGTTACATTTTCATCGCATTTCAATCTTTTTCGTCATCATGGATACGTTAAAAATTCGAGTAATTATGGAATATGAGTACCGTCGTGGCAGCAAAGCGGCACAAGCGGCACGCAACATCAACGACGTTTAAGGAGCTAACACTACAAACCAACGCACCACCTGTTATTGGTTTGCTCGCTTCCGTTCTGGAAATTTCGACCTGAAAAATGAACCTCGCGGTCGTCCGAAGACTTTGGTCGACAATTACGAATTAAAGGCGATTGTGGAAGCTGATGATACACAATCTACGGCTGAATTAGCAGCAGCTTTCGACGTTAGCGTCAAAACAATATTGGTCCATTTGCGTCAAATTGGCAAGGTAAAAAAGCTTGACAAATGGGTGCCCCACGAACTCAATGATCGCCAGCGCGAAGTACGCGTCGAGACGTGCTTTGCACTGCTCAACAGACACACAAATGAAGGAATTTTGAACCGCATTATTACCTGCGATGAAAAATGGATTCTGTTTGATAACCGCAAGCGCTCAGCAAGTTGGTTGGATCCTGGTTCAGCACCTAAACAATGCCCTAAACGAAAACTTACCCCTAGAAAAGTGATGGTCACTGTTTGGTGGTCTAGCGCCGGTGTGATTCATCACAGCTTCTTACCAAACGGGGTGAGCATTACTGCAGATGTGTACTGTGAAGAACTGAACACAATGATGGAGAAGCTGGCACATCTCCAACCAGCATTGGTCAATCGCTCGTATCCGCTGCTCCTGCACGACAACGCGCGACCTCATACTGCACAGCAGACGGTCTCCAAGTTGCAAGAACTGGGGTTGGAAGCTCTCCGTCATCCGCCCTACTCACCAGACCTTGCGCCTACAGACTACTACTTTTTCCAGAATTTGGATAACTTCTTGGCGGGAAAAAAATTCAACACCCGAGAGGCAGTACAAAATGCCTTTGAAGAATTTGTTGCCTCCCGACCAGCTGATTTCTTTAAGAAGGGCATCAATAAACTGCCACTGCGTTGGCAAAGATGCATTGATTGCATGGGTGATTACTTCGATTAATACAAATAAAAAATACATGAAAAAAAATCGTTTAATTTTTGTTCATACAAAACGGCAATTTCATAGGTATACATATTATTAATAAACCGGTCAAGAGCGAGTCGGGCTCGCGCACCGAGGGTACCGTACCATCAAATATTTTTTTTATACGGGATGAAATTTAAAACATGTTTCAAATTGAAATGGGAGATTGTACTCATCATTATGAACAACTTTTACTATGGGACCAAACCTGGAATCGTGAAAAAATAAAAACCGGTCAAGAGCGAGTCGGACTTGCGCACCGAGGGTTCCGTTCCGATTTCTGAAAAGGTGTGCTACTTAGAGACATCGTTTTATTTAACTTGCATGTATGTATGTATGTTCGCGTGGAATCTTGCTACTCAATTTTGAAGCAGATATCTTCAACCGATTGAGCTGAAATTTTGTATACACGCTTAGTTTGGATGACATTACACGATAAGCTATGTGCATTCTAAATCCAATATGGCGGACCATCCAAGATCGCGGAATAGTTATTTTTAATGCATTTATACAATATGGGTGTCCAATGAAAGGGCTTGTTGAGAGTAACTCGAAAAATAATGTGACGTCATTCTAAATCCAATATGGCGGAACATCTAAGATGGTGGAATAGTTATTTTTTATGCACTTCTGCACTAATGGTATCAAATAAAAGGGCTTGCCGAGAATAGGTAACTAGAAAAATATTCTGACATCACTCTTAATCCAATATTGTGGACTTTTGAAGTTTTTTATGCTTTCCTATAGTATGGGTAACGCTTCGTTGCCACTAGTTCTATTATTTGTTCCATGATGGAACTAGTGATAATTTTTTATTGCCACTAGGTTCCATTTTGAATGAATCTGGAAATAATGGAACTAATGGTGAATGGTATATCACTAGTTCCATCATGGAACTTGTGAATTTTTTTAAGGGTGTAAAACACTATAGGTAAAAAAAAACACTTAAAACGATAATGAGGTCAAAATGAAAATCCAAGATGGCGGCTGCTAAAATTTCCTAATTTTTCGTCATGGGTGTCGTTTCCATGGTTTTAGAGGGTGCTGAAAACGATACTGATGTCAAAATGAAAATCCAAGATGGCGGCTGCTAAAATTTTATTAATTTTTCGTCATAGGTGTCGTTTCCATGGTTTTAGAGGGTGCTGAAAACGATACTGAGGTCAAAATGACAATCCAAGATGGCGGGTGCGAAAATTTCCTAATTTTTTGTCAAGGGTGTCGTTTCCATTGTTTTAGAGGGTGCTGAAAACGATACTGATGTCAAAATGAAAATCCGAAAATTTCGCTGGTTAAAGGTTCGCTGAGAATAAAAATGAGATGAACAGACTCAGAAACCTAGCCAGCGATAACTAAAAAGTAAAAAATAAATTAAAAGCAAAAAACCTTTTTTAAAAAAAGCTTTTATTTAAAAGAAGAAAATAAAATTTTCTTTTAAAATTTTAACTATCAACTTATAACCTCATTATACACAATTTATATGATCACAAAAGCTTGTCGCGAGGTTTGCGTAAGTACTTATAAGTATTTACTTAAATTGAAATTTAAAAAAAAATAACTTAGCAGATTAAGTTACTCAATTAACTAAGTAGGTACTAGTTTATTTACACAAGTAAATCGCGCGACAAGCTTTTATGATCATCTAAATTGTGTATAATGAGGTTATAAGTTCATAGTTAAAATTTTAAAAGCAAAATTTTATTTTCTTCTTTTAAATAAATAAATAAAAGGTTTTTTTTAAAAAAGGTTTTTGCTTTTAATTTATTTTTGGGTAACAATGCGATCTCGATCACATCTAAATACAAGGTAACGTTGGTCAATTTTGTTATCTGAGATATCGGGTGTCAGCCAGGTCTCGGTGAAAACAATAACGTCATAAGCATTCGCAAAAATATTCAAGTACAATGTGTTCAGCTTAGTCCTGAATTCCTGATCCCTCGGCAGTTCGGGTAATATACAGATACTCGTATATGGTTTAACTTTTATATCAATGGTGATGACAAACGAAGCTTATAAACTACATAAAAAAGAACCGCATAAACATTTCCCAGCTGTGCCGTCAAGTTCATACGTGATTGGGTAGCGGCCGCGGCGCACGACTCAACACTAGTACTACGGAGGCCCACGTGACTGAGTGCCACTGATCATGAATTATTAATGTCGTGCCAAATTATTCGCTTAATTATACACATTTGTCTGCATTTGTGTATTGAAACAATAGGTTTGGTTGCTTTTATTTTCTTGCGGGACTCGATTTTTGGCTAAAATAAAATTTGTATGTAGCATACTTAGTTGTATCGCGCATATCGTTCATCGAGTAAACCTTCGGTCGTCCTATCGTTTGTTGAGAAAACAATCAGTCGCACACTGACGTGAGTAAGTCGAGCTGTCGCACCACTGATGGCCGCCATAACGTACTGGCGACATTTGTCGTGCGTGCTTGTCGCAACTATGTTGCGGATCCGGCTCGCAGCTGGCGCTTCACCGCCCGTGTGCAGAATTGCCAATGCCGCGACCTCTTTTAGGCTTTTAGAGAGGAATTTGATAGTGGTTAAGTGTGGTCAACAACAACAAAAACAACAAGAACAAGAACAACTTTATTTATTTTTAGGGCTCCATACCGGAGGGGGGCCAAACGGAACCCTATTATTAAGCCTCCGCTGTCAATCCGTCCATCCGTCTGTCTGTCAACGGGCTGTATCTCTAAACGGTTTCAATTAGGTATCACAAATTATGTGTTTCTAATGCCGCTAAGTGTAACAACAAATATTTGATGCTGCAAGCTTTCTCCGACAGTCGTTTCTCCTTTGGACTGTTCACCGACAGGACGTTTCGTTTTTGAGAGATTCGTCGATAGAACGTTTTTCACCGATGGACGTTTCGCCGACAGAATGGTTCGCATCTGTTTGTTTCGACGACAGAACTTTTCAACTATGGAATATTCGCCGTCAGATCGTTTTGTCTACGATTTTTTTGACATGGCTTTTTCACTACTTAACTATTTAAGTACATGAAATTTTTATAATTTTTTTTCATAACATTTTTTTTTAACATTTTTATTTTTTTTTATTTCTATAGTTAAGTAGTGAAAAAGCCATGTCAAAAAAATCGAAGACAAAACGATCTGACGATCTGAATTAACTAAGTATAGAAATCAAAAAAAGAAAAAAAAATGATAAAAAAAAATGTTATGGAAAAAATTATATGTAAATAAGTAGTGAAAAAGCCACGTCGAAAAAATCGTAGTTAAAACGATTTGTCGGCGAAACGTCCATCCGTGAAACGTTCTATTGAGGAATCTCTCAAAAACGAAACGTCCTGTCGGTGAACAGTCCAAAGGAGAAACGACTGTCGGAGAAAGCTTGCAGAATCCAAATATCTACCTAAGAAAAATAAAGTAAAGAGAACAAGTAATTTAAAAAACTCAAAAAACCCAACTGCGTACTAAAATAGGTCATCTTGTTTCCATATTTTAAAGTTCACTTTTTACGCAGTCGTGTTTTTTGATTTATTATAATGTTAGAATTTTTAGAGTTCCGTACCTCAAAAGAAAAAAACTGAACGCTTATAGGATCACTCGTGTGTCTGTCTGTCTGTCACAGCCAGTTTGCTCCGAATCTAATGGACCGATTAAGTTAAAATTTGGTACACATATGGATTTCTGTGACCCAAACACGTATGGCCCAATGCGTATGGCTAAAGTAAATAAATTAATTTTGAATATGGGGGTCACTTTTAGGGGGCAAATAAAAAAAAATAAAAAAGTTTTGTAAAATGTACCGTGTGACGTATAAAATGAAAGAACTTACTATGAAGGTCTCAAATATATTTTTTTTATAATTTTAAAATAAATTATTTTAAAGTTATTTAAGAAAATAGACGAAAATTCACCATTCTCCCCCTTAACTCCGAAACTAGTAAGCCTAAAATTTTGAAAAAAATACAGAAAATAGTTCTATACCTGTTGATTACAGGAAAATCTATAAAAAGTTTGTGGTCTTAAAATAACATAACACATTAAACTCACAATAAATGAGAGATTTACTCATTTATTCTGAGTTTAATGTGTGTCTTTTATTGTGAGTACAAACTTACATTAGGTACTGTTGGAATGTATGGGAGAACATGGTTTTCAACTATAATGTTCTTGAGATAATTTCATCCCAACTTCAACCCTTCATTGTGCGTAGTCCGACACGCACTTGGCCGGTTTTTAATTCGCTCGGGATTTTTTTTTATCATTTCTCATCTCAATTTTTTTTTTATTTTGTACTTGGGTACATATTTTACAGTCACCTTTTAAAACCTTTAATTTTCATTCGATAGGTTTGGAAGTTTTTTTTTTAAATCAAAATGTTGGATTTTTAATAATTTGAATATACCCAGTGTAACTCGCGCATTAAAGACAAATCTAATGACATATCATTCACCACAATCAGTTCAGTCGTTTAGGCTACAGGAGGTCACAATAGAACAGGCATAGGTGCGAAAAACATTACCCTCCTTCCGCGTCAGTCGGGTAAAATGATTGTCCATGAAAAAAAATCCAAATGAGGTTAAAAAACCGGTCAAGTGCGAGTCGGACTCGCGCACGAAGGGTTCCGTACCATATTATATGTTTAACAATCGCAAAGATAACTTTTTACTTATTTTATAATGATACTGTGAATTAGGTACAAATACAGTATTTATGATACCTACATGGTATATAGAAGTTTCAAATTCCTAATTTGTTGAATTGTTGCGCTAGAGCTCGTACAAAAATTGTCTAAAATTTACAACTTTTGCGGACCCCTATTTCTTAATTTTAGAAGATAAAAAAAAGTATGTTTGTACTCTACTCAATGAGTTCTAGACGATGACACCCCACATGCTAGATTATTATTTTTTTTTTTTTCAAAATGAAAAGTTTATTGTATGGGGACCGACCCCTTAAATTTTTAACTTTGCTTTATTTTTATTATTTGTTGTTATAGCCGTAATAGACAGCGGAGGCTTAGTAAGTTTGTACTGGACTGTACGTGGTTGTCTGATTTCATGGATTTTAATTTTCTTGCGCGGAACCCTAATTATTTTTCTAAAATAAAAATAGCCTTAGTTACTCCTTAAAACATCAGCTATATGCCGTCAAAATCGGTGAAAATTCGTTTGGCAAGTTTCCTAACTTGACTCAAAGTACCATTTTTTTAATCGGACTGCGCTTTAAAATTCTTCTATACAAACTTTAACATCCCTAAACCTCATTTGAGGCGTAGTTTTGAAAAACTAATAATGACAAACATTATTACTTACTTATGCAAGTATTTGTGCTAAGTTTCACGTTCATTAACCAAATTAATAAGATTTTTAATATAAAACACAGATAAAGAATTTCAAAAATCGTCTAGTATGTTTCCATAACTTGACTCAAACATTATTTACACCAATTTTAGAGTTAATCAAGCCCCCAATAAAATCCTCCGCTATAAAATTAACTTTTTACCCCTTAGGGTTAGATTTTTGGAAAACCCTGATACACGTTAGTCTTCATTTTTGGTCTCAAGTATAAAAATTGAGTTTTGAGTTAATCGGACCGCGTGTTAAAATTCCTCCATACAAACTTTGACACCTCCAATCCCTTTTTATATCTAAGTAAATTATAAAGTTTATCATTTTGAGTTTTCCTAAACTACCCCCAGTTTAGGAAAACTCAAAATGATAAACTTTATAATTTACTTAGATGAATATTCGTGCTAAGTTTCAAGTCTATTAACTCAAGGGATAGGATTTTTCATACAAACCTTCATCCCCTATTTTACCGCCTTAGGGATGGAATTTCCAAAAATCCTTCCTTAGTGAATGTTTACACTATATAAGGTATCTATGTGCAAAAATTCAAGTCTCTAGGTCTATTGGTTTGGGCTGTACGTTGATATATTAGTCAGTGACTCAGTCAGGACTTTGATTTTTTTATATACATAGATTTACCATGTTATTTTAAGACCACAGACTTCTTATAGGTTTTCCTGTAATGTACAGGTATAGAACAATTTTCTATATTTTTTTAAAAATTTTAGGCTCAGTAGTTTCGGAGATAAGGGGGGGGGAATGGTCAATTTTCGTCTATTTTCTTAAATAACTTTAAAACAATATATTTTAAAATTATAAAAAAAATATATTTAAGACCCTCATAGTAAGTCCTTTCATTTGATATGTCACACGGTACAGTTTACAAAACTTTTTTTTTTAATTTTCTTATTTTCCCCCTAAAAGTGACTCTCATATTCAAAATTCATATATTTATTTTAGCTGTACGTGTTTGGGTCACAGAAATCCATATGTGTACCAAATTTTAACTTAATCGGTCTATTAGATTCGGAGCAAATTGGCTGTGACAGACGGACAGACAGACAGACACACGAGTGATCCTATAAGGGTTCCGTTTTTTCCTTTTGAGGTACGGAACCCTAAAAAACCGGCCAAGTGCGTGTCGGACCGCGCACAATGAAGGGTTCCGTAGTTGAAAATAATTTATACCAAAAACAAACTTAACACTATTGTAATCCCAAAAAAAAATTTTTTATGTAATAAAATTACAAATTAATAATTTTTGGAATTGTTCCTTTACTTGTGCTATGAGACCTTGCTTCTTGCCAAATTTCATTATTAAGTCAACGGGAAGTAGGTACAGTGGCCGGAAGATTGACGTCGAAATAAAAAAATTGTGTTCCTCGTATCGTGGACTATCCGAATCACCTCCATGTACGATGTTCCGCGATTTCTGATAGCTTTCGAGTTATCATTTTTTTTTCTGAATTTTAGAGATTTCTCGACCTGACCAACATAAAAAAATTCTTTAAAAAAAGTAAAAGACTTTTTCGAGATTTTTTTTTGGAACTGAATCTTCATGTGTCGTAATTTTATGCATATAATAATCAGCTTCATGATTCTAATGAAAGTTATGAAAATGTTGGTCTAAAGTACAAAAATTGGGTTCGTTGAATAATGACTTTAATTTTAAACTGTAAATTATTTGAGTTTGAAAGAGTAGCAAATATATTTGAATTCCTTGCTCATCCCACGGGAACACTATATTTTTTCGAGATATAAAGTAACCTTTGTATTATAACTTTATAACTCAGGGTGTCAGCTACTCCCTCACCAAATTTCATCAATGTCGGTAGAGCCGTTTGTGTTTGAAAGAGTAGCAAATATATTTGAATTACTTGCTCATCCCTCGGGAACACTACATTTTTGGGGGCATAAAGTGGTCTTTGTGTTAATCCAGGATGTCAGCTACTACCACGCCAAATTTCATCACAATTGGTCGAGCCGTTAGAGTTTGAAAGAGTAGCAAATATATTTGAATTACTTGCTCATCCCTCGGGAACACTACATTTTTGGGGGCATAAAGTGGTCTTTGTGTTAATCCAGGATGTCAGCTACTACCACGCCAAATTTCATCACAATTGGTTGAGCCGTTAGAGTTTGAAAGAGTAGCTAATATATTTGAATTCCTTGATCATCCCACGGGAACACCATATTTTTTCGGGATATAAAGTAACCTATGAAGAAGTAACAAACATACACACACACACACACACACTCACAAACTTTCGCCTTTATTATATTAGTGTGATAGTGTGATGATTTACACAGCTTAGAAACTATGCCCCTTAAAACCATGGCAATAGTATATCGCATAATAAATGTCCGTATTTTTTTATTGCGTTGACTTACAAGCTTGATTTTTTTGGAACTTCAAGGGACTGTTGTAAACTTACGTCAACTCAGCCTATCGCAGTGCACTGCTGGACATGGGCCTCTCCCAGGCTGCGCCACCACACCCTGTCCTCCGCCTTCCGCATCCAGTCTGTCCCAGCCACTTCTCCAGGTCGTCGGTCCACCTAGCTGGGGCCGTCCACACTCCGCCAGCCGACACGCGCTCTCCACTGCAGGCCCCGCCTGCTGACCGCCATTCGGTCCTTCGACAAACATAAACATAAACTTACGTGTTTGAGATTAATTTCAACTTCGACACCTCCACGCGTTCCTGAGAAAAGAGTCTTAACAGACTGACAGATTCTTTTTTTTTTATAGACACAGACAGACAGACGGGCATCTAAGAGATCCGTTCCGTTCCGTTTTTTCCGTTCCGTTTTTTTACCTTTTAATTAGGGTTCCGTAGGTACGGAACCCTAATTAAAAGGTTTTAATAAATCATCATCATCATCGCTGCAGCACATAGCGGCCCGGCCCTGCGCCGCGCGGCGCCATCTCCAGCGGATTTCCATGACTGTTACCAGGCCGTCGCTACCTTGTGGCTCCGGGGTTACCACTCCATAGCTTTTACCAGGCCGTCGCTACCTTGTGGCTCCGGGGTTACTACTCCATAGCTTTTACCAGGCCGTCGCTACCTTGTGGCTCCGGGGTTACCACTCCATAGCTTTTACCAGGCCGTCGCTACCTTGTGGCTGCGGGGTTACCACTCCATAGCTTTTACCAGGCCGTCGCTACCTTGTGGCTCCGGGGTTACCACTCCATAGCTTTTACCAGGCCGTCGCTACCTTGTGGCTCCGGGGTTACCACTCCATAGCTTTTACCAGGCCGTCGCTACCTTGTGGCTCCGGGGTTACCACTCCATAGCTTTTACCAGGCCGTCGCTACCTTGTGGCTCCGGGGTTACCACTCCATAGCTTTTACCAGGCCGTCGCTACCTTGTGGCTCCGGGGTTACTACTCCATAGCTTTTACCAGGCCGTCGCTACCTTGTGGCTCCGGGGTTACCACTCCATAGCTTTTACCAGGCCGTCGCTACCTTGTGGCTCCGGGGTTACTACTCCATAGCTTTTACCAGGCCGTCGCTGCCTTGTGGCTCCGGGGTTACCACCGGTTAAGTCCGTTCGTTCATCAGTCCGTCCGTTTATCCGACCGTCTGACTTAACGATCCATCAAAACATATTAATACAGGATGTTTCTTTTACCATACCTATCGATTTAACCCCCATGTATGTTCTACGATTTTTTGTAGTTACGACCCCCAACACAGCCGACCCCAATATAGCATTGCATTCTTTATCACTCAGAACGCCACATCAGGGGTCCCTAAGTCCGTCCGTCCGTCCGTCCGTTCATCCATCCGTCTGACTTATAGATCCATCAAAACAAGTGTAAAAGTTAAATTTTTCGGACGAGCAAAAACACATTGGGACTATGGTCAACTGTCGTATCGTGTTGTCATTCATACTTCGTTCGGCCCCCAACCAATCATACGTCCGTAGGTGATACGGAGTAGGAAACGCCCGTAACGAAGGCCAAAACTACGGACTTCGTGCTTAGGGAGTAGACGCCCTGCTTCGAATCTCCTCATTTCGGACCGAACGCGCAGTGGAAGTCACTTACGCATTTAAATATTAGTTATTAAGATTATCTATCTGATACAATTTTCTGTTAGGTACCTGTTGTGTTATGTAATTCGCGGGGATTTACTTCGCGAGCCGTGTATGTTGGTTTCTTATAACATGACGTGCGCGTGCGCCAGTGGCGTGCGCCAACGACGCGCGCTCTTCATCACGTGCTGCCACAGAGCAACGCGGCCCCGGCGAACTCCGGTCTGCCGGGGCCGTGACGATACAATACACCTACTTCCTTCACAGATATGGCTCAAATTCCCAAATTTAAATCGGTCAATAACAAGCGCCTGTGTTGTCAAATTATTAATATTCCGTTTTTCGGCGTTTTTTGGCGTGTTGTAGAGTATCACCATGTTGTGTACGGACTCAGCGTTCTGTCTTATTTTGAGCTACAAGCTACACACGAACATACATCCAAGCAAGATGCAACAATGCACCAGTGCATAACCTATTAATCAACGCGGAATGGTTTACGTCACAGAAGCCAGAAGAGCTATGGAACGGAAACCCATATTCGTATACTCTCCGACAGCGCCTCAGTACTCCAATCCTTAGGGAAAATATTATATTACCTCGAGAATAACACTAGAATGTCACAATGCACTAGAATCAGTAATGCCGGGGCTACACTATACGGACATCGCCGTTGACCATCGCGTTGAGCCGTAGGTGTAGCCACCACTACGGATATAATTTGACAACGGCATTGATATTGCCGATGGCCTTTTTAATAGTTACTATACTCTATGGCCTATGGACGAGGGGTGTGAATTCAATGAGCACTGACGTTGACCGCTCAAGTGTGGCCACGCAATTCATCGCGTTGAACAACGGAACAATTACCGCGATGTTTAAAGCGTGTAATGTAGCCCCGGCATAACAATATCTAACCGCAACACAGTGGCAGTCAAACTGCAATGTGTAGGTATAAAAGGAAGCGGATCACTAGGTAACGACGCAGCTGACGAACTAGCTAGGACAGCAACCAGCACGCCAGTCTGTGGACCCGAACCTATCGTGCCCATCACCTCGCGCGGTCATAAAAGTTATGCTGTCGCTTCCGCGCAGGTATCCCACTTCCCAGCTTTATGCTGAGTGTGACCTATTGACTGTCAGGCAACTTTACGTGCACCATTTGATAATCCGGAAACACTCTTCCCGCCCCCTCGTTGAGCCAGTTGGTAGAACTATACATAGGCATAAGATTTTCCCACTAGAACCTCACAGAACATCTTTTGCCAGGCGCCAGTATTATATCAACAGCATAAAGGTGTATAATTGTTTAAACAAGGTATTAAAACTATTTTCAAAAACAAAACATGAATGCAAACTCGCATTAAAAAAATACCTATCAAAACTGACTCGTCAAAACACTGAGGATCTTCTTTTAGGCCATCTACCATAAAATTTTATTTCAAATTAAGCATACCTGCACTTATACATATTCCCCTATCGTGTGCGTGTGTACGCACACCCACTTTTCACGCATGCACACCTACACCCCCACACACACATCACACTCACCCCACACATACATATACACTCACCCCACACTTGCACAAAATTGTAAATGAGAATAACAATGACGTATTATAAGGGTTTTTACTATCGTTTTTTTTTTTGTCTCTTTTTCTCTTTATTTAAATATGTGAATGAGTTACATATAATGGCTTGTGACTTTGCTGCGGAGGGACACTGATCTCTAAGATGCAGGGATATCCCTAGTTTAGAGATCAGGGTTTCATAGCATACCTAGTTATAAATATAACATTGTTTTAATGAGTACCTACTTTGGCTTTTCTTCAATAAACATTTTTTATTTTTATTTTATTTTACGTTCAACCAGCTACGCTGACCAGGCGATTAGTACATCTGGACAGGAACGGGCTGCGCCTGGTGACGGGGACCTACACGGAACACGCTTCCACACAATATTGTAACGGACAGTCCTCAGTGCAGCTTGCCTGAAGGCTGGGGAGACCGTTGCGCTTGTGCCGTTTCAATGCTCCGGCGTCACCCATACCAGAACAGAAACCCTCGGGTCACCCAGATGTTTTATAGATATTCTAAACAGACCAGGAGACGTAATCAACTTCTGGAGGGAGGTGGGCTGGTTGGAATGACACCCAGGGCTGCCATGGCCCACGCGCAATGTTCCACTTGAAGAACTAAGGAACGCGGAATGGCGCAGAGCACTGGATGAGATATCACGCGTCGTTTGTCAGCGTGAGCTCATCCACACTTCTGTGATGCCGCGGGATTACATTAACGGGATATGCCGTTGATTATCGCGTTGAAGGGCGCTAGCCGTAGGTGTAGCCACCACTTACCGCGATAATTTGTCGAATCTTGACCGAGTTTAACTACTGCAATGTTTATGACGTTTATGGGCATTCAACGTTCGTTAGTGTGACCCGGCCATGATGCGTTTATGGGCATTCAACGTTCGTTAGTGTGACCCGGCCATGATGCGTTTATGGGCATTCAACGTTCGTTAGTGTGACCCGGCCATGATGCGTTTATGGGCATTCAACGTTCGTTAGTGTGACCCGGCCATGATGCGTTTATGGGCATTCAACGTTCGTTAGTGTGACCCGGCCATGATGCGTTTATGGGCATTCAACGTTCGTTAGTGTGACCCGGCCATGATGCGTTTATGGGCATTCAACGTTCGTTAGTGTGACCCGGCCATGATGCGTTTATGGGCATTCAACGTTCGTTAGTGTGACCCGGCCATGATGCGTTTATGGGCATTCAACGTTCGTTAGTGTGACCCGGCCATGATGCGTTTATGGGCATTCAACGTTCGTTAGTGTGACCCGGCCATGATGCGATGGAATTCGCAATATTCAATTCGAAAAATGATAGAGTTCCCCGCTTGTGATGATAAGGTTAGTCAATTTAGATTTCGAAAGGATCTGATCAAAATCAAATTATTTTATTTGAATTGCAATTATTTTGTTTGCATTTGATCTTTCCATGGTGATGTCGTTTTACCAAATGAAAGGTAAAGCGGAACTTGACGATAGGTAGCTTACTAAAACGTGAGTAGGCAGTGGCAGTACCCAGAAGTGATAACAAGATAAGTATGTAATATGGCTGGTTTCGTTAATGTTGTAATTAAAATACAGCTGATCAAGATTTGAGGGTCACCACTCTTAATGAGTTTGTTTACGAGCCGAGCGCGGAGCGGGTCGCGCGCGCACGCTCGCTGGCGCGGCGGGCCGGCGCGCGCGCACTGCGCGGCAGTCAGCCCGCGGCGCCGCCGCCACGCGCACACGAGCCCGCCGCCGCCACGCGCGAGCCGCGTCAGTGCCCGCCGTGAACTTCAGTGTGGATGTGGATGCAGTGCTTGTGTGCTCCTACTACCCCCCTTTATACAGACTACCTGACATTTAGCGTTTAACAGGTAACTATTAGCCTGTCAGAAGCAGAACAGTGTGTGAATTTTTTTGTATCAATTAATTAAATCTTTCGAAATATTCGTGGCACAGTGTGTTTAAAAACCATACGTAAATTGCCAGTATTGTTGTACGGTCACTGCTTTGTCATTTGACGTCGGATGTAGCGAACTGCGTCGTGTCGGCGCCGCGGGCCGGTCACACGCTCGCGCCAGTGTTTCTTCTGACGTGACATCGATGGTAGGGAAGGGATGGGATTCCCCGAAATGTTTACGCCAAATTAACTGTCGTCTTTTTGTTTCGCCTTGAGCAATGACGTGCCCATAGGTCCCCTAAGTGAACGACTGACCGTAATAGTCTGAGTGGGAAGTGAGCAGGAATTTATCATAAACATAGGTCTCCCAAGTGAACTACTGACCGTAGTGGTCTGGGTGGGCAGTGAGCAGGAATTTATCATAAACACAGGTCCCCAAGTGAACTACTGACCGTAGTAGTCTGGATGGGAAGTGAGCAGGAATCTATCATAAACATAGGTCCCCCAAGTGAACTACTGACCGTAGTAGTCTGGATGGGAAGTGAGCAGGAATCTATCATAAACATAGGTCCCCCAAGTGAACTACTGACCGTAGTAGTCTGGATGGGAAGTAAGCAGGAATCTATCATAAACATAGGTCCCCCAAGTGAACTACTGATCGTAGTAGTCTGGATGGGACGTGAGCAGGAATCTATCATAAACATAGGTCCCCCAAGTGAACTACTGACCGTAGTAGTCTGGATGGGAAGTGAGCAGGAATCTATCATAAACATAGGTCCCCCAAATGAACTACTGACCGTAGTAGTCTGGATGGGAAGTGAACAGGAATCTTGATCAGAAGCGCTTTGTTATTGTAGGAAATGATTCCTGTTACTGATTATACCTATCTAGAGTATACGTTAGATAACATTCAGTTTATTACTGATAACACTAAACTTCACTGTTAGTAAATATCGCAAATCGCAAGCTAACGAGGTACTATCACGCCGAAGGCACACTGGTAGGTGCTAGTGTGACAGGTTCTGGTACTTTGTTTATTAGTAGGTACTTATAGCTAATGAAAAAATAAAATTGACTAGGTACAGCTACAAACACTACCGAAAGTGCCAAACTTCAAGTTTCGATAAAAAAAAATTACTTCGATACGAGCTCTCCCACCGCGACTTCGTCCACGTGGCTTCCGTACTTCCTCTTCGCATTTCAATACCACTCCAGCCCTTTAACTTCTCACGCGTCGTCGGGTAGTTTAAAAATAAGATAAAATAAATCACAACGATCTGCGAGCTGATAGCAGAGCACCATACCTATCGATTTAACCCCCATGTATGAGTATGTTCTACGAGTTTTTGTAGTTTTCGAGTTAAGTATAATTTTTTTTCGATATTTTTTCAGATTCAACGAGATGATGGCTTTCAAAAATTATATCTTTTTTTTGGGTCAACTTTGAACAATAATGTGCTAAATAGGGGATTATTTGCTGAAATGGGTCGTTGAAAGTCGTGTGGGATCTGAAATCTTGTGATTTTCTTATTTTATCATTTCTCATATTTCATCTTTGCATATTTTTGTCAAGCCTGATATTTACTATTCCTCTACATACACTCTCTTTGCATATTTTTGTCAAGCCTGATATTTACTATTCCTCTACATACACTCTCTTTGCATATTTTTGTCAAGCCTGATATTTACTATTCCTCTACATACACTCTCTTTGCATATTTTTGTCAAGCCTGATATTTACTATTCCTCTACATACACTCTCTTTGCATATTTTTGTCAAGCCTGATATTTACTATTCCTCTACATACACTCTCTTTTCATCCAGTTAGGGGTTGATTTTCGAGTATTCCTAAAATATAAGTAGGTATTTAATTCTTATTTGTTCTGTATTATTGTAATAATACCAAGATTCAAATGAACGGGACCGCACGTTAAGATTCTTCCATCCTCAGATCAACAAAAAAAGGAAGATGGCGCGCCGCGAATATCAAAAGCTAAGCCACCTTCTTATTGTGCGTATCGAAGGGTTGCCATTTGTTACATTTTTCTATAGAATTTGAGGAATATTATTATGGTATGGGTAATATTGTAACTTATCGACTGTTTCCGCTACAAAGGGCGTAAAGACCATTTTGGGCCAAATTCACTTTTTGATGCAGTCTTACTTAGTTGACTGATAGAAAAAAAAAGTAATTAAAAAAATTAAAAACCCGACTGCGGTAAAAGACTGAAAAGCTAAAAAAAAGCCCATTTTAAATGAAATAAAAGTTGGAAGCAGGCGGGACCCATTTGAGTTTGAAAATATAAAAATGGAATGCGTCCCGCCTGCTTCCAACTTTTATTTAATTTAAAATGGGCTTTTTTTTAGCTTTTCAGTCTTTTACTGCAGTTGTGCAGTCGGGTTTTTTAATATTTTTAATTACTTTTTTTTTATTTTCAGCTTTTTAGTTTACAAATGTGAAATATTTCGCAGACGTTTTTATTGTACGTGTTTTTTACGATTTGTCACTTCGAGGAACTTTTAACCATAAAAGTTGTATATTTTTATAATCACCTTTTAAAACCCTTTATTTTGATACCCCACTCGACAGGTTTGAGAAAAAAAAAAATTTTAAGACATTATTTGGCGTCAAAAATCCGCCATTATTTTGATATACGCAGTGTCACTCTCACAGTAAATATGAATCTAACGACACCTTTCAAGCTAAAATCCATCGAGCCGTTCAGGCCGCAGAGCGTGCCAAACAATTATACATACATACATACAGACTCTCGAAAAACATAACCCACCTTCTGGCGCAGTCGGGTAAAAAAACTGCATCAAAAAGTGAATTTGGCCCAAAATGGTCTTTACGACCTTTGTAGCGGAAACAGTCGGTACAGTTGAGTATGGTATTGTTGTACCTCAATTTGTTAAGAAGGACTTCTATTCTGAAAAATAAACTATTTTTTTAGATCGCCAAATTATCTTGAAATAATATAGCTTAGTTATAATTTCAATCAACTGTAATAAATTCAAATCAAATTAAATCAAAAGTAATTTATTCAAACTAGTGCTATATCTGGGAAGAAGGAAAAATATTCAAACTAGTGCTATATCTGGGAAGAAGGAAAAATATTCGGCACTGTCGCCGATGCCTGTCCTGGTGCCGATTCTCTTGTCACAAATGCCTCTAAACCAGACTAAAAATCACCAAAAATTAAGTTGATTCCTGTCAAATGACGATTTCCCATTCTAAAGTTGACCAAGTGACACAACTTAACTATATTTTAGTTTGACAGCACTAAGATGGTATTGAGTTATTAATTTAATGAGAATTAGTGCAGGCGCCAAAGGAAGTTGAGTATGCAAAATATGAGGCCCGCATTCTGTAACTGGTTTCAAGCTCAGAAAAGCTTGCAGATTATGATTCTGGATGTTGCTGGAAAGTTTATTGGTCCATTTTTTTAGGGTTCCGTACCTCAAAAGGAAAAAACGGACCCTTATAGGATCACTCGTGTGTCTGTCTGTCTGTCCGTCTGTCACGGCCAATTTGCTCCGAATCTAATGGACCGATTAAGTTGAAATTTGGTACACATATGGATTTTTGTGACCCAAACACGTACAGTTAAAGTAAATAAATAAATTTTGAATATGGGTCATTTTTAGGGGGCAAACTAGAAAATTTAAAAAAAAAGTTTTGCAAACTGTACCGTGGGACGTATCAAATGAAAGGGCTTATTAAGAAAGTCTCAAATATATTTTTTTATAATTTTAAAATAAATTGTTTTAGACTTATATAAGAAAATAGACGAAAATTTACCATCCCCCCCCCTTATCTCCGAAACTACGGAGCCTAAAATTTTGAAAAAAATACAAAAAATAGGTCTGTTCCTGTAGATTACAGGAAAACTTACAACAAGTTTGTGGTCTTAAAATAACATGGTAAATATCTCAATATTGTGAGTGCAAACTTACATTTAACTGTTGGAATGTATGGGAGAACATGTTTTTCAACTATAATGTTAAGTTTTTTATTGGGATAATTTCATACCAACTACGGAACCCTTCATTGTGCATGGTCTGACACGCACTTGTCCGGTTTTTTTATACCGGGTGACTTTTTTACCGTCTCGAAAAAAATTGGGTACATTAGGTGAACGGAGTAGAAGCCTATGGCATAGCTAACTTTTTTTTTTCAAACAAAAAAATAAAAATATCAAAAATTCTAATCATATGCAGGCTGCCATATGATTTGAATTTCGATATTTTTAAACGATTTATTATTTTTTTTCAAAATTTCTGTTTTTATGGGAAAAGTTTACATCGAATTTGTAGTATTTATTGGTATGTACTTTGATATTTTTTTCTGTCTAAGCTATTACAAAAAAAAAAAAAATAGGTATGCCACAGGCTTCTACTCTGTTCACCTAATACGCCCAATTTTTTTCGAGACGGTAAAAAAGTCATCCGGTATACCCAATCCCTTAAGATATCAAGTAAATCGATCGAACAAAATGCTTGGGAGTCATTTTAATGATGGTTTTAGTGACAATTATACATTTCTTTCTTACGTTTAAAGATTCTTATGTAGTCAAACAAAAAACAAAAACCGGTCAAGTGCGTGTCGGACCACGCACAATGAAGGGTTCCGTCGTTGAAAAGAATTTATCCCAAAAACAAACTTAACATTGTACCTATGTAATCCCAAAAGAATTTTTTTTTATGTGATAAAACTACAAATTAAGAATTTTTGGACTTTTTCCTTTACTTGTGCTATGAGACCTTGCTTCTTGCCAAATTTCATGGATCTAGGTCAACGGGAAGTACCCTATAGGTTTTGATTTACTTGCGAGTATCAAAATATGTCGCATAAATGGTCGTATTTTTTTATTGCGATGACTTAGAATGTCGATTTTTTTAGAACTTCAAGGGGCTATAGACTTACGTATTGGACATTTATTTCAATTTTCTACCTTTACTCGTTCCTGAGAAAAAGGATCTGACAGACCGACACACTTGAAAATATTTTTTTATGTGATGAAATTACAAATTAACAATTTTCGGACTTTTTCCCTTACTTGTGTTAAAAGACCTTGCTTCTTGCCAAAGTTCATGATTCTAGGTCAACGGGAAGTACCCCTTATGTTTTGATTTACTTGCGAGTATCAAAATATGTCGCATAAATGGCCGTATTTTTTTATTGTATTGACTTAGAAGCTTGATTTTTTTAGAACTCCAAGGGACCATAGACGTATTTGATATTCATTTTAACTTGATACCTCTACGCGTTCCAGAGAAAAAGGGTCTTGACAGACAGACAGACAGACGGATAGACAGACAGACAGACAGACAAAGGAAAAAAACGGAACCCTTATAGGATCACTTCGTGTGATCCTATAAGGGTTCCGTTTTTTTCCTTTTGAGGTACGGAACCCTAAAAATAAAAAAGCGTAGGGTGTTTTGTACGACATATCATAGATCAGATACTTATAAATACCAACGAGCTAAGAATTTGTCAGAGTAAATTGTCCTTTGATTTAAATTTCACGAAATAATCACGAAAAACCTCTAGAAATGCGACGTTGCCAGCCCGCGCCGTTAATTACCAGACGCTCAACAATATAGAGGTGTCAATGAGTGCGAATGAGAGAGAAATATCTAAACTTGTTTTTGCACTTTTGCAAATGAGAAGGAAGTATCAAAACATGTTTCACTTCCGCGTCCTGGATATTATTCGTCGTATTATTTGTCATATTTTTTTTTTGTGACATTGTCGTCTTGAATGTTACTTTCATGTTACAAAAAAAAAAACAAAATTTTTGAAGCTCCACCGGCAGAAAACTAAATACCTAATTACAAAAACAAAAATCACTCGAAAACTAGAAAAAATCGCGTGACAACGGCTATGAGGAATTCAGATTTTTCTTTTTGACGTCACTATTTGGCCCACCCTGTGTACTATCGCCTGTTAAAATCATAACCCTTTTTTGTTTGACGTCACTATTTGGCCCATCCTGTGTACTATCGCCTGTTAAAATCATAACCCTCTTTTGTTTGACGTCACTATTTGGCCCACCCTGTGTACTATCGCCTGTTAAAATCATAACCCTCTTTTGTTTGGTTTTGCCGCAGTCGGGTAAGAAAGTATGGCTATTTTTGTGCGACATAATTCTGGTACTCGCAAATAAATCAAAACCTACCCCGTTGACCTAGATTCATGTACAAACATTTTTTTTTGCGATCACAAACTTTGGAGAATTGACCGTGACGTAAATCGATGTATGTTTCAACTATAATGTTAAGTTTGTTTTTGGGATAAATTCATCCCAACTACGGAACCCTTCATTGTGCGTGCTCCGACACGCACGTCGCAGAGCCGAAACTACTGAAGTTACAAAATGTGCACCAGTAGGTGTCCCATGTTGTGGTGTCACTCATTGCAGCACTCAATAAAGTAATAACTTGTACAAGTTCTGTGTTGATGGTTACAGTCGCAGGCCGAGAGCCCCGCTAGCCGCGAGCGCCCGCCCTCGCCACACATGCCACGTCACAGGTAACCCCAGCTGGCCACTCTGTGTTGATGGTTACAGTCGCAGGCCGAGAGCCCCGCTAGCCGCGAGCGCCCGCCCTCGCCACACATGCCACGTCACAGGTAACCCCAGCTGGCCACTCTGTGTTGATGGTTACAGTCGCAGGCCGAGAGCCCCGCTAGCCGCGAGCGCCCGCCCTCGCCACACATGCCACGTCACAGGTAACCCCAGCTGGCCACTCTGTGTTGATGGTTACAGTCGCAGGCCGAGAGCCCCGCTAGCCGCGAGCGCCCGCCCTCGCCACACATGCCACGTCACAGGTAACCCCAGCTGGCCACTCTGTGTTGATGGTTACAGTCGCAGGCCGAGAGCCCCGCTAGCCGCGAGCGCCCGCCCTCGCCACACATGCCACGTCACAGGTAACCCCAGCTGGCCACTCTGTGTTGATGGTTACAGTCGCAGGCCGAGAGCCCCGCTAGCCGCGAGCGCCCGCCCTCGCCACACATGCCACGTCACAGGTAACCCCAGCTGGCCACTCTGTGTTGATGGTTACAGTCGCAGGCCGAGAGCCCCGCTAGCCGCGAGCGCCCGCCCTCGCCACACATGCCACGTCACAGGTAACCCCAGCTGGCCACTCTGTGTTGATGGTTACAGTCGCAGGCCGAGAGCCCCGCTAGCCGCGAGCGCCCGCCCTCGCCACACATGCCACGTCACAGGTAACCCCCGCTGGTCACTCTGTACGCTCCCGCATTACGTCACTCCCTCAAGGCACAATTTGTAAACTGTACATCACGCAGAAGGCCGTGAACCAAGTCTTGATCGAGCAAGAAAACAATATGTTAAATGGTTCCACTGCGCGCCAGGGACAATAAGCGCTAAATGTACTTGCAGGTGGCATGCAGTGGTGCTCGGCGTGCTGGTCGCGTGCGCGCTGGCGCCGCAGCAGGCGCGCAGTGCTGCCGGCGCCGCGCCTGAGGAGGAGGCGCAGACCGTCGGCGTGCTGCCGGTGACGCTGGGCGGGGCGCGCGCGGCCGCCGCGCTGGGCGCGCTGGCCGTGCAGGCGCTGGCGGCGCGAGGCGTGCGCGCGGCGCTCGTTCCGGCGCCCGCCGCGTGCGCCGCCGCGCCCGCCTCCACTGACTGCAGCAACGACGTGTTGCGCGCGCTCGTGCTGAACAAAGCGCACGCGGCGCTGCTGCCCGTGCCGGCCGCGCGCCCGCTGCACGCGCTGCGCCTGCGCGACTTCGGCCTCACGGAGCTGGGGGACGTGGCGCCGGCCTCGCGCCTGGCCTGCCACGCTCACCTGCCGCCCTCCTCCGCCGCTCCCTCCTCCCCGCGCTCTTTGCTCGACTTTGCCGACGAGGTAGTGGCGGCGCAGTACCGCGTGCCGCACGACGACATCGTGTCCGCGCTGCGGGCAGCAGACGACACGGAGCCCTCTGGGTACGTGTCGCACACACCCGGCGAGCCCACGCCAGCGCTACTGCACTAGTTCGTAAGAAAATAACTTTCTGATGCTTACAGGTCCATCTGTTTTGCGTCAAACTGCTCGAGCTTTACTTTCACCCCCCCGTGGTGCTCGGCGACGAACTCCACGTGCTCGACGTTGCTGACCGACGACGAGAGTGAGGCGCGCACCCTCGTCGACGTCGTCCGCGCCAACAAGTTGTACACGAGCATCGTCACACTGGGCGCGCACTTGCTGGCGGCGGCCGAGTGGCTGGCGCGCGCCGCGCCCGGCCCCCGCGCGCGCCCCCCGCGCGCCCTGCTGCTGTGCTCGCGCGCGGCGGAGCGGGCCGCGCTCGCGCGCTTGCGGCTCGCGGCGCTCGCTCCGCCGCCCTGTGACACTACTGCAGCAGTGTGTGCTTTTGATCCGTATCGCCTTTCAAAAGTTGTGAACGAGCGCGAACTGCACTCGCCCAGCGTTATCAGTATTCTAGGCCGACTCGAACTTACGGACACTGAGTTACAAGAGCTCACTCGTCAGTACCGCACATCCGGGGCGCAGGCGGCCGCCGCCAGCCTCGCGCGGCACCCGCAGTGGACGGGGCCGCCGCGCGAGGCGCGCACCGCGGTCATGGTGCCCGCCGCCACGCAGCGCGCCGCCTTCGACGCGAGCGCGCTGCGGGCCGCCGCCGTGCTGGCTGAGGAGGACTCCGCGCGCAACGACTCCATCAGCTTCAAAGTGGAACTGCTGGATGACCAGTGCAAGTCCACTCTGGCATTCAAGTACCTGACGGACGCGCTCGGCGCCGAGTTCGGCGCGCTGTCGGGCGTGGCGGGCCCGGCGTGCGGCGCGGCCTTCGCGGACGTGGCGCGCCAGAGCCCCACGCTGGCCATGCCGGTGCTGGCCTACACGCCGCAGGCCCCGCCGCCCGCGTCCGCCGCGGCCTTCGCCGTGCTGGCAGCGGGCGACGCGCGCCTGTACACGGCCGCCTGGGCCGCGTTCGCCGCGCACATGGGCTGGCAGCGCGTGGCTGTGCTCAGCGAGCTGGCCACGCGCGCGGCGCTGGACGTGGCCGAGCTAGGCGCCGACGTCATCGTGCACGTCGAGCTGCCGGCCGACAGCGAGGACGTCGCCCTTGACAAAGTGTCGCAGGTTCGACACTCTTATCTAGAACAGTTTGAAAATAATTATATTTATTTATTATATTATAACACCTTAATTATCATTAGTACAGGTTGCCCTAATGCGATACTTAAGTCTACATATTTTCTAGTTATTAAAACTAAACTAAAAAATAAACTAAATTTACAATAAAATAATAAACCTGACACATTAATTAACTTAACTATAACGTAACACCCTAAAGGTCGCCAAAGTAAAGTCGTTCAGAGAACAAGAAAACAAGTCAATGCCGGCTCGTATACTTGTCTGGTACGCGCGGCCGGATTGACTGTAGTATGGCAACATTTGAAATTTTACAACGAACAAGTGTGTGGCTACTACTAGCTCCCGTTTTATCTCTAATTTATAACATCTAACCATTACCAAAATAAATAAGGTTGGATATAACAAGCTTTATAAGTGTTGCGACGAACTGATGCGCACTGAACGGACCGGACCACGGTTGCAGTGGGCGACGCGCGCGGCGGCCGCCCGCGGGCGCGTGCTGTACGTGCGCGCCGAGGACGCGCGCGTGGTGCGCGCCGCGCTGTGCTTTGGGCGCGCCGCCGGCCTCACGCCCGCCGCCGGCGCCGTGTGGCTGCTGCCGGCCGCGCTGCCGCCCGCCTGGCTGCGCCCGGCGCCCGCCGACGCGCACAACTGCTCGCAGCAGCAGCTGCTGGAGGCGGCCGCCGGCCACCTGAGCGTGGCGCCCGCCTGGCTGGCCGACTGGGACGAGCCGCGCGCCGGCGACACCGCGGCGCGGCGCGACTGGTCGCGGCGCTGGCGCCAGCGCTGCTGCCGGCAGGCCGCGGGCTGCGCGGAGCCCGGCGCCTGCGCGCGCCCGCCCGCGCTGGCCGCGCTGCTGTACGACGCGCTCCGCATGTGGGACGCTGCGCTGCGGCGCCAGCTGCACGCGCATCCTGCAGCGCTAGACAATCTTCACCGCAGGGGCATCGCTAGGTGAGCCAAAGTGTCCGTGTCCCAACGTTTCGTGTTAAGTACCTAGTTGTACCATCTTTCTAAACTGTTGACATAGCTACCCACATTAAATGGGAATGATGAAAAATGGAATGACCACATAGAATGGGAATGATAGTTTGAAAGATGATAAGAAGAAAATTTATAAAGAGTGGAAGAGAAAGGCAAAAAAGGCGGTAGCAGTTTCCAGGGCTAAGGCGCAGGAGAAGTTGCATGACTCACTGGACAGCCCGAGAGGCCAGAAGGGGCTCTACCGGATTACAAAAGCAAGAGAAAGAAGAACGAGAGATATTATTCACATTAAATGTATGAAAGACGTCGACGGTAAGATTCTGTCCAAAGATGACGAAATTAAAGAACTATGGAAGATTTATTTTTACTACCCATTTGTTTTTATTTTGTAGGCTTATGTTAAAAACTAAATTTATGTATGTGCGTCATTTTTCGCGTGAATAAATAGTTATTCTTTCTATTCAATTCATTCTTTTCGTTCAATAACCTTTCAAATTTGAAAGGCTAATGAAATAAAAACAAATGGGTAGTTATATTTTAAACATAATAAAAAAAGTAATTAAAAAAACTAAAAAACCCGACTGCTGTAAAAGTTAAGTTAAAAAAAACTGAAAAGCTAAAAACAAGCCCATTTTAAAATAAATTAAATTTGGAAGCAGGCGGGACCCGTTTGTGTTTAAAAATATAAAAATTGGAATGGGTCCCGCCTGCTTCCAAATTTAATTTATTTTAAAATGGGCTTGTTTTTAGCTTTTCAGTTTTTTTTAACTTAACTTTTACAGCAGTCGGGTTTTTTAGTTTTTTTAATTACTTTTTTTATTTCCAGCTTTTTAGTTTACAAATGTGAAAAATTTCGCAGACGATTTAGTTCTCGCAAGGAGTTTCGAGGGTTATTTTGATTTCGATTTTCTTGTCGTGTTTTTAACGATTTTTCACTTCGAATTGCTTTAAACCATGTCAGTTGTATATATTTTTGTAATCCCCTTTTAAAACCCTTCAATTTGATATCCCACTCGATGGTATTAGAAGGAAAAAAAAAAATTGAACTCTTCAATATGGCACCCCAAATCCACCATTTTACTTTGTTTTTGATTTTAATGTAGCCAGTGACACTCGCGCTACCAAGACAAATCCAAAGACGTATAATTCATCCAAATCCGTTCATTTGTTTAGGAGTTACGAGGGAACAAAGAAACGGACATACATACATACATACATACTTACATACAGGTCAAATACATAACCCTCCTTTGGGCTTCGCCGCAGTCGGGTAAAAAGAAAAACAACAATACTTATTTATGCGTCACTAACGCGCGAGACGGCTAAGGCATAATGTTTTTTTAATTATAAATTCAATTCTTAAAAAGTTGTTCGGCTTATATAAAAAATAATTAAGTGAAAATAATTAGATCGAACGTAATGTTTTCCTTCTTTGTCATCATTTGCTCCGTCTTTTGGCATTGCAGGTTGTTTTTTGGGAAGTATTAAGTACATTAAAAAAAGCCGGTCAAGAGCGAGTCGGACTCGCGCACCGAGGGTTCCGTTCCGATTTTTGAAAAAGTGTGCTACTTAGAGACATCGTTTTATTTTTCCTGTAATCTTTACATAACCTTCTATCACATAGAATAATTTCAGATTTTTCTCTTTGCAAACTTCGGAGATAAGGGGGGGACGGTATTTTTTTTTACATTTTACATCAAAAGTCGGAAACTATGAGGCCAAAAAAAATTAAAAAATAGTTTGAGAATTTGCAAACAGCGTTCTTTCATATGATACCACACATGCCCTAGTAGCCCCACTTTAAATTTTTAAGACCCCCTTTCAGTCCTTGTTGCAAAAAAAATATAAATATTTTTATTTTTTTCTTATTTGCAAAATAGTTGGGTAAATGTCACCTAAAACTATTCCAAATTTCAAGTTGATAGCATCAGTAGTTCTTGAGATATCCAGCTGTGACAGACAGACAGACTGAGTCACACCATAAGGGTTCCTTTTTTACCATTTTGGTACGGAACCCTAAAAAAGTAGGGACTTTTGTTCCTTCCATGACATTTGCCAAAAGCCGTTCATAACTTTGCGATACTCTTCTGAAAAACGCGCCGAACACTTCTGTTTGCAGGTATTATACAGTCTGATTCAGAGTCAGAATCATTCACTAATGTTTTTATGGTTCCGTACCAAAATGGTAAAAAAGGAACCCTTATGTTGTCACTCAGTCTGTCTGTCTGTCTGTCACAGCTGGATATCTCGGGAACTACTAAGGCTATCAACTTGAAATTTGGAACAGTTTTAGATAACGTTTACCCAACTATTTTGCAAATAAGAAAGAAATTAAAATATTTATACTTTTTTTGCAACAGCGACTGAAAGGGTGTCTTAAAAATTCAAAGTGGGGCTACTAGGGCATGTGGGGTATCATATGAAAGAACGCTGTTTGCACATTCTGAAAATTTTTTTTTCTTTTTTTTAGGCCGCATAGTTTTCGACTTTTGATGAAAAATGTAAAAAAAAAATACCATTCCTCCCCCTTATCTCCGAAGTTTACAAAGTGAAAAATCTGAAATTATTCTATGTGATAGAAGTTTATGTAAATATTACAGGAAAAACAAAAACGATGTCTCTAAATAGCACACTTTTTCAAAAATTGGAACGGAACCCTCGGTGCGTGAGTCCGACTCGCTCTTGACCGGTTTTTTCTTGTTGGCTCGTAATCTTTATCTAATAATGAATCGTCCTAATCAAAATCACACCAAGAATCAGATTCAGCGTTATGCAAACGGTGGTACCAAACCACCGCTTGCATAATGTTCGGAATGCCACTAGTATACGGCGACTGATCATCTAAATAATTATCACTCTGCAAAGCGGCTTTCACCAACCTTGCGTTTCGTTATTGAATTTTATTGATTTAATGTAAAGAAGAATGTATTATAAACATTGTACAGCACAAAGAAGCGTGATCTCGCATTTGATTGACACATCAGGCAGACAGGCACAACTGCCGCGACTCGCTTCGGGCCCGACCCCATCACTTGATTGACACATCAGGCAGACAGGCACAACTGCCGCGACTCGCTTCGGGCCCGACCCCATCACTTGATTGACACATCAGGCAGACAGGCACAACTGCCGCGACTCGCTTCGGGCCCGACCCCATCACTTGATTGACACATCAGGCAGACAGGCACAACTGCCGCGACTCGCTTCGGGCCCGACCCCATCACTTGATTGACACATCAGGCAGACAGGCACAACTGCCGCGACTCGCTTCGGGCCCGACCCCATCACTTGATTGACACATCAGGCAGACAGGCACAACTGCCGCGACTCGCTTCGGGCCCGACCCCATCACTTGATTGACACATCAGGCAGACAGGCACAACTGCCGCGACTCGCTTCGGGCCCGACCCCATCACTTGATTGACACATCAGGCAGACAGGCACAACTGCCGCGACTCGCTTCGGGCCCGACCCCATCACTTGATTGACACATCAGGCAGACACGCACAACTGCCGCGACTCGCTTCGGGCCCGACCCCATCACTTCACCTCTTTTCAAAATTTCTAGTTAAGAAAGGCACATCTGACTAGTTGTGCCTTTTATTAGAATAGAAACTGTTTGTTAAGCTGTATTATATTATTGTGGACGAACATTAAAAACAATTGGCATATTTGGCTCATATATGCCTTTTATTTTTAATATGAAACAGATGGGCTTTTTTATTTAACCAAATAATAAAAAATAAAATAAAATAAATGCCATATAAATAAATAATAAATAAATAAATAAAAACTTTATTGCTAAATTAGTTTACATAGATTTTACATTGGCCCCAAACTAGGCAAGCCTGTATCTTGGGCACCAAAATGTAGGGTTTACCATTAAACATTTCTTTTAAAACATATTCGGTAATGTAAAAAAAAAGTTTGCTTCAAATTACAAAAAACTAAATAAAAATCCAAGGATCAAAGTTAACAAACAAATCCATACTAATATTATAAATTCGAAAGTAACTCTGTCTGTCTGTCTGTCTGTCTGTCTGTCTGTCTGTCTGTCTGTCTGTCTGTCTGTCTGTCTGTTACCTTTTCACGCCTAAACCACTGAACGGATTTCGATAAAATTTGGCAAGGCTATAGATGGTATCCTGGGGACGGACATAGGCTACTTTTTTTTTCAAAAATAATCCTACAGGGGGTGATATAGGGGATGAAAGTTTGTATGGGAAACTCAGTATTTCTTAAGTTAGGGATGTGAAAATTAAAATTTATGCTTTTGATAAGAAATAAAGAAATATGCGATTCAGCGTTTTTGAAAAATCATCCCCTAAGGGGGTAAAATAGGGGTTGATTTTAAAATTTACAAAACTGCATGGATTTCGACAAAATTTGGCAAGGCTTTATATAGCATCCCGGGGAAGGCCAGAGGATACTATTTTTTTCAAAAATAATACTACAGGGGGTGATATAGGGGATGAAAGTTTGTAAGGGAAACCCAGTATTTCTTAAGTTAGTGATAACAAATTTATGCTATTGGTAGGAAATTAATAAATATGCGGTTCAGCGTTTTTGAAAAATCATCCCCTAAGGGGGTAAAACAGGGGTTGATTTTAAAATTTACAAAACTGCACGGATTTCGATAAAATTTGGCAAGGCTTTATATAGTATCCTGGGGAAAGACACAGGCTACTTTCAAAAACAATACTACAGGGGGTGATATAGGGGATGAAAGTTTGTAAGGGAAACCCAGTATTTCTTAAGTTAGGGATAACAAATTTATGCTATTGGTAGGAAATTAATAAATATGCGGTTCAGCGTTTTTGAAAAATCATCCCCTAAGGGGGTAAAACAGGGGTTGATTTTAAAATTTACAAAACTGCACGGATTTCGATAAAATTTGGCAAGGCTTTATATAGTATCCTGGGGAAAGACACAGGCTACTTTCAAAAACAATACTACAGGGGGTGATATAGGGGATGAAAGTTTGTAAGGGAAACCCAGTATTTCTTAAGTTAGGGATAACAAATTTATGCTATTGGTAGGAAATTAAGAAATATGCGGTTCAGCATTTTTGAAAAATCATCCCCTAAGGGGGTTAAATAGGGGTTGATTTTAAAATTTACAAAACTGCACGGATTTCGTTAAAATTTGGCAAGGTTATAGATAGCATCCTGGGAAAGGATATGGGCTACTTTTTGTCTTAAAACATAATTCTACAAGGGGTGATAAAAGGGATGAAAGTTTGTATGGGAAACCCAGCATTTCTTAAGTTAGGGATGTGAAAATTAAAATGTATGCTTTTGATAAGCAATAAAGAAATATGCGGTTCAGCGTTTTTGAAAAATCATCCCCTAAGGGGGTAAAATAGGGGTTGATTTTAAAATTTACAAAACTGCACGGATTTCGACAAAATTTAACAAGGCTTTATCTAGCATCCTGGGAAAGGACATAGGGTACTATTTTTTTTTTTAAATAGTACTACAGGGGGTGATATAGGGGATGAAAGTTTGTAAGGGAAACCCAGTATTTCTTAAGTTAGGGATAACAAATTTATGCTATTGGTAAGAAGTTAAAAAATATGCGGGTCAGCGTTTTTTAAAAATCATCCCTTAAGTGGGTAAAATAGGGGTTGATTTTAAAATTTACAAAACTGCACGGATTTCGATAAAATTTGGCAAGGTTATAGATAGCATCCTGGGAAAGGATATGGGCTACTTTTTGTCTTAAAACATAATCCTACAAGGGGTGATAAAGGGGATGAAAGTTTGTATGGGAAACCCAGCATTTCTTAAGTTAGGGATCAATCTGCCTAGCCTTTTCCCAACTATGTTGGGGTCGGCTTCCAGTCTAACCGGATATTTTCCGACATCCACGCGGGCGAAGCCGCGGGCAAAAGCTAGTCAATAATAAATAGAAAATAAAACATTAAAAAAAAAACAAAAAAAAACGCTTTTGTGAGTAAAGTTTGTGATTATGTGTTGTGCGTGAGTGTGATTGTAAAAATGTGTTTTGAATGAGTGTGATGTTTATGTGTGTGATCATGTGATGGTGGGTTAGAAGGCGTTTAAGTGAGGGTATATGTATGTAAAAAATAACTTGAGCAGTACGAACGAAGGTGTGCAAAAATTATTTTACCACTGTAATTAGCTTTTCTGCTTCATCATATGACAAGTTTAGTAACCAGGATGTTAGTCTATTTTTTATTTGTTTGCGAGTGTAATTTCTTATATTGCACTGTTTGATCACCGCATTATAGACGTGAACATGAAGAAAATTTGATAGTCTTTGTGCATATGCGGATTTTACTGGTGGAGTTGGGACCCTGAATCTACGTTTGGCCAGTAAACTACTTAAATCACTTCTTTTCGAAGTTGTGATGTGGGTCTTCGTTGTTACGTTCAGTATGTACAATTTTCTTACGCTCAGAAGGGAAGTTTCTTCAAACAGCATTTCTGTAGGAAAACGGTAGGGTTTGTGCAACAGAGTTTTGAGGACTGCGCGTTGTGCTCTTTCGAGGATTATAAGATGAGTTTTTGACGCTCCTCCCCAGATACAATATTGTATCAACGACTGACATAGAGCTATATAGACCAGTTTTTTTAGATCCACAGATGCACTGTCCCTTATCATTTTCATTAAGTAAATTTGCTTCCGAACGCGTTTAACCAGTTCCCTAATTTGGGGTTTGAATGAAAGGTTTTGGTCTATGATGACTCAAGTATAAGTATCTTATTTCCTCTACTGTGTCGATATTATTGCATGAACATTGAGTATCAGTGTTAGTTAGTGTGTTAGGGCAATCTTCTCCATGAATCTTTGAATTCCATAATGGTACTTTGGTAGCCTGAGTTTTCCTGAATGTTATGTATTTAGTCTTTTTGACATTTAGCGTAAGCAAATTTGTGTTGAGCCATTTAGCGATCCGGATCATTCCTGCTTCTGCTTTCTTGTGTAAGTCTTCCCAATCAGATCCGCGAAATAGTATCACAGTGTCGTCTGCGTAACAAATGATATCAGCGTTTGGGATGGAAATTTTGAGTATATCGTCCATGTATACAGTAAACAGTGTCGGGCCAAGTATACTCCCCTGCGGGACTCCAAAGCTGATTTCTTGTTCATCGCTGACTAAATTATCAACTCTGACACACTGCCGCCTGTTGCTCAGGTAACTACGAAGCCAGTCCAGTGCGGTTCCTCTTATTCCTAACCCTTCGAGTTTCCTTAGAAGTATAGGAATAGAGATGGTGTCGAACGCCTTAGCAAGGTCTAAGAATATTCCAAGACAACGTTCACCACCATCTATATGTTTAGATGTTATGTTCGTAAGTAGTTCGATATCTAAACATTTATGACCTTTCGACGTAATCAAAGTCAAATGAGTCCTTTTTCCATATTATAATGTGAGAAATGGTGTAATTGTGCCTTTTTGGTTTAACTAGCTCTGAAGACCTTGCTCATAAAAATATATTAAAAATGTGGCAGATATGCCTTTTTTTCTGATTCCGAATAGGTATGTATATAACTCAATTTCGGAAAAAAATTAACTTATACCCTTTTTCCATAAGGGGGCTGTTGGGGATAGCTCTAACCTCGTAGAATAAAACACTTGCAGGAATTGTTTTGGAGGCAAACGAAGGCAAGGAACTAATGAGGAGCGGTTAGACTTCTTGTAAGTTAGGAGTGTTCTCTCCGAATGCTGGTACTGAACTGACTGTAGACTGTAGAAAATATAAATTCGAACTTACTTGGAACTATTACAAATGTGTAAAAAATGCATATTTTACATCAATAGAGACCGACAATAATGAATTCGTTTCCTAAAACTAAGAAAGATATTTTGTGCGGATTACAATTTACGCACAACTGTTACCTATTCAACAAAAGGTCTCAATAGATGCCGACAATAATGAGTTCCTTTAACAGTGCCGCTAGTAAACATTTTAGAATATAAAACAATGAATTTTACTGCGAAAACGGCCGGCGATAAGCAAAACAATAACCAAACATTTCGGCCGCCGTAGGAATCTCTATCATCTGCCGGAGTTAAAGTTGCATGGTATTTTTCTACAAACTGAAAATACCACATGCCTAAAACTATAATAATACCATGCTAACTAATGGAGCAGCTATCCTGCACAGGGGCAGTATATGTTCTGCGATTTCGGCGGTATCTCCAGTGCTGGAGCCATAGCGCTTGATGGCGCGCTTCTCCTAGTCTGCTCCGACTTTCGGTATCTCGGTTCACTCGTGCAAAGCGATGGCAAAGTAGATCGGACGGTTAAGCACAGGATTAACACTGGATGGTATAGTATCTATTTATTAGAGGTTTTCTTAAATTCTCTAATTCTTAAACTCAAGTTTCCCTTGAGCCTTTCTTAAACTTGAACTCTAACTAACGAGTTCTCTCTCTTAAACTAAGTTTTTCTTAAACTTGGGTTATTCTTAAACTCAAACTAACTTGAGTTTTCTCTCTTAAACTTGGTTTTTCTTAAACCTTGAATCTTTTGGAGCGGCTAACAACTCCATAAAAATAAGCCCTTGTTAAATATATTTTATTTTTTATCTTATTAATGGTTTAGACTTAGATTATAATCTAAGGGTTTAGACGTGAGCGGATTACAATTCCGAAAATAAGCCTACTGTTATTGATTTAGACTGTAACAAATCTACTTGCCTAATGAAATAAAAGGGGCTAAGGTAAGATTTGAACAATATATTAAAAGATAAAAAATACAGACCGGTTTTAAAAAAACACACCCTACCTAAAACGCACAGTTATTTAGGAAGGTAGAGGTTATCTTGAAGTAGTAATTTGAGTCAGGCCAGGTTAGGCAAACACGCACGGATAGTATGGAAGATGAAGAATTGGAATTGAGTCGCTCCGTTAAATTAAATTAAATGATTATTTTCTATAACCCTCCTTTAGGGCTTGGCCGCTGTCGGGTATAACACAAATCGCAAGTATAAGTTTTCCCGGACGTAGATTAATTTTTAGCGAAGGAGATGTTAGTTTTATCGCTTCCAGAGCAGAACTGCCTCCGTCTCCGAGTATTCCAATCATTTCCATCAGCGTTTTCAAAATCCATCTTCCAATTTTAGATTCTTTCTCATATTGAAGTTTTCCGTCATCAGAATGCCAAATGCCAATAGTCAATGCTTGAAACGGCCAGTAGCTTATACGTTGAAAAACTTCATCGATGAATTCTAAGTGCGTGTGGATTAATTTTATAAAAGTAATTTAAGATAGTTATTCAATAATAAATCAAAATTATATATAAAAATACAATATTTGACATAACATATTGATAAAAAGAATTTAAATTATATAAATCAAAAGGAAAGTTCATAGACTCTAAACCAGTAAGAAACTCTATGAGAGAAAGCCAGATAGAAGAAAAAGTAATGACAGCTTGACAACCTGACGTAAGTGTCATAACAAAGAAAATATATGGAAAACGAAATGTTTTAGACCAATTCGCAATATACTATGAATGTAAATCTTTATAAAATATAATAAAAATGGATGCAAAGTGAAAGTAAATGTAGTAAGTGATGTAGTGTAATAAATAGATACTATAATGGATGAAATGGCGACACGTCACGGGAACAATCTGCGACTCCCGCATTCCCCTTAACTTAAACTTAAGGGGAAGATATATAAAACAATGGTTAGACCTGCTGTCTTGTATTGATAAGAATGTTGGGCCACAAAAGGGATGAATGAAAAGCAACTGCATGCAGCTGAGATGAGAATGCTAAGAGGAATGTGTGGTATTACACGAATAGATAGAATAAGAAATGAGTACTTACATAAGAGGAAGTTTGAAAGTGGCACCGGTGACTAAAAAGTTGTGCGGAAATCGGTTGTCATGGTATGGGCATGTGATGCGGAGGAATGAGGAAAATGTCGTGAGGAAAGTTTTGAGTATGAGTGTCGATGGCTATAAGAGTAGGGGAAGACCAAAGAAACGATGGATGGATTGTGTAAAAGATGACATGGCTAGAAAGAGGGTGACTACCGAGATGACGACTAATAGAGAAATATGGAACAATGACATGTTGCGCCGACCCCAAATAGATTGGCATAAGGGCAGGAGAATGATGATGAGCTACCCACATTAAGGATTTTTGCATATAAAAATAAATATCCTTGTAAATAAATATCCTTGGACATTTCAGACAACGCCATCTAGTCCCAAGCTAAGCAACCTAATGCTTGTGTTATGGTAACGAGATGACTGATAAACTACATAAATACATTTGTTTTTGTAAATACATACATATTATGCCCTGCACCATGGATAACTTTACAAATTAAAGAGCTCGTGGCTCGCAGGGATAAAGCTAAGAGCAGATATAAGCGCAGATCTTCAGAGCTGAATCTCTCTTATTACAAATCCCTACGTAATCGCTGCAGTCGTCTGTGTCAAGATGCTAAGAGACGCTATTTCCACGAACAACTCCATAACCGCAGTTCTTCCGATGTTTGGAAATTTCTCAAATCTGTAGGCATAGGCAAGGCACCTACCAACCAGTGTAAGGATGTGAACCTCAATGATCTCAATAAACATTTCTCTCTCCTTCCCTTTTCTCTTGATCCGTCTGTCAAAGCTGCGACATTAGAGAGTCTTGCTAGTTTACCGTTACCACAATGTTCTCACTTTAAGCTTAGCGATGTTGCTGAGGAAGACGTTAAGAAATTTATACTTGCAATTACTTCTTCAGCAGTCGGTTATGATAAGTTGTGCTCAAGAATGATAACCCTTATCCTTTCCTCGTTACTTCCTGTTCTAACTCACATCTTCAACCACTCATTTTCCTCTTGCTCATTGCCGTCAGTTTGGAAACAGGCTCATATAATTCCTTTACCTAAAATTAACAATCCTACTTTGTTAACCCACTTTAGACCTATTTCTATTCTTCCATTTCTCTCTTTGAGCACATAGTTCATAGACAATTATCATTTTTCTTAGCGTCAAACTTGATCATTTCCCCTTTTCAATCCGGTTTTCGCTCGGGTCACAGTACTGTAACCGCACTTTTAAAAGTAACTCACGACATCCACTGGGCAATGGAGAATAAGTCGCTTACTGTTCTTGTATTGCTTGACTTTAGTAGCCCTTTCAACTCGGTCGATTTCGACATACTGCTTGGTATCCTCAAATCTATCAATCTCTCTTCTTCAGCTTTAGCTTGGTTTAGTTCTTATCTTCGGGGACGCTCTCAGTGTGTTCGCCTGGAGGAGTCTTTCTCTGATTGGTGTAGCCTCACTGAGGGTGTTCCTCAGGGTAGCGTTCTCTCTCCTCTTCTTTTTTCAATTTTCATCAACTTCGTTACCAGAGTAATCTGCTCTAGTTTTCATCTCTACGCAGACGACTTGCAGCTTTACCGACATTTTACTGTAGCTGACGCAGGCTCCGCAATTGCTGCTATGAATCATGACTTGGCCTGCATCAGCGATTGGGCTAAGTCGTTTGGTTTGCAAATTAATCTAACTAAATCACAAGCCATGATCATAGGCAGCAGATTCGTTCGTAGTGCGGCTGATGTTACATCTCTGATGCCTTTATATCTCGATGGTGTTCGCATTGACTATACCGCAACCACCAAAGACCTGGGCGTAATTATCGACTCCAATCTTTCGTAGCGTGCTCAAGTTAATGAGGTCAGTCGAAAGGTACATTTCTCCTTTCATTCGCTGAAAAGCCTTCAAAGTCTCCTGCCCTTGAAGACTAAAATTTCTTTGGATCAAACGCTTATTCAGCCGATTATAGATTATGCCGACGCATGCTACCTGGATGCTACTGAGGAGCTATTAAACAAGCTTGAGCGCATGCAAAACTTGTGCATTCGCTTTGTTTTCGGTCTTCGAAAGTATGACCATGTTTCTCACCTTCGCAAGGAACTCAAGTGGCTCCCAATCCGCCTTCGCAGGAACACTCGGATTTTATGTCTCCTCTTCAACATCTTACACAACCCGTCTTACCTGCGTAAGCGTTTCTCTTACACTCGCCCTAGCGACGCACCGTGTAGATCACACCTTAGGGATCTAAGGTGTGATCTACACGGTGCGTCCTTAAATCTCATCCTCATAAAACTAGCTACTATTCTTATTCCTTCTCTGTCCATGCTGTAAGATTGTGGAACTCGCTTCCGCCTAGCATTCGCGATTTAAAAACTGTGTCGCTGTTCAAATATCGGTTAAAAGAGCATTACCTTTCCTCTCAAATGTGAGTATTTATATATAGTATATGCATGTTTATATATTTTAGCTTTATGTATTTATTTAAGTATGTTAATATGTTAATTTTTTGTTTTGCGTTATTTGTGTAGGTATATTTAATATTTTAGTTTAAGACTTCGCATCATATTTTTCTCTTCTTGTTCTCACACACTATTGTCTACATTTCTTTTTCATTTCTCCTTTCGCAGGTCTGCTGGAAGAAATTTCTAAAGAAATAAGCAGTACCTTTGTACTCCTAATTTTAAGTATTATGTATCTCTTTGTATGTTTCTGTGAGTACATAAAATGGAAAATAACTAAATAAAATAAATATTATAGATAGAAAACACCCAGACTCGGAACAAATACTTGTAGGTCGTACAAATATTTGTTCCGTGCGGAAATCGAACGCGCGACACGCTGCGCAGCAGTCAATTGCTCAACCACTGTGCCAACCGTGTCGTCAAAATATATAGATCTAGGTACATAGATGAAAATACGATATTTGCCGTTACAGAGCCCTAATAGAAGACGTAACTACGGTTAGCTACAGCGGGCTCACGGGGCCGTTCCAGTGGAGTGGCGGTGGGGCGGCTGGCGGGACCCGCGCGCGCGCTGCGCCGCTAGTGCTGCTGCAGTGGCTCGACGGCACGCGGCACCGCGTGGGCAGCTGGAGCCCGCCCGGCGTGCCGGGGCTCGCCGGCTACCGCGCCGGGCCCGCCGCGCTGCGCTGGCTCACGGCTGATGGGCGCGCGCCGGACGACGGTGCCGAGCGCTGCTCGCTGCAGCCGCTAGCCGACATGCTGCGTGCCGACTGCCGCACCGCCTTCGTAGCGCTGGGTGCACTGCTGCTGGCACTGCTGGTGGCGGCGCTGGCGGGCGCCGCGTGGCACTGCAAGCGGCGCGCCGAGCGCAAGTACCGCGCGCGCCTGGCCGCGCTCGGCCTCACGCGGCTGGGGCCGAAGCCCGGGGGCCTGGACCGCTGGGAGATCCCGCGCGAGCGCGTCGTTATCAACCGCAAGCTGGGCACGGGCGCGTTCGGCACGGTGTACGGCGGCCACGCGCTGCTGGCGGAAGACCGCGGCTGGTCCGCCGTCGCCGTCAAGACGCTGAAGGCCGGCGCCAGCACGGAGGAGAAGCTCGACTTCCTGTCCGAGGCGGAGGCTATGAAGCGCTTCGATCACAAGAACGTTGTGCGGCTGCTGGGCGTAGTGACGAAGACGGAGCCGGTGTGCACGGTGATGGAGTTCATGCTGTACGGCGACCTGAAGAACTACCTGCTGGCCCGGCGGCACCTGGCGGCGGGCGAGGCGGGCGACGCGGGCGAGGCTGAGGTGTCGGCGGCGCGGCTCACGGGCATGGCGCTGGACGCGGCGCGCGCGCTGTCGTACCTGGCGCAGCTGCGCTACGTGCACCGCGACGTGGCGGCGCGGAACTGCCTCGTGAGCGCGCGCCGCGTCGTCAAGCTGGCCGACTTTGGGATGACGCGCCTGGTGTTCGAGAACGACTACTACCGCTTCAGCCGCAAGGGCATGCTGCCAGTGCGCTGGATGGCACCAGAGAGCCTCGCGCTGGGCGTGTTCTCGCCCGCCTCCGACGTCTGGTCGTTCGGAGTGCTGCTGTACGAGATCGTCACCTTCGGCTCCCTGCCCTTCCAAGGGCTGAGCAACGCGGAGGTTCTCACTCGCGTCAAGGCGGGCCACACGCTAGAGCTGCCGCCTGGCTTGAAGCCGCAGCTGTAAGTTTTCCTTTCATTCATTTCAGCTATAGTTAGTTATATTCCGCCCTTGCTAGCTCGTTCAGCTCCTTTCAGCACGAATTCTTTAAAGGACGGTCTACCACTTCTAATTTAGTAATAGTAATAGTAATCTTTATTTAATTCTCTCTTCACAAAGGTTCACTTAGTCTATTCTATAAATTAACAAATAAACATAATTAATTATAACATTACAAAATCAAAAATATGATCCTTTGTGAGAGACTGGCGTCCATACTAGGATACCCTGTGTGATAGATCACCAGGCCCTCACCCCGAATTTAATCTAATAATAAGGCAAACTATTCTAATACTCTAGACAAATTGATTTTAATGATTTCATTACGAATGCTATGGATAATCGTACGCTGGTCGATGCGGTTTACACAGATTATAGCAAGGCATTTGATCGGATCGACCACGACACCCTGATAAAGAAGCTAAGCTACATGGGCATCCGTGGGGACCTCTTGAGGTGGTTCTCTTCTTACATTGATAAAAGGTGCAAGCAGTAGTACTCAATAATTATATGTCTAGTTAGGTAAACGTGCCCAGCGGAGTGCCTCAAGGTTCGTTGCTCGGTCCTTTTTTATTTGTAGTCTATGTGAACGACATCGATCAGTGCCTCCATTCATCCAAACTATTTTTTTTTAATGAGTTGCATTTTTTAATGCAACTTAAACAACCTTGTGGGCAGCTGTTTCAGAGATGTTGGGAGCTTATTATACATTTTTGGGGCTAAACAGAATATGCTTTTATGCATCAAGGCCGTGCTTGACCTTACTATACATAACTCATCCTCATCCATCCAAGTGTTTGGTGATTACTTACACTAGAAAACATGCAGTCCTAGCCACTACTTATACTTTGGCGGGCCAGATCTTGCCAAGGTGCAATGCTATTCGTGACTTGGGCATCCATCAAGACAGTAAATTAGTTTTTGACATACACATTGATGCAATTATCAAAAAAAAAAAAGTAATTAAAAAACTAAAAAACCCGACTGCAGTAAAAAAAATAAAACTGAAAGCTAAAAACAAGCCCATTTTAAATTTAGTAAAAGTTGGAAGCAGGCGGGACCCGTTTGAGTTTGAAAATACAATGGAATGGCTCCCGCCTGCTTCCAACTTTTATTAAATTTAAAATGGGCTTGTTTTTAGCTTTTCAGTTTTAGTTTTTTACTGCAGTCGGGTTTTTTAGTTTTTTTAATTACTTTTTTTTTATTTCCAGCTTTTTAGTTTACAAATGTGAAAGATTTCGCAGACGATTTAGTTAAATAGTCAAGCCTTCGGGGTCCTAACTCTGCTCAAAGCAATTTTTTTTTATCAAAATACAATTTTGCACGTCGAATTACTTTTAATCATATAAGTTGTATATATTTTTGTAATCAACTTTAAAAACCCTTCATTTTGATACCCCACTCGGTTGTATTAGAAGACAAAAAAAATTCGAACTTCACAATATGTCACCCCTAATCCGCCATTTTACTTTATTTTTAATGTTAATGTAGCCAGTGACACTTGCGCTACCAAGACAAATCTAAAGACGTATAATTTATCCAAATCCGTTCATTCGTTTAGGAGTTACGAGGGAACAAAGAAACGGACATACATACATTTATATACCTACTTACATACATACATATATAGAGGTCAAACACATAACCCTACTTTTGGGCTTCGCCGCAGTCGGGTAAAAAAGCCTCTAAACTGCTTAGGTTTATAATACGTCTAAGTGTTTTACTGATGCTAAAACACAAAAAATATTGTATTGCACTTTTGTAAAAAGTCAGCTAGACTATCAAATACATCGACCGCATGGAAAACATCCAAAGACGGTTCATAAAATATCTTTGCTTTTATCAAAAGATTCCTTATCAGTCAACCAATTATCTTGGACTCTGTAAGAAGTATCATCTGCTACCACTGGTAGATCGACGTAAAATTGCAGACCTACTGTTTATTCCTGTTGAAACTCCTCAATAACAATATAGATAGCCCCGAGTTATTGTCAATTTTATTTTAATGTGCCAAATGCAGCCCTACGTAGTATACCTCATACATCTACGAGTTATAGGCAGAACAGTTATATTGTGCGCGCGAGCAGAGACTTCAAGGGTATGTGCAAGGAATATGATTTTGATCCATTCACAATTAGTGTGACTTCGGCCAGGAGGTGCATGAGCCTCAAATTTTTCAAGTAGCGGTAGATTGATTATATTATTTGTTTTTTTTTTAGTAACTTATAATTTTCTCAGTAATTTAATTGCAAACCAAGTATTTAAATTAGTTATTACTTTAATTTGGGCGATGTGTTTTTTGTTTTTGTGCTCACACCATAAATTATTATTGTAAGTCTTGTAATTGGCTTTTTGGTACTTAACTATGGTTTCATTTTTTATTTGTTTTTATTAGCTGTAAGTCCTCCATGTTTTAAAATAAATAAATAAACAAATATATAAGTAATATTGTTTTGAAACACAATAATGGAATGTCTGGTTGTGTTGCAGCGAGGGTCTGATCAAGTCGTGCTGGCAGCAGGAGCACAAGGCGCGGCCCAGCGCCGCGGAGGTGGCGGCGTTCCTGGCGGACTCGCCGCGCCTGCTGGCGCCGTGCCTGGACGTGCCGCTGGACGCGCTGCCGCTGGAGCTGGACCCCTGGCGCGAGGCGCGCGACCGCGCCGAGGTAACACCGCACACGCGGCGCCCGCGTGCCGCCGGTATACAGGAAACGCTATCCTGCGACCGTCGCGTGTACACCCGAAATTAATCATAATTCTGATCATTACATCTAATATTTCAATCCATTTTGTCCAAAAATTCCCTAATAAATAATTTTACAAGGTGACAGCTAGACCCTGTAACATTTTTCATATAATAATATATTTATAACTAGCTGTTTGTGCCCGGCGTCGCCCGGGTGAACTTCATGTCTCTATCTCCTGTGGTTTAGGCTGTGAGTTGTCTGTTTTTATACAAACATACCACCCACCGACTTTTCCGGTGCATTTTCCAAAAAAGCCGGCCAAGTGCGTGTTGGACCACCCACAATGAAGGGTTCCGTAGTTGGGATGAATTTATCCCAATAACAAACTTAACATTGTAGTTGAAAAACATGTTTTCCTATACATTCCATCTGTAAATGTAAGTTTGTACTCACAATTTTGACAGATTTACCATGTTATCTTCCAACACGTGTGCGGGAATAAAAATTGCCACAGATACCTTTACTTAGTCCAAATAGGTTCAATGCCTTTATTCACAACCGTCTCGCGCCAGTTTCATTTTGGCACTTGGCACCGGGCCAAGTGCCAAAATGAAACTGGCGCGAGACGCGGTCCTGTCTATTCGGAGGTGAATGTTTTTTTTAATCTCGGCAAAGAGCTATGCGTCGAAATATTTTTTGAATATTCAAATAATGTTTATAAATAGAAACCAAAACCATGGTTATTACAATAAAAAAAACGTTTATGAACAAATTAACATTTATTTGTCTTATAAACTCAAAAATATTTAAATTTTCTATTTTTCATAAGGTTGTTTATCGACTTTATACCTACCTTTGCTTCTCCTTCCACCTGGCGAAAGCCAAGCGCGGAAAAAAAAGAAAATTTAAATCAAACTATGATATCCTAATAATCAATCTGCCTAGCCTTTTCCCAACTATGTTGGGGTCGGCTTCCAGTCTAACCGGATGCAGCTGAATACCAGTATTTTACATGGAGCGACTGCCTGTCTGACCTCCACAACCCAGTAACTGGGTAATACGATACCCCTTGGTAAGACTGGTTGTCAGACTTTCGGGCTTCTGACGACCCGTAACGACTGTCAAAGATCCACGAATGACAGCCGGGACCAACGGCTTAACGTGCTTTCCGAGGCACGGAGGAGTCTCGGTATGTAAAGATGGTCACCCATCCACTGACCAACCCCGGCAAGCGTAGCTTAACCCGATGGATCGACCCGTGCGGCTGATATGATATCCTAATAATTCTTGACAAAAATACCTATTTTTCGTTATTTTATTTTATTTCTTCAAAAGTGTATTGAAAAACGTCGTCGTGGGCATTTCATAGTGAAGTTCTCGGCTCAAAAACAACATCGCCTACGGCTCGGGTGTTAATTCCGCCTCGAATGCAATAGCAACCATTCTCCACTTGTATCAAAATGTACTATTTCAAGTACGGCAGTCTGTCAGACCCTTTTTCTCAGGAACGAGTGAAGGTATCAAGTTGAAATTAATGTCCAATGCGTAAGTCTATAGCTCCTTGAAGTTATAAAAAATTCGAGCTTCTAAGTTAACGCAAAAAAAAATACGGCCATTTATGCGACATATTTTGATACCCGCAAGTAAATAATTAAAACCTATGGGGTAGGTACTTCCCGTGTTGACCTAGAATCATGAAATTTTGCAAGGAGCAAGGTCTCAAAGCATAAAGGAAAAAGTCCGAAAACTGTTAATTTGTAACTTTATCACATAACAAAATATTTTTTTGGGATTACAACGTTAAGTTTGTTTCATGGATACCAACTACGGAAACCTTCATTGTGCGTGCTCCGACACGCACTACGGAAACCTTCATTGTGCGTGCTCCGACACGCACTACGGAAACCTTCATTGTGCGTGCTCCGACACGCACTACGGAAACCTTCATTGTGCGTGCTCCGACACGCACTACGGAAACCTTCATTGTGCGTGCTCCGACACGCACTACGGAAACCTTCATTGTGCGTGCTCCGACACGCACTACGGAAACCTTCATTGTGCGTGCTCCGACACGCACTACGGAAACCTTCATTGTGCGTGCTCCGACACGCACTACGGAAACCTTCATTGTGCGTGCTCCGACACGCACTTGGCCGGTTTGCGTTCGCTAAGCATTCTCCATTTGTATCAAAATGTACTATTATTTTAGCGCGTATTTAGTTGATGTCGTGTTCCGCAGGCCCGCTGGGTGTCGTGGGCCGCGCCCGCGTCCGCCACCACCGACACCACGTACCTGAGCGACGCTCCGCCGGCGCTCGACAGCGACGCCTTCCTGCCGTGACCCGCTCGGCCAGCGGACCGGCCGACCGACCGACACGAGCCAGCCGACCGGCCGACCGACCGACGCGAGCCAGCCGACCGGCCGACCGACCGACGCGAGCCACCCGCCACGGCGCGGCACGCTTATCATAAATCATTCCAACACTTTTCTAGTCAAAATGCAGGTATAAAATAGGAATAATATTTTAATTAATTTTATTTAATAAATAAATGTATATAAAACCTACCTTCACTCTTTAAGTTTTTAATAAAATAATAAAAATATGAAAAAGGGATTTGGTTTTTCTTCGCGTTTCCTCCTCAAGACATGTTAGGTGCAGTCCATGTTTATGCGACTGCGGCAGAGAAGGATCAGGTCCTAGACCCTTCAAATAGGAAAGATACGTACAGCCAGATCATGCTACACTCGGGGGTCTTTCTGGCTGTACATACATTATTTATTTCCTTTGGAAGACTTACAGCTACACAAAGAGATTCATAATGTGACTGACAGCCAATTACAAGTCAATATCGTTATTATTTATTTTTATCTGTACGTATCTCGGGTCCATGGAGTCCCGGTCCTTTGGAAGGCGTACAAGGAGGGAGTCCCGGTCCTTTGGAAGGCGTACGAGGAGCCGAAGCCATCTCGCAGAGGCAATTTTAAATAGAATGAGACACCAACCGACGATTATCCCTGTACGTTGCCTGCATGAACTTTGACTTGCATAATGCACCCAAGAACAACCCCCCGTTGGTGTTACCTATTGCAGAGCATGAAGAAGAAGAAGTCAAATAGTATGAGACACCAACCGACGATTATGCCTGTATGCACTATGACTTGCATAATGCACCCTGGGTGGTGTTATCTATTACAGAACTTGAAGAAGAAGAAGAAGTCAAATAAAATGAGACACCAACCGACGATTATGCCTGTATGCACTATGACTTGCATAATGCACCCCGGGTGGTGTTATCTATTACAGAACTTAAAGAAGAAGAAGTCAAATAGAATGAGACACCAACCGACGATTATGCCTGTATGCACTATGACTTGCATAATGCACCCCGGGTGGTGTTATCTATTACAGAACTTAAAGAAGAAGAAGTCAAATAGAATGAGACACCAACCGACGATTATGCCTGTATGCACTATGACTTGCATAATGCACCCCGGGTGGTGTTATCTATTACAGAACTTAAAGAAGAAGAAGTCAAATAGAATGAGACACCAACCGACGATTAATAAAACAACAATGACAACAACAACAGATGTGTGGAGTGAATACTTTAATCAGAGGTCCACAGAAAAGGGAATTTGGTACAAAACCATACAACCACAGCTTCCAGTGTATAATTGGACTGAGCAAAATCTTATAAGCAGAAGTGAATTACTTATGGCACTAAGACTTCGTTCTGGTCACATACCATCAAAAAAGTTTGGTTTTCTTATGAAAAAGGTTATGTCACCCAACTGTGTAGAATGTGGAGTAATCGAAGATGTGCAGCATGTTTTGATGGAGTGTGTGCGGAATGAGGCTCTGCGATGTGATTTACTTGGTGCAACTAATAGATTCGATATGATGAGCATGACATACTCTGAGCCGCCGGGGCACATTCAAGTCAAAGAAAGACGTACAGTGAGCATGACATACTCTGAGCCGCCGGGGCACATTCAAGTCAAAGAAAGACGTACAGTGAGCATGACATACTCTGAGCCGCCGGGGCACATTCAAGTCAAAGAAAGACGTACAGTGAGCATGACATACTCTGAGCCGCCGGGGCACATTCAAGTCAAAGAAAGACGTACAGTGAGCATGACATACTCTGAGCCGCCGGGGCACATTCAAGTCAAAGAAAGACGTACAGTGAGCATGACATACTCTGAGCCGCCGGGGCACATTCAAGTCAAAGAAAGACGTACAGTGAGCATGACATACTCTGAGCCGCCGGGGCACATTCAAGACAAAAAAAGACGTACAGTGAGCATGACATACTCTGAGCCGCCGGGGCACATTCAAGACAAAAAAAGACGTACAGTGAGCATGACATACTCTGAGCCGCCGGGGCACATTCAAGTCAAAGAAAGACATACCCAGTCAATGGTAGCTTTACAGTAGGTACATAGTACTCACACATGTGCTAAGCAATTATATAAAAGGTGATTGAGTTTATACAATGCAAAGCTATTCTTACAATCTTCAGCAGCTCCAACAGTGTCTTCAAATGTTCATTAATTAGTTGTGGGTGTGGAGCAGGACCAGCATGGAGCCAAGCACTTTTATCTGTTACTAGCGGCTCCGACAGACGTTGTCCTGTCTGAACGATCCTAGAATCCGACTGCAGCGCCACCTACCGGGTCCAATTGTGTTTTCAAACCCTCCAGGAACCAATTACACACAGAACACACAAATGTTCATCCAAATCAGTCCAGCCGTTTAGGAGGAGTTAGGTGACAAACACACGTACAGAAGAATTATATATATAAAAGTATCCTATGTCCGTCTCCTGGTTCGAAGATGCCTCCCCACCAATTTTCAGCTAAATCGGTTCAGCCGTTCTTGAGTTATAAATAGTGTAACTAGTGTGTGTTAGCTTACACTATTTGTTTACCTCCGATATTTCCACTCAATAAATAATGTGAAGCCTCAAGAAGTATTCTTATTCAGTGGACTTCGATTAATAGTCCAAGTACGCGTGTCCTACTGATAAACCAGGAAGTCTTTATGGACTGAACCTCTAGCGGTACGGCTTGACCCTGCCTCCCTCTCTACTGTCCTCCTCGGACCTCTGAACTCCTAACGGCATGACTTAAAACACTGCCTCTTTCTCAATTGTCCTCCTTGGACAGAGGGACCTTTAAAGTCCCTCTAACGGAGTAATTTAGGTTGCCATCTGCGGCTGTTGTTCAATACTCCTCCTCGGAGTCGCCGCGGCGGCCTGAGCCGGCGACACGTGTGCTTCATAAATTGTTTACTTGTGACTAACAGACTGCCACGGCTACCTGGCACGGTACAATAGCGTGCGGTCTATACCAGTTTTGAATTTCGTCTCATTCACATGGCTCTAGGAGCAGAGATATCCTATCGATCCGTTCAAACTAAACAGGAAGCTCGAGCTAGTTGCCCATTCCTAATATTAACGAGATGGCTCTAGGAGCAGAAATATAAGTATTCCACTAAGATGCTGGTGAAGTGTATGTATGCTCTCTAATAGTGTACAACGTAGTAAGTACGCTCCTTTAGAACATAAGTATAATTTTAAGCTAAGTAAGCACTTTACTTGAAAGCGCATTATGAAATATATTCCTTTATGCATTGATTAAAGTACATTCGATCGAGTTGGTTGTCTAATTTAAAATACCATAGGACCTCCAACATTTCACGGGTACGGAGCTTGACCTTACTTCCGGGATTGTCCTGATAGCCGTGGAATACCTCTCCACTCCTCATAAGCATCGATTTCATAGTTAGTCCCACAGTAAAAGTTACTCATTTCGATGGTATAAAGCACTCTTAAACCTTATTTTTATTATAGTCCTGCTGGGTCAGGGCCTCTTCCGATGAGAAGAGCGATGAGGGAGCTGCGGGCGCGTGCGCGTGCGCGGGCGATGCGCGTGCGCGGGAGGCCACGCCTCGTAGCTAGTTGGTGTCTGGGCACTTACTAATATGTGCTCGGGGTGATATTATTTGCCGTCAAGGAAAATATTACCATTAAAGGCACAATGTAAGTACCTACTAACAATAAAGGTCTCCTCACATGTACTCACTACTCACACGCTACTTTGCGACATCTCTTTCATAGCGCAGTGGCACGTAGGCTCGAATGACGTGATATCGGACGAAGTGGTGGCCAGAAGCTATCTCCCTAAAGTAAAAACTTTTTACAAAAAAAACCTTAACAATTGGGCTATCAAATGCAAAAATAATTATTAAAGCCCCACTGGTAGTTCCAGAGATTTCAAACAAACAAAAAAAGGTGTGTGTCATCTCCGACGCACGACTGGAGTTTATTCCTGTTTATGAGGCGTTTCGAGCTTCCGACTTTCTATTTTTCGGTCACATTTCTGTCGGACTGGGTTTCTTCAATGAATCAGTGCTATACAAATAGCAACTTTTAAGGTGTAAAGGTACTCGTCCCCCACTCCCTCTTAAACCCCCCTCTCACACCCCCTTCACCGCTTTTTCCTCTCTCTCTATATTATTTTTATATTTATATACCTATAGTACTTTATTGTACACCACAAAAATACATAACAAAAAAAAAACATATACTTACACTACAAAACATACAACAGGCGGCCTTATCTCTTTCTGCGATCTCTTCCAGGCAACCTTAGGATGGACAGTGATTTATCAGGATATGAAATGGAGCTGTTATTGGTGCAAATAATAGGTAGGTACCTACTTATACAATATTATACTAAAATAGATACATACATATCCTAAATAATATATACATAGATACATACATACTAAATATTTAAGCAACGAAAATTGCTGAAGACTAAAGATATTACATACAGTTACGAGAACAAGATCACAACGACAAGTAATGTTCCTTTACGAGCCTAAACATAGGTAACGACTGCGCGCGTGTTATTTGAACGGGCAATGCATTCCACAAACGAGCGCTGGACAGTAAAGGATTTGTCGAGGAAGGTTGTGGCATGCATAGGCATTTTGAGCTTCAACTTATCTGATGACCTTCAAAATTTCTGCGACTCGCAAAGAAACTGGAAACGTTTCTTCAGATAGAGAGGGGTGGAAGGGGAAAAGAGCACATTATACAAAAGGGAAAGGACATGAGCATTCTGGCGAAGGCGAATTGGTAACCACTTGAGCTTCACACGATATTCAGAACCATGGCTATATTTGCGCAAACCGAAAATGAACCTTATACACACATGATGACTCGGTCAGTCAGTCAGGACTTTTCTTTTATATATTAAGAAGATATTAAGATATCCCATTCGGGTCCATCGTGTACACTAAAAAGACTGCGCTGATTGATTCTTTGACATGCTACATCGACAAAGATGCTACGCCATCCATGGAACGAATGGAAAGCAATCGGACCGTCCCGCGGTGGATCGAAGCTGCTATATGAGGGTCATTGGGATTTTTTTTACTTTATTACAAAAAAAATATTTTCAAAATTAAAGCAATAAATTTAAACAAAATAAAAAAAGAAATGAGTACCTCTCCACCTTATTTATTGTTTAATTTTGTTTAAATTTATTATTTGCTTTAATTTTGAAAATATATTTTTTTGATAAATGTATGTATTGAATAATGATTAATATTTCTTAAATTATAAGTATCTTAATGTAACACAATTATTTTACCTATGATATCATTCTATAAAGTACCTTTTACTCACTTTTTTTTCATTTTACTGAACTTCCTATCTTTTGAACGGGCAAGAATGGCCGCGCTGATAGCGTAGAATTATAGCCAACAAGCCAAAGAATAACAATAAAGTAGTCCTGTCAAGACTTGGCCAAATTTTAGCAGTTTTTGTTTCATTCCATACAACAAAAATTTAAAATATGTTTTCCGGGGAAATTATCAGTTGAGAACGTCGTCTCCTAACAATTATTCAGAACTAGCTTTTGCCCGCGGCTTTGCTCGCGTGTAACTTGGAAATTATCCCTGAGAACGTACTACCAGTATAAAAACCGGCCAAGTGCGTGTCGGACCACGCACAATGAAGGGTTGCGTAGTTGAAAAGAATTTATCCCAAAACAAACTTAACATTGGATCCCAAAAAAAAAAAAAATATTTCATAAAGTTACAAATTCACAGTTTTCGGACTTTTTCCTTTACTTGTGCTGTGAGACCTTGCTTCTTGCCAAATTTCATTATTCTAGGTCAACGGGAAGTACCCTATAGGTTTTGATTTACTTGCGACAGTTGCGAATATCACAATGTGTCGCAAAATGGCTGTATTTTTTTATTGCGTTGGCTTAGAAGCTTGATTTTTTTAGAATTCTAAGGGACCATAGACTTACTTATCTAATATAAATTTTAACTTGATATCTCCACGCGTCCTTGAGAAAAAGGGTCTTGAGAGACTGACATACTTGAGCATTTTTTTTATGTGATAGAACTTAACAATTTTCGGATTTTTTCCTTTATTTGTGTTGTACGACCTTGCTTCATGCCAAATTTCATGATTCTAGAACAACGGGAAGTACCCTATCATTTGTCAGACTCAGTAATCGTATAGCTCAACTAAGGAGCTCAACGACTCGACGAACAATATCAAAGAAAGCACATTTGGGTAGGCCGCATAACGTACACAAACAGCCAGACTATATTAGTACCGAGTGTAAAGTTAATCCGGCAGCGCGTTAAAATTTTTCCTTGCTAACTTTGACATCCCCTAAAATATCCTCCATAAGGTGTTATTTTAAAAAACTAAAAGTGTCAATCTTTATTATTTACTGAGATTTTTCGTATAAACTGTATCGCGTCTTTTCAACCCTGTTATAGATGGAATTTTGAAAATTCATTCGAAGTGCTTCCATTACTTTACTCTAAGATTATTTTTACAATTTTTTTATTTAATCAAGGCACGCAGTAAAACTCTCCCTTAAAAATTTAATTACTCATTTTTCCCCTACAGGGATCAATTTTTAAAAACCCAAAATCATATTTATTTTACTTTTCTGGCAAAAGTATAAATACTGAATTTAGAGTCAACCGGACTGCGCTTTAAAATTCTTCCATACAAACTTTAACATCCCTAAAACTTCATCATCTTTTTGAGGGGTAGTTTTGAAAAACTAATGATGACAAACTTCATTTCTTATTTAAGTATGTATTTTGGTTAATTAACTCGAAACTTGGCACACATACTTGTGCCAAGTTTCGAGTTAATTAACCAAATGTATAATATTTTTCATGTAATTTGTATTCCTTATGTTCACCCCCACAGGGGTAAAATTTTCAAAAAAATAGTTTGGTGTGTTTCCACACATTCGTTTGGTGTGTTTTACTTATACCAATTTTCGAGTTAATCAAGCCACGCAGTAAAATCCTCCTCTGTATAATTGACTACCCCTTTTCACCCCTTTAGACGTAGATTTTCGAAAAACCCTGATACACATTATTCTTTATTTTTGGTTTTTAATATTAGTACCGAGTTTTGAGTTAATCGGATTACGCGTTAAAATTTTTCCATACAAACTTTGACACCCCCAATTCCCCTTTAAAGGGTAGTTTAGAAAAACAAAAATCTCAATCATATTTACTTAGCTAAATATTCGTGCCAAGTTTCAAGTTTATTAACTCAAGGAATAAGGTTTTTCATACAAGCAATATCCCCCCTTTTTACCCCCTTAAACGTCGAATTTCCAAAAACCATTTCTTAGCGGATGCCTGCCTAGGTCATAATAGCTACCTGTCTTCCAAATTTCGGCCCAATCCGTTCAGTGGTTTCAGCTGTGTGTTGATAGATCAGTCAGTCAGTCAGTCAGTCAGTAACGCTTTCCTTTTAAACCGACTTCAAAAACAAAAAGGAGGAGGTTATCAATTCGTCGCGTATATTATATATTTTTATGTATGTACACCGATTTCTCCGTCAATTGTGGACCGATTTTGAAAATTCTTTTTTTGATTGGAAGGGTGTGCTCTCGAGGTGGTCCCATTGTCACCAAGTCAGAATCTGATGAGTGGATCCCATGGAAATTGAGGGAATCCCTCAAATTTTATAGGCACACTTACAGCGATTTGGGTATTTTTTTTAAAAGCTTTTATTTAACTTGCAATGTATGTATGTATGTATGTTCGCGTGGAATCTTGCTACTCAATTTTGAAGCAGATATCTTCAACCGATTGAGCTGAAATTTTGTATACACGTTTAGTTTGGATGACAATACACGATAAGTTATGTGACGTCATTCTAAATCCAATATGGCGGACCATCCAAGATCGCAGAATAGTTATTTTTAATGCATTTATACAATATGGGTGTCAAATGAAAGGGCTTGTTGAGAGTAACTCGAAAAATAATGTGACGTCATTCTAAATCCAATATGGCGGAACATCCAAGATGTTGGAATAGTTATTTTTTATGCACTTCTACAATATGGGTATCAAATGAAAGGGCTTGTTGAGAGTAACTCGAAAAATAACGCGACGTCATTCAAAATCCAATATGGCGGAATATCCAAGATATAGTTATTTTTTATGCACTTCTGCACTAAGGCAAATGAAAGGGCTTGCTGAGAATAGGTAATTAAAAAAATATTCTGACATCACTCTTAATCCAATATGGTGGACTTTTGAAGTTTTGTATGCTTTCCTATAGTATGGGTAACGCTTCGTTGCCACTAGTTCTATTATTTGTTCCATGATGGAACTAGTGATAATTTTTTATTGCCACTAGGTTCCATTTTAAATGAATATGAAAATAATGGAACTAATGGTGACTTTTTTATCACTAGTTCCATCATGGAACTTGTGAAATTTTTTAAGGGTGTAAAACACTAGAGGTAAAAAAAAACACTTAAAACGATAATGAAGTCAAAATGAAAATCCAAGATGGCGGCTGCTAAAATTTCCTAATTTTTCGTCATGTGTGTCGTTTCCATGGTTTTAGAGGGCGCTGAAAACGATACTGATGTCAAAATGAAAATCCAATATGGCGGCTGCGAAAATTTCCAAATTTTTCGTCATGGGTGTCGTTTCCATGGTTTTAGAAGGTGCTGAAAAAGATACTGATGTTAAAATGAAAATCCAAGATGGCGGCTGCTAAAATTTCGTAATTTTTCGTCATGGGTGTCGTTTCCATGGTTTTAGAGGGTGCTGAAAACGATACTGATGTCAAAATGAAAATCCAAGATGGCGGGTGCGAAAATTTCCTAATTTTTCGTCGTGGGTGTCGTTTCGATGGTTTTAGACGGTGCTGAAAACGATACTGAGGTCAAAATGAAAATCCAAGATGGCGGGTGCGAAAATGTCCTAATTTTTCGTCGTGGGTGTCGTTTCGATGGTTTTAGACGGTGCTGAAAACGATACTGAGGTCAAAATGAAAATCCAAGATGGCGGGTGGAAAAATTTCCCAATTTTTTGTCAAGGGTGTCGTTTCCATGGTTTTAGAGGGTGCTGAAAACGAGATTGATGTCAAAATGAAAATCCAAGATGGCGGGTGCGAAAATTTCGCTGGTTAAAGGTTCGCTGAGACTAAAAATGAGATGAACAGACTCAGAAACCTAGCCAGCGATAACTAAAAAGTAAAAAATAAATTAAAAGCAAAAAACCTTTTTTAAAAAAAGCTTTTATTGAAAAGAAGAAAATAAAATTTTCTTTTAAAATTTTAACTATCAACTTATAACCTCATTATACACAATTTATATGATCATAAAAGCTTGTCACGAGGTTTGCGTAAGTACCTATAAGTATTTAATTAAACTGAAATTTAAAAAAAAATTAACTTAGCAGATTAAGTTACTCAATTAACTAAGTACTAGTTTATTTACACAAGTAAATCGCGCGACAAGCTTTTATGATCATCTAAATTGTGTATAATGAGGTTATAAGTTGATAGTTAAAATTTTAAAAGAAAATTTTATTTTCTTCTTTTAAGTAAAAGCTTTTTTTAAAAAAGGTTTTTTGCTTTTAGTTTATTTTATAGTAACTCGTGCATTTGCTCCCGGAAAGCACCATTTGGTAAAGTGGAACTGATGAGGAAGACCACAGATGCCCATCGGAATTACTCAATAACACCTACGGATGTCACTTGGGTTGCGATTCGATTACTTTAACATGGTTGCTAAGCAATTTATGCTCGTCACAATGCATATGGTGAAGTGGAGTTGATGGTGACTTCACCATCAGTTCCAGTTCCTTCTAGGAGAACTCCTCAACAATTAACGTCCTTGTATAGGGAAAAACAATGTTTTGTAAAAGGTGATGAGCAGTTAACATTAGGCTATTGTAACTTAGATAAATTACAAATTGACTCACCAAAAAGTGAAAAAAAAAACTTTTTGCAAAAAAATACAACCGACTTCCAAAAAAAGTGCTACAAAGTGAAAAATAACTTTAATTTCGGAAGTCGGTGTCTTTGGATCTGTATTTTAGTTTTTTGCCACCGACTTCCGAAATTAAAGTTATTTTTCACTCTGTAGCACTTTTTCTGGAAGTCGGTTGTATTTTTTTGCAAAAAAGTTTTTTTAGATATAGATGACAGATCTTTGGATCAATCCGATACGTATTTTTTTTAAATGGAATTTGTAAAAGAAATCCCAATGTCCCTCATATAACGGTTTTGATCCACCGAGCGAGCCCTCGCCGTGTCGTGTGTCGCAGCGCTACAAGTCGCGCGCGGCGCCCGTGTGCACAGCCTTTACTCCAGGAACAGTTTGTGTGCGGCGGGAGAGCGCGCCCGCACTCCCGCCGCGCGCGTGCTCCTTGCACGAGTCTCGTGTGTCGTGCTCCAGCCGCCGCAGCATGCGCTACTCTCCTGCCTGGCTGCTGGCGCTGGCGCTGCTGCTGGACGCCTGCGCCGCGCCCACCGCCGCAGCGGACACCAACGACTCCTACTGCGCACTGCTGGCACAGAAGAACGTCCGCAGTGAGTGCTCCCTCATGTACGCCGCGCCCGCGGGCTGCCGGCGGCGGCTTGTTTCCCCATCAGCATGTATTACTGTGACCTCAGTGTCGGCCGCTGATGTCCGCGGCGCCTGCTGCGGGCTGCAGCAGCACATCGTGCTAGGAGACAGCTGGACAGCCATCTTGAAGCTCAACGAGAGCGTGTCGTCACGGCTGCTTCCCGCCGCTTTCGTTTCTAGCATGTACACACTGCTACATATCAATCTATACAATTCCAGTATAGGCTGACCTCTCACTGTACGGAAATCCTATACAATGCGAGATCAGCTTATACTGAAAATGTACAGCTTGATGCCGAGCCGTGTGTAGGTACCTATACAACCCATTTCTTTCTCATTGAGTTTAGTCCCTCGTACACTGTCCAGTCGTAATGTTCATATGCTTACATTTATATTCAGAGCTACTTAGGTACAGTCATCCGCACGTCCATACTAACAATTTGATATTGACAGCGCCTTTGTATCGTGGGGGGCGTGGGGGTAAGGGCGGCATTTATAGTTCAATTTTACGCTTTTATTACGGTCTCAAAATGTTCAAAATATAATTACTACACATACAATAACAGGCTACAATATAAGGCTAATCACTTTAATATTTAGTTTTCCTCAATGATAATGATATTATTACTTGTTAGGTAGGTATAAGTAGTAGGTAGGCACATTTATATTTAGTTGAGCAAACAATACGTGTGTATTGGTTTTGATAGAACAGTTAGAACCATTGATGTATATTATTAGACACAAACAGAACACAAAACATTCTGAATTCTGATAATTATTTATTTATTTATTTAAACATACACACTATCATTACAGGATAACCTCAATACAATAGTGGTTTCCAAACACACATTCTATAATCTAAGCACACACACAATACAATAGTGGTTTCCAAACACACATTCTATAAACTAAGCACACACACAATACAATAGTGGTTTCCAAACACACATTCTATAAACTAAGCACACACACAATACAATAGTGGTTTCCAAACACACATTCTATAATCTAAGCACACAATACAATAGTGGTTTCCAAACACACATTCTATAATCTAAGCACACAATACAATAGTGGTTTCCAAATACACATTCTATAATCTAAGCACACACACAATACAATAGTGGTTTCCAAACACACATTCTATAATCTAAGCACACACACAATACAATAGTGGTTTCCAAACACACATTCTATAAACTAAGCACACACACAATACAGTAGTGGTTTCCAAACACACATTCTATAATCTAAGCATACACACAATACAATAGTGGTATCCAAACACACATTCTATAATCTAAGCACACACACAATACAATAGTGGTTTCCAAACACACATTCTATAATCTAAGCACACACAAAATACAACAGTGGTTTCCAAACACACATTCTATAATCTAAGCACACACACAATACAATAGTGGTTTCCAAATACACATTTTATAATCTAAGCACACACACAATACAATAGTGGTATCCAAACACACATTCTATAATCTAAGCACACACACAATACAATAGTGGTTTCCAAACACACATTCTTTAATCTAAGCACACACAAAATACAACAGTGGTTTCCAAACACACATTCTATAATCTAAGCACACACACAAATAAATTGAAGAATCAACTTACGGCTAATATTTAAAAATCTAAACATCTAATTATTTTCAGAATTCTCAAGTTTTGTGATGCTTGGCTTAGGTGCTCCATCAATCCCTACGTAGTAGTTAAAGGGCCGATTCCACTTTTAGTATTACAAAGTGAGCAATTTATTGCATTTAGAGGAGCTATTCTGCTCATCACGGATCCTCATCAGATATTCACGAAATTTTTATGAGCCTAGCCTACCTCTTTAGCAGGACACTTGCGCGAAAGACATTACGCGAAAGACACTTGCCCGAACCCACTTGCGCGAAAAGACATTTCCGCGAATGGACTTTTGCGCGAAGGGACACTTGCGCAAGACACTTGCTCGACGAGACATTTCCGTGACTGGACTTTTGCGCGAATGGACTTTTGCGCGCATGGACATAGGTCCGAAAGATACTTGCGCGAAGGACACTTGCGCGAAAGACCCTTATGCAAAGACACTTACGCAAATCCACTTGCGCGAAAGGACAGTTCCGCGAAAAGGTTGCGGAAATGAGATTTCTTCATAACATCACGCTTGTTCTTTCAAAAGGTTGGGCAGGGATGTACAGCACATTTTTAGGGTTCCGTAGTCAACAAGGCACCCTTATAGTTTTGCTATGTCCGTCCGTCTGTCCGTCCGCAGCTTACCTCAGAGACTCTTAATATTAGGAAGCCGTAATTTGGCATGAATATACATATTCATGAAATACAATTATATCTATATGTCGGGAAGGGGAGCGGCCGGAGCAGGAATTTGCGGGTACTCTGGGACGTCAGACATCTTCGAATAAAAAAACACTTCATTGTGCGTGGTCCGATACGCACGTGGCCGGTTTTTCTTTCGTTAGCGTCATTATTATCTCCACGTGGGCTATATGAGTTGCATCCCGCTTCTGATGTCGGGAAGGGGAGCGGCCCGAGCAGGAATTTGCGGGTCCCCTGGGACGTCAGACACCTTCGAATAAAAAAACTAGTATCTGTCCGACACGACACTTGTCTATTTTTAATTCGTTACAGTATTAAAAAAAAAAAATCACTTCAAACACAGACAAGGGAAACAGGCAAGTTTCTTGGCAGCAGCTTTCTCACTCAACATTACTTTACATCTCCGCATCCGAATCTCGAATTTTTCCTTTCCCTCGAGAATTCCCCGCCAAGAACCATGTCCAAGCGCGAAGCTTGCATTCCCACCAATACTTTACATAATACCAACCACTAAACCAATACTAATTTACTCAAGTTTCATTGGATAACAAAATAATTACGTATATATTCGTATTAATATGTTGATAGACTCTAATTTAGAGTCTATCAACATCACCATATAACTTAAATATCTCAATTCTGATTGGCCGACTACAATATTTACAGTATCATGAGAAATATTCTGAAGCGCGATTGGCTGTCAGTTCGTGTGTGCCAACATTACAAAACAGTTTCTCAACAACAATCCAGTGTTGTCACTTCAACCCAATGTTGCCACTTCCTATATTGAGCCTCACCCAAATAGCTACTTGACGTTTACGGATCACGTGATTATATTGCTGAGAGAGAGGGTTAGGGATTTGAGAGGGGAGCGGTGAGAAGATGAGAAGGGAGGTTGAGAGGGTGAGACGGGGTTTAGAGGGGGAGGGGAGAGAGGGGATTATAGGGAGAGGGGAGGGGTTAGAGGGAGAGGGCGAGGGGGGCTTTACACGTTAAAGTTGCTTTTTGTATAGCACTGATTCATTGAAGAAACCCAGCCCGACAGAAATGACTGAAAAATAGAAAGTCGGAACGGTACAAAAAACAGGAGTAAACTCCAGTCGTGCATCAGAGCTAAGAGCTGAAACACACACTTTTTAGGGTTCCGTACCTCAAAAGAAAAAAACGGAACCCTTATAGGATCACTCGTGTGTCTGTCTGTCTGTCTGTCTGTCTGTCCGTCTGTCCGTCTGTCACAGCCAATTTGCTCCGAATCTAATGGACCGATTAAGTTAAAATTTGGTACACATATGGATTTCTGTGACCCAAACACGTACATCTAAAGTAAATATATGAATTTTGAATATGAGAGTCACTTTTAGGAGGAAAATAAGAAATTTAAAAAAAAAAGTTTTGTAAACTGTACCGTGTGACATATCAAATGAAAGGGCTTACTATGAGGGTCTCAAATATATTTTTTTTATAATTTTATAATATATTGTTTTAAAGTTATTTAAGAAAATTGACGAAATTTGACCATTCCCCCCCCCCTTATCTCCGAAACTACTGAGTCTAAAATTTTGAAAAAAATATAGAAAATAGTTCTATGCCTGTAGATTACAGGAAAACCTATAAGAAGTCTGTGGTCTTAAAATAACATGGTAAATCTATATATATAAAAAAATCAAAGTCCTGACTGAGTCACTGACTCGCACAGCCCAAACCAATGGACCTAGAGACTTGAAATTTTGCACATAGATACCTTATATAGTGTTAACATCCACTAAGGAAGGATTTTTTGAAATTCCATCCCTAAGGGGGTAAAACAGGGGATGAAAGTTTGTATGAAAAATCCTATCCCTTGAGTTAATTAGACTTGAAACTTAGCACGAATATTCATCTAAGTAAATTATAAAGTTTATCATTTTTAGTTTTCCTAAACTACCCCATAAGGAGGGATTGGGGGTGTCAAAGTTTGTATGGAAGAACTTTAACACGCGGTCCGATTAACTCAAAACTCAGTTTTTATACTTGAGACCAAAAATTAAGACTAACGTGTATGAGGGTTTTCCAAAAATCTACCCCTAAGAGGTGAAAAGTTAATTTTATAGCGGAAGATTTTATTGGGGGCTTGATTAACTCTACAATTGGTGTAATTAACATTTGAGTCAAGTTATGGAAACATACCAGACGATTTTTGAAATTCTTTAATTGTGTTCGTTAAAACAGAGATACAGTTTATATGAAAAATCTTATTAATTTGGTTAATGAACTTGAAACTTAGCACAAATATTTGCATAAGTAATTAATAATGTTTGTCATTATTAGTTTTTCAAAACTACGCCTCAAATGAGGCTAGGGATGTTAAAGTTTGTATAGAAGAATTTTAAAGCGCAGTCCGATTAAAAAAATGGTACTTTGAGTCAAGTTAGGAAACTTGCCAAACGAATTTTCACCGATTTTGACGACATATGTTTTAAGGATGTTTTAAGGAGTAACTTAGGCTATTTTTATTTTAGAAAAATAATTAGGGTTCCGCGCAAGAAAATTAAAATCCATGAAATCAGACAACCACGTACTGTCCAGTACAAACTTACTAAGCCTCCGCTGTCTATTACGGCTATAACAACAAATAATAAAAATAAAGCAAAGTTAAAAATCTAAGGGGTCGATCCCCATACAATAAACTTTTCATTTTGAAAAAAAAATAAAAATTTTAATCTAGCATGTGTGTCATCGTCTAGAACTCATTGAGTAGAGTACAAACATATTTTTTTAAATCTTTTAAAATTAAGAAATAGGGGGCCGCAAAAGTTGTAAATTTTAGACCATTTTTGTACGAGCTCTAGCGCAACAATTCAACAAATTAGGAATTCTAAAAAACTTCTTTATACCATTTAGGTACCATGAATACTGTATTTAATCAACAATACTGAAAACGGCGATTCATAAGGTACTTTGTTTAAACATGGGTGATTTTCTGCAACTGCAAAAAATAACCTTGTAATTCACAGTATTATTATAAAATAGTAAAAAGTTATCTTTGTGATTGTTAAACATATAATATGGTACGGAACCCTTCGTGCGCGAGTCCGACTCGCACTTGACCGGTTTTTTTAGGGTTCCGTACCAAAATGGTAAAAAAGGAACCCTTATGGTGTGACTCAGTCTGTCTGTCTGTCTGTCTGTCCGTCTGTCTGTCTATCTGTCTGTCTGTCTGACCGTCTGTCTGTCTGTCTGTCTGTCTGTCACAGCTGGATATCTCAAGAACTACTAATGCTTGAAATTTGGAGCAGTTTTAGATGACGTTTACCCAAATATTTTTCAAATAAGAAAGAAATAAAAATATTTATATTTTTTTTGCAACAGGGACTGAAAGGGGGTCTTAAAAATTTAAAGTGAGACTACTAGGGCATGTGGGGTATCATATGAAAGAACGCTGTTTGCAAATTCTCAAACATTTTTTTATTTTTTTTTAGGCCACACAGTTTTCGACTGTTGATGAAAAATGTTAAAAAAAATACCGTTCCCCCCCCTTATCTCCAAAGTTTGTAAAGAGAAAAATCTGAAATTATTCTATGTGATAGAAGTTTACAGGAAAAATAAAACGATGTCTCTAAATAGCACACTTTTTCCGAAATCGTAACGGAACCCTCGGTGCGCGAGTCCGACTCGCTCTTGACCGGTTTTTTTATTTGTTTGAACGCGCTAATCTCTGGAACTACCAGTCGGACTTTATAAATTCTTTTTGCATTTGATAGCACAATTCTTAAGAAAGGCTATTAACATCATTCTAGAGCCCTTAGGTGCCGAGCAAAAAGAAAAATAAAATATAGTTTAAAAAAACTGGTCAAGAGCGAGTCGGACTCGCGCACCTAGGGTTCCGTTCCGATTTCTGAAAAAGTATGCTATTTAGAGACATCGTTTTATTTTTCCTATAATTTTAACATAAACTTCTATCACTTATAATAATTTCAGATTTTTCTCTTTGCAAACTTCGGAGAACGGTATTTTTTTTTACATTTTTCATCAAAAGTCGAAAATAATGCGGCCTAAAAAAAAAAATGTTTGAGAATGTACAAACAGCGCTCTTATATGAAAGAGCGCTGTTTGTACATTCTCCCGCCCATGCCCTACACCCCACATGACCTAGTTGCTCCACTTTTAATTTTTAAGTCCCCCTTTCAGTCCCTGTTGCAAAAAAAAATGTAAACATTTTTATTTCTTTCTTATTTGCAAAATAGTTGGGTAAACGTCATCTAAAACTGTTCCAAATTTCAAGTTGATAGCATTAGTAGTTCTTGAGATATCCAGCTGTGACAGACAGACAGACTGACAGACAGACATACAAACAGACAGACAGACGGACAGACAGACAGACAGACTGAGTCACACCATAAGGGTTCCTTTTTTGCCATTTTGGTACGGAACCCTAAAAACTAAAAAACCGGCCAAGTGCCAGTCGGACTCACACACGAAGGGTTCCGTACCATACACACTCCTTTGCAATACAAGCCACGCCCCGCGCGAATTATAATTATTATTTACTTAGGCACCTATTACAGATTTATTAATAGAAAATAATGGTTCACGGTTTATGCTTATGGTTTATGTTTATGAAATTAAATGTTTTTTTTTTTTATTTTTATATTTGAGTTGATTGAATGAAAGGTAAATTGCGGTTTACGATTTATGACGTATTAAAAAAAAACTACTTACTAGATCTCGTTCAAACCAATTTTCGGTGGAAGTTTACATGGTAATGTACCAGAAGTCCACTTACACCGCAATGACCATTATCGCCTGCGCTATACCGGCTGCGGCGCTTATACCTGTACGGGCTGCGGCGCCGAAGAAGGTCATAAGTACACTAATATTGCTATGCCATGGTTTTGTGAGATTGCTGGTCGACTTCTGGCTGTTACTGTACATCATGTATTCTCTTGTTTTAGAAGTTACAGGGGGGGGGGGGGGGGCACAAAAATTAAAACTTTGGAAGTGTCTCTCGCGCAAACTTTCAGTTTAAAAAAAAATGATATTAGAAACCTCAATATCATTTTTGAAGCTCTATCCATAGATACCTCACACGTATGGGTTTGATGAAAAAAAAATTTTGAGTTTCAGTTCTAAGTATGAGGAACCCCCAAAATTTATTGTTTTTTTTTCTTCTTTTGTGTAAAAATCTTGATGCGGTTCACAGCATACATCTACTTTCCAAGTTTCAACAGTATAGTTCTTATAGTTTCGGAAAAAAGTGGCTGTGACATACGGACAGACAGACAGACATGACGAATCCATAAGAGTTCCGTTTTTTGCCATTTGGCTGCGGAACCCTAACTGAACTAAAAAGTAAAAAATATTTTTTTCAATAAAGTAATTAATGTCATTCTAAAAGAAAGCGTGGGGAGCTTTGTACGACATTCTTACACTAACTCTGTAGTTCTCACACTAACTCTGTAGTTCTCACACTAACTCTGTAGTTCTCACACTAACTCTGTAGTTCTCACACTCATGGGCGTACCCAGGGGGGGGCAGGGGGGGGCAGCTGCCCCCCCCTGGATCTTGTATGCCTAAGTAATGTTGCCGAAAAAAGTAATGTTAGAGCCATACGTCACGTTGTCGTCGTCGTCGTGTACTTACTTTACGATTAAGTACAATATACTTATTATGCATTAATTTTTGAAAAAACCGCACTGCGCTGCCATAACCCTGGCTTTTTAGTCTATGAATTAAGCGACTGCATGCGGGCGGCGTGGTGTACCTCGGCTTAGGGCGTCGCTGGGGGGAGTACAGCAAGCAGGGACAGGCTGGTTCCTAACTGGATAATTATTATCTGCTACAGGCTCAGCTACGCCACCGATTAAGGGTCGGGGGGAATTACGTGGGGGTCGTCGTCGCAAGGGACCTGGGCGGCGAGTTCGGAATGTAGATTTCTGTTTGTAATCTGTACTGGTGGCCCTACTTTTCTCCTGGAAGAGTATTAAGGGGTCATCGGGGTCGGTGAGAACATGCCTTGGACGGCGGACTTTACTGATTTCAGAAGGGATATAACTAGCGGATTCGACAACCAGAGGGGTTGCGGTGTTTCGGGGTATCGAAGTAACGCCTGGAATTGATGGATATTGGGATTTTAAGGTCTAGCTGGACGATTTCACGAACCAAGGGTATCCCGTAGCCGTTCGGAGGAAACGATTTTGTAAGGTCTGCATCTTAATACATATCTTATGGATGTTTCGGGACTTTGAGTGTGCAAATACTGAACCTGCATAGGTCACGTTTGGGAGAATACACGCTACACGCACACGTATAGATGTTCAACTTGCACTTAAGTGACAATTTGCTACGTGCATTCAGAACGAGACTGCTTTATGTGCTTAGAGGTGCTCATCGAGGGTTACACCTATCTTTGGCTCGCTTCTCCAAAGGTATCGGCTTGCCAAACATGGTGATCGGTCGGTGGGGGGAGATGGTTGAGACGCGGTTTCAAAAAGAGAACCGCTTGACTTTTGTCGGAATTGACTTCGATTCTCCACTTTCGAAACCACGCGCCGAGTTTATCGACTGCGGTTTGGAGAGTGCGAGATATCGGGTCTTGGCGTTGGCTGGAATAGTAAATGATACTATAATGATAATATAATCGTATCGTCTGCGAACAGAGCCAACTGTGCCTTTTTTACTTTTCGGGATTTCGCTGGTAAATAACGTGGAAATGAGTGGAGAAAGCACAGAGCCCTAACGGAAACCTGCGTGAATTGGGTGGGGAGAGGATAGCGCTCCTTTGATACGAAAGCGAAAAGTGCGGAAAGACAAAAAGTTTCGTAAGATGAGCACGAGACGGTCTGGCACACCGAGTTTGTAAAGCTTGTTATAATAAACCGTTGTGCCAGACTTTGTCAAACGCTTTTGCTATATATCGAAGAAAACAATACCCGTCATCGAACCACGTTGGAAACCAACGCTTATGTGTTCGTCTGTGGCGGCATCTACATCGCCACATATGAACTACGCATCAATGACATGACGTCACGCAAACCTGCATCGTGCAATTAGAGTTTACCACGCGATTAGCATATATACAACGTCCCGACATCAACCGTCGGGCAGTGGCCCACCAGACACAACACCCGTCTGGTCGGAGGATCCTCCCTTTTCAATGGAGGATGAGTGAACTTTACACCCTGTTCCTCATGCCTCTAAACGTCGATATGGTGGACCAAGATGCAAGAGTGTTGGGTTTGAAAACCATACTGCTCGTTAGGAATTAGGCCCTTTGTATCGGCATAATCTTTGAGGCGCTTATAAATAAGTCTCCATTCTAAGATTTTGCCGAGGACACTGAGCAGTCTGATGAGGCGAAAAAAAAACATGTGGGGGACCCGGCTTAAGAAATTTCTGATTTGCCCCCCCCTGGGCCAAAAGCTGGGTACGCCCATGCTCACACTAACTCTGTAGTTCTCACACTAACTCTGTAGTTCTCACACTAACTCTGTAGTTCTCACACTAACTCTGTAATTCGAAAGCACCCCACGCTTTTTTACAATGACATTAATTTTCTCGTTAATCACTTTTTTCTAATTGGCTTTATTTATACAGAAATAAAAATAAAAATAAAATATATAAGTACCTACTAGAACAATGAACCTAAAACTAAAAACCATAATAACTAAAATATATTAATAAAAGGAGTATTATTTATTTATTATTACTTTATTCTTATATTGAAAAAAATATTCTTTACTTTTTAGTTCAGTTTAGTGGTATTAAAGCGTGTTTTTTAGTTTTTTTAAACTATAATTTAATTCTCAATTTTTTAGTCGAATTTCCGAAATAAAATTTATTCTATAATTATATTATTGTATTTATGTAGGTATTTTTTTTAAAGTAAGTATTTTTTATTATTTTTATTTTAAGTTATTGTATTGTCACCGGGTAAGTGTGCAAAATTTCGAATTAATCTGACCTTTTAAAATCGAGTTCAAATATTCCGTTACATACAAACATACAGGTAAAGCTAATAAAACCGGCCAAGTGCGTGTCGGACCACGCACAATGAAGGGTTCCGTAGTTGGGATGAATTTATCCCAAAAACAAAATTAACATTGTAAGTAATTGAAAAACATGTTCTCCTATACATACCATCTGTAAATGTAAAGAAGGACGGTCAAATCGTACCTGACTACGAGGCGGTGGTGTACAGATATGCCATATATATGTAAAAATCTAGTATTTTTTAAGGTCTTAAAAAACATAAGAAATAGATATTTAAGTCGCCAGAAAAAAAAGCACAAACACATTTTTTTTAATAGCATAATTTGCAAATTATTTAGAATAACATGTTCAGAACGCACCTTTGACGATTCATTTTGCTTAAGAAATGATTTAGTACTCAAAGATTATAATTATTCACGTTATTAGATGTAATTCAATTCTATATACTTGTGTATCAAACCAACTAGTGCTGTTTTTATTATGTATTGGATTCTTGTCATAAAAATAATTATGTGGGTTCATAGTAAGTATCAGCATTTTGTTCAATTGTGTACAACGGAACGTCATAATATGTCATCGACGCGCGCCATGGATTGACAGTGTCAATACTGTCAATTACAACGGGTGTCAATTTGACACTAATATACTGTAGTGTGTAGTCTTTGCACCCGGCGATCTCGCATTGTTGTTGTGTTGTTGTTGTTAGTGTGAATATTGTGATAAGTACTGTACTGTTTTGGATTTCCTTCTGTTGTTTGACCTTGGCATTGTTTTACAGACTGATAACTAGGTACCGCTTGTGACGATTATTCTGTGCTTTTGATTTCCGGACACCGATAACCTCAAAAGTATTTTTTGCATTATTGAAATATCTTGGCTATTTAGATATTATTTTCGAAAGGGATGGTGTTTACTACATAAAACAATCAAATCTCACTATAATTTGCTTCTGTACACTGAAAATAAAACTCAGGTCCAGCTTCTATAGAAATATGACCGATGTTCTTTGTACTCACAATATTGAGAGATTTACCATGTTATTTTAAGATCACAAACTTCTTATAGATTTTCCTGTAATCTACAGGTATAAAACTATTTTCTGTATTTTTTCAAAATTTTAGGCTCAGTAGTTTCGGAGATAATCGTGGGGGGGATGGTAAATTTTCGTCTATTTTCTTAAATAACTTTAAAACGATTTATTTTAAAACAATAAAAAAAAATATTTGAGACCCTCATAGTAAGCCCTTTCATTTGATATGTCACACGGTATAGTAACGCAAAACTGTTTTTAAACCATTCCCCCTCTAAAAAGCTTATTTTATTCACTGAAAACAGTGAATAAAAAGCACTTTTACTCACTGTTTTGATGTTTGAAAATGGAACACACCAATGTATTCGACCACAGATTTAGAGCACCTAGGCTAGATACGGCATGTTATTAGGTAGATAGTATGAAAACCGAACGTGTCATCTTTCTTATACCTACGATAACTTCACCCCAGCCATTTAGTGATGTGCTCAAAGTAAACAGAATTGTTTCAATCGCTAAGCGTCACTGAGCGAACAGACTTTTTTTAGTACGAACAGTCGAACATGCAGGGCACGCTTGGTCGTGGCTTGCCATATCTAGTGTAAGTGTAATCTTTGTATTCGACCTATATTGATGAGTTCTAAATTCAATTTGATTCGTCGACATTTTCGACAAGGAGTTTAGCATTAGAATAAAAACTGTTTTATGTTCTTTGCTGTCCTTACTAAATTGGCGCTATTTTGAATACTGTAAGTTGTACGAACACAAAGTTTAGTGTTACTTTAATCTTTAATTTTGTGTTTGTTTAGTGTTGTTCTAATCGATTAAAAATGCATTCTAGTGATGAAGATGTGTTAACACCTGAGTTTATGAAAGAGAGGGCGGCCGATATAGTTTAAAACTTGCTACCCAAAAAATCACGGCTGGTTTACATCAAAGCCAATTTAACTTTCCTTTTTCTTCATTATATGTCTATTTTCACTTAAATCTTTCTTTTTCTCGTAGTTATGGTATAAAGTATAGTATGCAACTCTTGAATAAAACGGATTTATATCGAGGGCCATGAATCACTCGCGTCGCTCAGGATTCTAACACTTGAATCACTAGCTACGCTCGTGATTCAATCGTCATGAATCACTCCCTACGGTCGTGACTCAATCGTTAGAATCCTTCACTAGCTCGTGATTCATCTATGGCCCTCGCTTTAAATCCGTCCTTTATTCACTAATTGCATAATATACTATTTTTTATTTTCTTATTTGCCCCTATTCAAAATTCATTTAAAGTTGAATAGAATAGAATAGAATAGAATAGATGTTTATTTCTTTAGTTAAATAACATATCACTTATAAAATGTAATTTTACAAGAGCATTGTGTGTGCTTTACTTTGGCGCACTTTGTCCGGGGTCCCGGGGAGGGATCTTTTGCAACCTTTTGTTGAACTCTTTTCACACACGATTGAATTATATAAAACAAGTGTTAGAAATTTGGATTTAGGATCCCATCAGGTCTAGACCTGATACTACTTATAATGTACGAGTGACTTTACGAGTCAAAGCCTATGCTGACGGGGGGGGGCCGTTCTCTTGTGGAGCGGTTTCTCCCTCTCCGATTTATTTATATATTCAATTTCACCTATTCTGTTTGAGAAAAGGGATGGATTGAATTGTCCATATCTCGTATAGGCGGGACCGGGATCGTCGAGGCCGCTGATCGTCAGTGAGGAGAGTTTTTCGATCATGTCATGGTGGAGATCGTGCGCTCTGGGTGCCATGGGTCTTGCCCAAGCATTTCCCAGAGCGTTTTTGTTTCAGTGCGACGCGACGTGGGATTTAAAGTTGATGCGCCACGGTAGCCCGCGAAATTAAAAATTTCTTATGTTTTTTGCAATTTGTAGGTCAGTGTGAGCTTGTATATGCTTGTTGTGTGTTGTGTTGTTGTTGTTGTTGCTTGGATATTAGCTACGGCCGCGAATCATATTTTAATCAACATACAAGCTCACACTGACCTACAAATTGCAAAAAACATAAGAAATGTTGAATGTCGCGGGCTACCCTGGCGCTTTCGTCTTAAGTATTTACTTTAGCTGTACGTGTTTGGGTCTCAGAAATCCATATGTGTACCAAATAACTTAATCGGTCCATTAGATTCAGAACAAACTGGCTGTGACAGACGAACAGACAGACAGACAGGGATACAGACAGACAGACAGACACACGAGTGATCCTATAAGGGTTCCATTTTTAGGGTTCCGTACCAAAATGGTAAAAAAGGAACCCTTATGGTGTGACTCAATCTGTCTGTCTGTCACAGCTGGATATCTCAAGAACTACTAATGCTATCAACTTAAAATTTGGAATAGTAGATGACGTTGATCCAACTATTTTGCAAATAAGAAAGAAATAAAAATATTTTTTTTTTTTTTGCAAGGGGGACTGAAAGGGGGACTTAAAAATTTAAAGTGCTAGGACATGTGGGGTATCATATGAAAGAACGCTGTTTGCACATTCTCAAACTATTTTTTATTTTTTTTTAGGCCGCATAGTTTTTGACTTTTGATGTAAAATGTAAAAAAAAATACCGTTCCCCCCCCCCCTTATCTCTGAAGTTTGCAAAGCGAAAAATCTGAAATTATTCTATGTGATAGAAGTTTATGTAAAGATTACAGGAAAAATAAAACGATGTCTCTAAGTAGCACACTTTTTCAGAAATCGGAACGGAACCCTCGGTGCGCGAGTCCGACTCGCTCTTGACCGGTTTTTTCCTTTTGATGTACGGAACCCTAAAAACCGGCCAAGTGGGTGTCAATGCCAATATTTTCTTATGCCGTCGGAGAGATCAAAAAAACTGCAGATCTTAAAACTGCTCTCGACGGTAGGTCAATAATGGAGTAGTGGTGTCACGCCTTGCTCGTCGGTCCGCAGCCGCAGCGTTCGGGCGGCGCCGCGTGTCGGTCGCGGGCCGCGCGGTGGGCGTGGCGCTGCTGTGGGGCAGCGAGCCGGCGCGCGCCGCCGCGGCGCTGCTGGCCGCGCTGCTGAGCCGCGTGCGCCGCTACGACGGCGTGCTGCTGCAGCGCGCGCCGCACGTCGCCGCCGAGCTCGCCGAACGCTTCCGCCCCCACCCCACAGCCAAATACGACAAGTATGTACCCGCACCTACTCTAGGGCTTCACCATTATAACTTCACCCTGAGCTCCACCCTTGCGTAAACGACTGCTGAACAAGGTAGGTAAGCTCGTAAGCTGCTAGATTCGATCGGTCGGACAGCCCCAATAGCAAACAAATGTCCTAGAAATGTATTGTAGATATCTTGAAGGCAAGTAGACGAAGTTAAGTAAAAGTGGGCACATCATTAACCGACTTCCAAAAGGAGGAGGTTCTCAATTCGTCGGAACCTTTTTTTTTTTTTTTTTTTTTTTTTTTTTTTTTTTTTTTTTTTTTATTATGTATGTTCCCCGATTACTCGAAAATGGCTAGACCGATTTGGATTTTTCTTTTTTTGTTCGAAAGGGTATACGTCCCAAGTGGTCCCATGATCATCAAGTCAGGATCTGATGATGGGATCCCATGGAAATCGAGGGAAACTCTCAAATTTTATGGGCACACCTATATCGATTTCGGTATTTTTTATAGTAACTCGTGCATTTGCTCTCGGAAAGTACCATTCGGTGAGCTGGAACTGATGATGAAGACCACAGAGGGCCATCGGAAATACTCAATTATATCTAAGTATATAACAGGTTGCGATTCGATTACTTTAATATGGTTTATGCTCGTCAAAATAATGGTAATGGTGACTTCACCATGAGCTCCATTTCTCCTGGTTCTTACTAGGAGAACTCCTCAACAATTAACGGCCCTGCATCGGGAAAAGCAACATTTTGTAAAACGTGATGAGCAGCTGACATTGGGTTATTGTAACTTAGATAAATTACAAACTGAACCACTAAAAAGTGAAAAATAAAAACTTTTTTACAAAAACAAAAACCGACTTCCAAAAAAAACACTATAAAGTGAAAAATAACTTTAATTTCGGAAGTCGGTGGCAAAAAACTAAAATACAGATCCAAAGACACCGACTTCCGAAATTAAAGTTATTTTTCACTTTATAGTGTTTTTTTTGGAAGTCGGTTTTTGTTTTTGTAAAAAAGTTTTTTTAATAACATGCTAAGAAATATTAGTTATAAAGTTATAATGTACTACGTAGTAATCTGGTAACTCGATGCTAAGAAACAGTTAATACTACTGTTTAGATTTCAAATTTATTTATTAATAATCAGGCAAACAAGAACAGATTGGACGGTGACCACAAAACTAGACATATTTATGCCTGTATCTTGGGGGTCGGAATTGCGACATTTTCAGAGTTAAGGGTATTTTAGGGCCTTATATGATTATTGCTTTACAGGTGAATATAAACTAAATTTAACTAAACTAAAACCAATGAAAATAAAAATAATAAATCATATTATAATACTAAATTATACATTGCACAATAAAATCATCAGTGTGAGATCAATAAAAAATAATGATTAAGTAATAATATCGAGTAATAAGTACATAAGTAATAAATCAACAAAAGCCTAATCAGTTATCATGGAATTAAGTGTATAGTGTAAGTATGAGTGTGTGTGTGTGTGTGTGTGATGTGAATGTGAGCCGAGTACAGTTAGTCTGTGTGATGTTGTTTATAATTAATACCTATGTATAAATAATATTTTCTGTTTCATCGTAGGAGAGTGTAAAAAGCCATTTCTTTATTACCTTTTTGCACAGAGATATTTTAAGGTGTTTTATGTTGTAGCACTTTATGACTTTGTTGTAGATGCGTGGAAGTAAGTAGTCCGGGGAACGTGTAGCCGTAAGAGTTCACTTGGGGAATGGGAATCCTAGTTGTGCGCTTTGACATTATTTAATAAGTAGTCCGGGGAACGTGTAGCCGTAAGAGTTCACTTGGGGAATGGGAATCCTAGTTGTGCGCTTTGACATTATTTAATAAGTAGTCCGGGGAACGTGTAGCCGTAAGAGTTCACTTGGGGAATGGGAATCCTAGTTGTGCGCTTTGACATTATTTAATAAGTAGTCCGGGGAACGTGTAGCCGTAAGAGTTCACTTGGGGAATGGGAATCCTAGTTGTGCGCTTTGACATTATTTAATAAGTAGTCCGGGGAACGTGTAGCCGTAAGAGTTCACTTGGGGAATGGGAATCCTAGTTGTGCGCTTTGACATTATTTAATAAGTAGTCCGGGGAACGTGTAGCCGTAAGAGTTCACTTGGGGAATGGGAATCCTAGTTGTGCGCTTTGACATTATTTAATAAGTAGTCCGGGGAACGTGTAGCCGTAAGAGTTCACTTGGGGAATGGGAATCCTAGTTGTGCGCTTTGACATTATTTAATAAGTAGTCCGGGGAACGTGTAGCCGTAAGAGTTCACTTGGGGAATGGGAATCCTAGTTGTGCGCTTTGACATTATTTAATAAGTAGTCCGGGGAACGTGTAGCCGTAAGAGTTCACTTGGGGAATGGGAATCCTAGTTGTGCGCTTTGACATTATTTAATAAGTAGTCCGGGGAACGTGTAGCCGTAAGAGTTCACTTGGGGAATGGGAATCCTAGTTGTGCGCTTTGACATTATTTAATAAGTAGTCCGGGGAACGTGTAGCCGTAAGAGTTCACTTGGGGAATGGGAATCCTAGTTGTGCGCTTTGACATTATTTAATAAGTAGTCCGGGGAACGTGTAGCCGTAAGAGTTCACTTGGGGAATGGGAATCCTAGTTGTGCGCTTTGACATTATTTAATAAGTAGTCCGGGGAACGTGTAGCCGTAAGAGTTCACTTGGGGAATGGGAATCCTAGTTGTGCGCTTTGACATTATTTAATAAGTAGTCCGGGGAACGTGTAGCCGTAAGAGTTCACTTGGGGAATGGGAATCCTAGTTGTGCGCTTTGACATTATTTCTAGGTAATCTGTCCTGAATTCTACTGTGCATGTGAAGTGTTGCGTTGACTGACGGACACGGAGGACCGGGAAGTCACTGTAGAGTTTGTTGGTTGAGTACAAGAAAGGCTTCCTGAGCATTACTTTAATGATACTTTAGATATAAACTTTAACCCTATTTAATAACTAGCTTTTGCCCGCGGCTTCGCCCGCGTTGATGTCGGAAAATATCCCATGGGAACGTTTATGTGGAAAAAATAGGGCCGTCCGATATAACTGTGCAAACTCAAATCGCTACGATATATCGTTACCGTGTATAGTAGGCATAAAGCTAGACCAGTCGGCATGATTTTTTCCGACACCTTCAACAGTCTTCGTCACATTTCAGCCAATTTAAACCAAAAAATAATGAATTACATTGAATCACTCCGGTCATTGGAGAAAACCGTATGAAAATCCGTTCGGTACTTTTTGACATTATCGCATTCAAACAAACAGACTTACGCGGCGGGGGGCCTTTGTTAATTACTTAAAATTTATTATGCCAGTCACGCTCGCACAAATAACTTTTGTCCGAGTGTCCACTCGTTCAAATAATTTCCTCGTAAAAACGTCGAATGAAATAAAGACTAAATGTTACCTCAAGTTTCGAACTATGACTACATTTCCAATCCCTTAAATCTCTTAAAAAGAGCTAGGTACACAAATATTTGTCAAACCCTATTGTACCCTTTAGGGGACGATTTTTCAAAAACGCTGTACCATATATTTCTTTATTTCCTACCAAAAGCATAAATTTGAATTTTCATATCCCTAACTTAAAAAATGCTGGGTTCCCCATACAAACTTTCATCCCTTATATCACCCCTTGTAGGATTATGTTTGAAGACAAAAAGTATCCTATGTCCTTTCCCAGGATGCTATATAAAGCCTTGCCAAATTTGGTCGAAATCCGTGCAGTTTTGTAAATTTTAAAATCAATCCCTATTTTACGCCCTTATTTTGATTTTGCAAAAACGCTGAACCGCATATTTCTTTATTTCCTATCAAAAAAATACATTTTAATTTTCACATCCCTAACTTAAGAAATACTGAGTTTCCCATACAAACTTTCATCCCCTATATCACCCCTGTAGGATTATTTTTTTAAATAAAAGTATCCTATGTCCGTCCCCAGGATACCATCTATAGCCTTGCCAAATTTTATCGAAATCCGTTCAGTGGTTCTGGGTTTTCCATACAAACTTTCATCCCCTATATCACCCCCTGTAGGATTATTTTTTAAGACAAAAAGTAGCCTATATCCTTCCCCAGGATGCTATATAAAGCCTTGCCAAATTTTGTCGAAATCCGTGCAGTTTTGTAAATTTTAAAATCAACCCCTATTTTACCCCCTTAGGGGATGATTTTTCAAAAACGCTGAACCGCATATTTCTTTATTTCCTATCAAAAGCATACATTTTAATTTTCACATACCTGACTTAAGAAATACTGAGTTTCCCATACAAACTTTCATCCCCTATATCACCCCCTGTAGTATTATTTATGGAAAAAATAGTATCCTATGTCCTTTACCAGGATGCTATATAAAGCCTTGCCAAATTTTGTCGAAATCCGTGCAGTTTTGTAAATTTTAAAATCAACCCCTATTTTACCCCCTTAGGGGATGATTTTTCAAAAACGCTGAACCGCATATTTCTTTATTTCCTATCAAAAGCATACATTTTAATTTTCACATACCTGACTTAAGAAATACTGAGTTTCCCATACAAACTTTCATCCCCTATATCACCCCCTGTAGTATTATTTATGAAAAAAATAGTATCCTATGTCCTTTACCAGGATGCTATATAAAGCCTTGCCAAATTTTGTCGAAATCCGTGCAGTTTTGTAAATTTTAAAATCAACCCCTATTTTACCTCCTTAGGGGATGATTTTTCAAAAACGCTGAACCGCATATTTCTTTATTTTCTATCAAAAGCATACATTTTAATTTTCACATCCCTAACTTAAGAAATACTGAGTTTCCCATACAAACTTTCATCCCCTATATCCCCCCTGTAGTATTATTTTTGAAAAAAATAGTATCCTATGTCCTTTACCAGGATGCTATATAAATTCAAATTCAAATTCAAATTCTTTAATTCAGACCATAGATCCATACAGTGTTAGTATACCTTAGCCTAATTGTTAGTAATTATTTAAAATATAAATTAATTGGCGACATGTACATCTGTGCGCACATGTCTGCCCACCCAGTGCCTGATAAACGGCCCATCTATTTTGTCCGCCAGTGTAGCAAGGATGTTGTTAGGACTCTCTCTGAAACGCCGCAGCATAGATGCACATCGCTTGCGCATGACGGCATAGAAGTCGTCTAGCCTCGCTTCCGCAAACATACCGGACGCGCTGCAAAATCGAGGCAGCCCCAACAACACCCTCAACGCATTGTTATACTGAACGCGCAGAGCGTTGTAAGCCTTCTGCGTATACCTAACCCACAAGCTGCACGAGTAGAACGACTGGCAATAAGCTCTGAATAGAGTCAATTTTACCTCTTTAGTACACCGTGCAAACCTGCGGGCAAGCATACTGCATCTGGCTGCCAACGCCCTGCGCTCCCTATCAATATCCTGGTCATCCGAGAGACAATCCGAGACCACATGGCCGAGGTATTTAAATTGAGTGACGACCAGCAACGGAGTACCTTGCAACTTCACAGGTGGGATATTTGCAGGTGTGTTATTACGCACTTTAAATAAAATAACTACACTCTTTGTTGCATTATACCTCAAGCCATGAGCCTCCGCATAGCTCTCACAAATGGCCAACAGCTTCCTTAGACCACAGATTGATGGACTGAGTAACACCATATCATCAGCGTAACTGAGGTTATTGATCATCCTTCCATCAATAGAGCATCCGACCAAGGTGCGACTCAGTTCACCAACCAGCCGGTCCATATACAGGTTAAACAAACTAGGTGAAGTTAACCCCCCCTGCCTCACACCACAACCTAGCCCGTACGATGCAGAATGGGCATCCGCCCACCTAACAGAATTTTTCTGGTTTTTATACCAGTACTTAAATAAATTTATAACCTCAATTGGTAAGTCTGTATCATCTGACAACTTTTGCCACAGAATGTCATAATTTACTAGGTCAAAAGCTTTAGACAGATCAAGAAAACAACCATACACTGGTGTTTTCCTGTCTGTGTAGTACCTGACAGTCTGCTTGAGACACAGGATAGCACTTTCCGTAGACAGACCGGTTCTAAAACCAAACTGCGCGTCGTGCAATTTAATGTGCATCTTCAACTGCTTCTCAAGCAGACTGTCCAGCACCTTGCCAATGACTGTACCCAGTGAAATAGGCCTATAATTGTTCTTATCAGATGAGTCACCTGTCTTATTTTTCACGACTGGAACTACGACAGTTTTAACAAGATCCTCTGGCAGGTAGGAATGACTCACACACAAATTAAACAACATGGCGAGCACTCTGGGCAGATGTGCACCGGCAGATCTTAAATGCTCAACACTCAGACCATCATGCCCTGGTGACCTACCTCGCTTCATATTATTCAAGACGGCTTTAATTTCCTTGACTGGGAATCTAAAGTGCAGGTCACCCTCACACAGTGTCTGAATATCCCGCACAGGTGCATTCGTACATAACGGAGCAACCTTAAAGTTATTCATGAACATGTTGGCTATATCACTATTACGTGACAGGCCATCAACATTCGCAGGCAGGCTCGCCCGGGGATTCAAAGAGTTGGTTTGTTTCCAGAATGAACTAAATTTTTTTTCCTCGTGGAGTGTAGCAATTATGTCCATTTTAATCTGGCTTCCGTTGTTCTGACACCATCTCAATTTATTTTTAAATCTTTGTCTCGATACTTTCATTTCATTATATATCTCTCCCGACGTAGGTTTTCCATGTAAGACCCACCTTTGAAGCCCCTGTCGTGCCATCACATGAGCCTGTTTCACATGTTTGTTCCATCCAGTTACATGTCGATGATTTTTCTTAACAAATGTATTCTGACTTGAAATAGCAGACGCTTGTAAAACACATACAATCTGTCTGTACATAAGATCAATTAGTAATTTATGTTGTTCATTGTTACATATTTTATCACTACATTCAGTAAACTGACTAGGAAAATCAATATCACGGAGCGCTTGGTGACAAAGTTGAGAGTAGTGTTGTATTTGGCCCGAACTTCTAGTACCCCAAATGACTTTATTTGGTACTACTTTTTTATTGCTATATTTTGCCACCAATACATTAAAATTACAAGTTATCTCCAAAGGAAAATGATCAGACCACGACACATCATTAATTACATCTATTTTAACAATAGAACATTTGGTAACACTAGTTACCAAACAGTGGTCCAACCATCTCACGCACCCGTGGGAGTCACTCATGTACGTATAGGTATTAGAACAGAGTTTGGTAAAGCCTTACCAAATTTTGTTGAAATCCGTGCAGCTTTGTAAATTTTAAAATCAACCCCTATTTTACCCCCTTAGGGGATGATTTTTCAAAAACGCTGAACCGCATATTTCTTTATTTCCTATCAAAAGCATACATTTTAATTTTCACATCCCTAACTTAAGAAATACTGAGTTTCCCATACAAACTTTCATCCCCTATATCACCCCCTGTAGGATTATTTTTGAAAAAAAAAGTAGCCTATGTCCGTCCCCAGGATCTAATCTATAGCCTTGCCAAATTTTATCGAAATCGGTTCAGTGGTTTAGGCGTGAAAAGGTAACAGACAGACAGACAGACAGACAGACAGACAGACAGACAGACAGACAGACAGACAGACAGACAGACAGAGTTACTTTCGAATTTATAATATTAGTATGGATGTGATTTTGCAGAACTCTAAACACTGATTTCAAGATATCTTGCAGGTTGACTTCAGATCAAGAAATATACTTAAAGATATGTATATGTATACAATACCTAATTAAAACTATTAATATTGAATTGCAGATATTCGATCTTATCTTAGTGCGGTAAAATTAAAAACTATTTTTTTTTATTTTACAAAATATGGTGAACTTTTAAACTATTAACTACAAAAACTGTTTTTAGATTTAGGAAAATGACAATAACGGTATGTACCTGAGTATAGGTTTTGATTTAGGTACTTATCAAAATATGTCGCAAAAATGGTGGTATTTTTTATTGCGTTGACTTAGAAGCTTGTTTTTTTTTCACTTATTTTATATTAATTGATAACTACCATCGCCGGACGGGAAGTAAGTACCCTCAAGGGTGCATACACTTACGTAGGTATTTGATTAATTTCAACTTGATACCTTCACGCGATCCTGAGAAAAAGGGTCTTGACAGGCTGACATACTAGTAAATATATATATATATATATTAGTTTATACAGGGTGTTCGGCGCATGGACCGACACAATTTTTTGGGGGATTGGGGGGGTCATTTGCTAGGTTTCACCTAAAGACCTCCATGTCCTAAGTGTGACGGTAATTGAGATATGTTTTTTTTGGTTCTTTCTTTGAATTACCCAAAATCTCGCCTTTGAATCGATTTATTTTTTTTGTTTATGGTTGTAAAAGAATAAAATAATTTTTATTATAGTCTACAATGTATTATTATTCGAAATAAAATAAAAAAATATAATAACCGTAATAAGTCTTTTCTTAAAACACTACATAACTGACTCTCTAACTAGTATTTTGACTACATTTGAATTGTTTTTCATAGCGTGTAGCATACCCTTAGAAAGGGTACAAGCTAAAGAACTTTTTGAGATAAAAATAAGGTCAAAATGGCTTCATTTAAAAAAAAAAATGAATTTAAGAGTAGTAATTTTTCATACATTTAAACATTTTTAAGACTTTGGAAGCACATAAGTCATTTTCTACTGATCAATTACATCAAATAATAATTTATGTTCGAGTTTTAATCGAACACTCAGCGAAAATGCATAATTGCATCGAACGCAAGTATGCACATTCGCTCGTTCACCTAAATGTGGGCCAGTTCGCGTTCAGGTCTCATTAGAGACACCGTACTCAAAAAACCATTTAAACCATTACCATTTTACCAATTAGTTAGTTATAAAGTTAACCATAATTTACCATTTCTTGTGATTAAGTGTAGTAGACTCAATATAGCTATTTCCCATATAATCCAAGACTTTAACTTTTACCATACAATACCTATCAATACGAGAAAGGTGTGTTAGGTCACCATAGCGCCGAGCACTACTTTCTACATGGTCCTTCGACAATTTAATTACCAGTGACAACCAAGTGACACAGTGCCACGCGAACCAATTGCGAGCAATTTGGAGATCCTTGGATTGCAGAGACGGTTGGTTGGAGCATATAAGGTCAGATCAAACCATTTATTTATACTAACCAGTACGAAATATTTTAAAATCAACCCCAATCATGGATTCCGATTCTCTTTTTATCGCCCAAACGGAGCTGTATGAAATCCTTGACAAGTTTTTAATTAACATAAAGAAGGATGGATCCGAGAGGAAGACCATCGATAATTACAAGCGCAAGGCTTATATGTTGGAAGCATACTGGCGTGATTATCAAGACAACCACAACAAAATGTGTCAGTTAGCAAATGCTGACCACATTTACTTCATAAAAGGATGTTTCGATACAGTCCAGGAAATTTATTTGAAAATTAAGGAGATTATAGATAAAACTCTGGGGCAGTTAGGCACAACGCAGTCGCAGGAAGAAAGCCCCCGTAGAACGAAAGCGGGAGAGGTACAACCATTACCAGGTATCCAGGCTAGGCAACAGCTAAGCATTGACCATCGCCAGCAGGAGGATGAGGCGGCGCAGCCACAACCAGGTACGTCGTCTCGCTATCACGAGTCATCGCAGCGAGAGAATTTACTCTATACAGAGAGAGGGTCCAGTAAGCTGAACGGGTTAGTAAAGAAGCAGAACATTAATTTCAAGGCGTTCATGAGAACCGTGAGTAATATACAAATAGATAAGTTCGAGAATCAATGGCAATTCGAGAACGCTCTAAAATCACTGGATAGCCGATGGGGTGAGATTGACAAACTTCATTGGGAAATTGAAGGTGAGGATGGGGGCGACGATATTACGTACCAAATGGAATTCTGCAAGCACGAGGAAAAGTACAGTGAGTTGACAAACGACATCAACAAAAAGATGTGGGCTGTGAAGCACCATGAAAAGTCAGCTCCAAAGATGGACATCCCCGTGTTCAATGGGACTTACAACCAGTGGGTTCCGTTCAAAGACTTGTTTAGTGAAGCGATCGATAAAAACCCGTCGATGTCTAATGCGCAAAAAATGCAGTTTTTGAAGAGTAAGGTGACTGGAGAAGCAGAGCGTCTAATTCACCATTTACAGATTAGCTCTGACAATTATCAGGTTTGTTGGGAGATTTTAAGCCACAGGTATGGTAACAAGAAATTGATTTTCACTTCCCATATTAACATTCTACTTGGGCTTCCCAACATACAACAGCAATCGCTGGCCACAATTAAGAAGTTGCATGACGTAACCAAGGAGACGTTACACGCTATTCAGAATCTAGGAGTAGATATAGCAACTTGGGATCCACTTTTAGTGCACCTACTAGCGCAAAAGCTTGATAACGACACCTTCACCGAATACATAGAATCGGTCAAGAATCCCAGAGAGCTACCCGATCTGCAGGAGTTCCTAGAATACTTGGAGACGAAATTTACAGCGCTAGAAGCGTCTCGTCGCAAGCAAGAACCAGTTAACCAAAAAACCACGCCGCATCAACCATTAAAAAACAGCAACTACAACCAAAACCAGAAGAAAAATTTTAACCGAAATAACCATCAATCAGGCAACAAAGATAATTCTAAGTCTAACATGAATGCATTACATGTGTCGCGGTCGATAACCTGTGCATTGTGCAATTCTGAACACGGATTGTGGCGTTGCCCTGAATTTTTGCAAATGACGCATGAGCAAAAATTAAATAAAATTGAGCAATTAAATTACTGCCAAAACTGTCTATGCAGTCATAACAATAAACCATGTCAATCGAAGAAACGATGTCGTAAATGCTTAGTCACTCATAATACTTTACTTCACGAAGCATTGGCAAGCCAAAGTCCAACTGCGTCAGCAGAAGAAGCTACCAACAGTGTTGCGACCAATAAGAGCACATCTAGGTCATCTCACGTGTCTTGGGATGATATGTCTGAAATACTTTTAGCCACCGCCATCATAAAAGTAAAGGGAGCTGATGGAACTCAGCACAAGATGAGAGCTTTAATTGACCAGGGTTCTCAACTGTCGTTAATCAATGAAAACGCAGCCCAGGTCTTGGGATTGAAGAGGGCTCATTTTAAAGGACAAATCTTCGGTGTCGGTGAAAAAGAAAATAGTACGAAGGGAATGTTACAGATAACACTACAGTCTGCAAACAGTGACTTTATTTGTGACACAAACGTTATAGTCATGAATAAAATGATCAAACGACTGCCAAATAACACGTTTATCAAACCAACAACGTGGAACCATCTACAAGGTATACAATTGGCCGATCCAGAGTTTCACATAAGCAGACCCGTAGACATGCTTCTAGGTGCAGACGTTTACAGCAAAATAATGTTAGGAGGGATCTTGAGAGGAGACAAGGACAACCAACCAATCGCTCAACAGACGCAGCTAGGATGGCTACTCTGTGGATCCATGGAACCACAATACCAATGTAACGTAGTTCTCAACAACACAGAAGACCTACTGAAATATTGGGAGAACGAAGACATAAACCAGAAGGTAGAGATGTCCAACGACGACCATGAGTGTTTACAGTTTTTCAAAAAAACCACTAAGAGATTAGAGGACGGAAGGTACGAAGTACGACTACCACTTAAGCCGGAACTCAAGGATAAGTTGGGTGCAACCAAACCACAAGCATTAGCTCAATTTAGAAACTTAGAAAAGAAGTTTGAGAAGAACAGCGCGGTGAAAACCGACTACAAAAAATTCATGGACGAATATTTTACATTAAACCACATGGTACCATGCCATATTAACCAAGCGCCCGAATGCTACTTACCACACCATGCAGTCATTCGGGCTGAATCTACCACAACCAAGCTGAGGGTAGTATTCAACGCCTCAGCAAAGTCATCATCAGGGTACAGTCTAAATGACGTCATGTACAGGGGTCCAAATATACAGAAGGATCTTCAAGAGCTCATCCTGAAATGGAGACAATTTCAATTTGTATATACTTCCGACATCGAGAAGATGTACAGAATGATCCGGGTGCACCAAGAAGATCAAGCTTACCAAAAGGTACTATGGCGAGAATCAAATAACCAACCAATACAATCATTTCAACTCGTCACGCTTACATACGGAACCAAACCAGCGGGATTCTTAGCGATGATGTGCTTGAAACAATTAGCGTCTGATGAAAGACTGAAATTTCCTGACGCAGCAAAAGAACTTGAAGACAGCTTCTATATGGATGACTTTTGCGGAGGCCGTCATTCAGTTGAAGCAGCAAATAAACTGAAATCCGATCTCATAAAATTATGCCAATTGGGAGGATTTAATCTTAGAAAATGGAACTCGAACAAACCAGAGCTATTAACTGATTTAGAGAGAGAGCAATGTGACAAGTCAACATACGAATTCAAGCAAAACGATTCTACCAAAACATTGGGTCTCTGTTGGAACCCACAGAAGGATAATTTTACCTTCAACTCCAAAATAGAACCCGAGTCACCTGCAATAATTACCAAAAGAGCTCTACTTTCGGATATTTCCAAGCTGTTCGATCCATTAGGATGGTTAACCCCCCTGAGCACTACCATGAAATTACTGTTTCAAAATGTCTGGTTGTCTAACTTAAAATGGGATGACCGCCTACCAGAGGAAATGAACTCCGAATGGACTAAATTAAAACAAGAATTTACGGACATAAACAGTATGGAAGTCAGCAGATGGCTAGGAATGGGAGAAAACCAAAATATAGAATTGTACGGATTCTGCGACGCCTCAAACAAGGCATACGCTTGTGTGATCTACTGCAAGGTAGTAAAGAAACAAGGGACAAGCATTACATTAGTTGCGGGGAAGGCCAGGTTGGCACCAATAAGCAAAGTCTTATCTATACCGAGGCTAGAATTAATGGGAGCACATCTGTTGGCTCAGCTAATGCAAAAAGTTCAAAATTGCTTATCAAATTACCCTACGGACGTCTACTGTTGGACAGATTCAACTGCAGTACTAGGTTGGATACAAGGAGATCCAGCCCGATGGAAACCATTCGTAGCTAATCGGGTAACAGCAATCACCAAAACCATACCATCGAAACATTGGCAATATGTGAAAACGACAGATAATCCAGCTGACTGTGCAAGTCGTGGTTTGACTGTCAGGCAACTCAAAGACCACAAGTTATGGTGGCGAGGACCATCATGGCTGCCATCATACACAAACCAAGAAAACCACCAAACCATATATGAGACGAATTTAGAAGTAAAGCCGTCTATTATAAAACAAACCAACGCGGTAGTCATCGGACAACCAACAGAATCGCTGACTACCGAAATTATTAATCATTTGATAAATAAATATAGCTCCATTACAAAAATCATACGTATTTTTGCGTGGATACTGCGATTAGCTACCTCGAATAAACCAGTTCGCCGACCTTACCTCGAATTACACGAGCTTCGTCGCGCTAAACAGCTGATAATCAAAAACGTTCAGCAGGCAGAATTTACAAACGACCTACATTCTATAAACAAACACGGAAGAGTGCACTCCAAAAGCAAGATTTTGAGTTTGAATCCAACCATAGATGAACAAGGAATTTTACGTGTGGGTGGGAGATTAGAAAACGCTCACATGAATCTAGAGATGAAACATCCCATCATCTTACCTCACGACCATCCGCTAACCACATTACTCATCGATCAAGCTCATAGATTGACTTTCCATGGCGGAGCGCGTCTAACGTTAGCAAACCTTCGACAACAATTATGGATTATCGGTGGATATATGGCAACTAAAAAGTTTATAAGAAAATGTGTCATATGCAGAAAACAGAATCCTGTACGGCAACACCAACTCATGGGAGATTTGCCGGAACCAAGAGTGAAACCAGAACATGCGTTTTATCACTGCGGCATAGATTACACAGGTTTCGTAGAGGTCAAGGCCAATAAAGGAAGGGGAATAAAAACTACAAAGGGGTACATAGCCGTTTTCGTATGTATGGTCACGAAAGCGGTTCACCTAGAACTCGTGTCAGACCTGAGCAGCTCCGCCTTTTTGGCAGCTCTAACCAGAATGGCAGCCAGAAAAGGGGCACCACGACATATATACAGTGATAACGGCACTAACTTCGTGGGAGCAAACAGGATGATACAGGAAGAATTTAACCAGCTTCAAGAAGTATTCAGTGATAGTTTTATAACTGAGATAACGGAGATGGGCATAGAATGGCACTTTAACGTACCTAGCTGGCCTAGTGCCGGCGGTCTATGGGAGCGAGCAGTACGCAGTCTAAAACATCATCTCAAGAGGGTCATCGGTCAACAAAGACTAACCTTCGAGGAGTACACCACATTGTTAGCAAGGCTAGAAGCGTGCCTCAACTCTAGACCTCTTTGCGCGATAACCGAGGATCCTGATGATGTAAACTTCCTTACACCAGCTCATTTCTTATCAGGAAGACCAGGCACAACTGTAATAGAAACAGAGCAAGATGCTAGAACCAGATGGCATCTAACCAACAAATTATTCCAAGATCTTTGGAAACGATGGAAGACAGAATACTTGGTACAACTCTCATCTAGAAGTAAATGGATGGAACCACAGAAAAACATAGGAATAGGAGATCTAGTGGTGATTCATGATGAGAATCTACCTCCAGGGAAATGGGCTCTTGGACGTGTGGTCGACACGCATCCAGGGAACGATGGTCTAACCAGAGCGGTTTCATTAAAAACAAAAAATGGGGTCATGAAACGCCCTATTGTGAAACTCGCAGTTTTGCCCGTTAACCAGAATAACGCAACGATATCAAAACCAGATGTAAAACCAACAACCAAATTAATAGGAAGCAAAAGAAAACCAAATTCAAAAATCACAACTGTAGCAACTGTTTTACTGAGTTTTTTCATGCTGATTTTTCCATCTTACGGCTTAGACAACGCCAAACCATTACCAAGCAACCAGACGCTTTATTTTGACCCTATTTCAAAAGTACAATTAATCAGGGATAAATGGACATTAGTTATGTACTACGACATGGGACCCTATTGGACAGGCATAACCACCTATAAGAAAATAACGAATTATCAAGAACAATTATGTGCAACCATTGAAACACAAAGCCATTGTAATACGATCGTGCAACAAGCCCGGCACGATTACCAGGAACTCGAATACTACAATGAACTTTTGCTAACACAGCATTTTGATGTCCACGCTAGACGGCGACGCGCCGCAGGGAAGACAGGTCGGCGCCGACGAGGCATCATCAACGGTGTCGGATATCTAGCGAATGACTTATTTGGAGTGTTGGACTCACGTTTCGCAGACCAATATGAAAAGGACATTGAAACCATAAATCGCAATGAGAAACACCTTTCTAATTTATGGAAAAATCAAACTTCCATAATTGAAGCAGAGTTCAACCTTATGAAGAGAATGGAGATCACTGTAAACAAACAGCACAAGTTAATAAACAAAAAACTTATGGATTTGCAAGAAAACGCGAGCACTCTCCAAAGAGAAATACAAAATATTTCATACGTCAATGACTTCACATTGTCCGCGATGTCTGGAAACAGCTTGCTGCAAGGATTAAGACGACTTCAAGACACGTTGCTCGATGCATTAACAGACATCTACCACGGTCAAATTAGCATACATTTACTGCCACCAACGCAACTTAAACGTGAGCTCCAAACCATATATGGCCAGATGCCAAGCGAACTCACATTACCAATAACTAATTTAGACACTGATCTTCAGTATCTTTACAAACTACTGAATGTCAAAGCCAGAGCTACGCAAAAATATGTTATAATTGAAGTTACTTTTCCACTAGTATCCAGAGAAAGTTTCAAACTGTACAAGATAATACCTGTACCGCACCAAACAGACACCATTATGACCACAATAATACCAATCTCCGAATATGTGGCAGTCAACTTAAAGAAAGATTCCTTCTTCAGCATGTCCACACAGGAACTGACGGCATGTTTACACCATGGACCAACTTATATGTGTCAACTGCTAAAACCAATTACAGACCTGCAAAATGACGAAACTTTTTGCGACAAGAACTTGGCAACCAATAAATGTAAAGTACAAAAAACCACCTGTACCAACGTATGGCATGAATTACATTTAACTTCTCAGCACTTTTACTTTTGTTGTGACACCTACACAATAAAAATAATATGCGGCGATCAGGTAACAGTTCGTCAGCTGAGCCAAGCCGGGGTCATTGGCATAGGTCAAGAGTGCGTCATCAAAGGAAAAGACTTCTCATTATATTCAATACGTCATCAGTCCAACCAAGTGGACACTTCACCAACCATTAACATGCCTGAATTCGATCAAATTAATCACTTGATTAACATCAAAATCCCTGACGAAACGCAGACTGATGACGGAAACCAATCCATAACCATGACCAATCTGGGGGAAGCGATAGAGAAATTGAAGAAAAGCGATTCGGAAATAGACGATATATCACCCCACGATATCCACCAATACATAATTTGCTACGTGTTGATGTCAATCGCTTTATGCGTGGCAGCAGTATGCATGTGGCGGTATGGGCGACGTCGCCTGTGCCGGAAGGCTGACGCTGGGCACCGTGGCGAGGGATCCCGCCGGCAGCAGCCCGCGGTGACCCCGCCACCTCCGAGACCTCGACGCCGCAGCGAGAGTCGCTGTCAACAAGAGTTAGCAGCGGCTCCGCTGACACCGAAACCAACCAGAAGAGGCGAATCATATTATAGTGAAGTGCTCAGTGCCAAGGATCTAAAGGACAAAAGTGAAATCAGTTTTCGTTTACACAATTATGCCAAACGCTGGCCTAGCGCGAACTATAGTGCGATCAAACGGGACAAAAATACGGACACAGGCAATCAAAATATTGCTTTTACTGTGGAAGACTCGATAGTATAACCAATTAGTTAATATTTTTAATAATTGTAATTATTTAAGTAGACCAATATGTTTTGAATTTTTGCTTACGTCAATGTTCTTAATCTTACCATTATCATGTACTTACTTTTAGTTACCATTCCGCATTTCTTCTCGCTCTCGGGAATATGTTCGAGTTTTAATCGAACACTCAGCGAAAATGCATAATTGCATCGAACGCAAGTATGCACATTCGCTCGTTCACCTAAATGTGGGCCAGTTCGCGTTCAGGTCTCATTAGAGACACCGTACTCAAAAAACCATTTAAACCATTACCATTTTACCAATTAGTTAGTTATAAAGTTAACCATAATTTACCATTTCTTGTGATTAAGTGTAGTAGACTCAATATAGCTATTTCCCATATAATCCAAGACTTTAACTTTTACCATACAATACCTATCAATACGAGAAAGGTGTGTTAGGTCACCATAGCGCCGAGCACTACTTTCTACAATTTATTTAGAATAAAAATACATTGCAGACTATTATAAAATTTATTTTGTTCTATTGCAACCATAAACAAAAAAAATATATCGATTCAAAGGCGAGATTTTGGGTAATTCAAAGAAAGAACAAAAAAAAACATATCTCAATTACCGTCACACTTAGGACATGGAGGTCTTTAGGTGAAACCTAGCAAATGACCCCTCCAATCCCCCAAAAAATTGTGTCGGTCCATGCGCCGAACACCCTGTATATATTAGAGGTTATAATGTTCGTTAGGAACAATACAAACTACTTCAATAAGTTACCTACATAGCAAAAGATACAAATTCAATATATAATTATCAATCAATAAAACAGCGCTATTATATAAAAGTATAATATGTATGGTCCACGCATATATAACCATTTACCAAATTCACTTCTGGAGATAAGTGATATAAATTCTTATATTTAAAAGCAATATAAAAACACTGTTACTAAAAAAAGCATATTACTCTGTCAATGAATATTTACAAGATAAACTTATATAAGTAATGTTACTCCATATGATATTTTAAATTATGTCTTATTTTTGTTTTGATTTTTTTTACTGTTAAATTATTTTTATCTGTGTATTAGGTTATGGTTGATGAACTCTAAAAAAACCTAAGAAATTTTGAACCTTAAGGTTGATGCGCCACGGTAGCCCGCGAAAATCAAAATTTCTTAGGTTTTTTGCAATTTGTAGGTCAGTGTGAGCTTGTATGTTGATTAAAATGTGATTCGCGGCCGTAGCTAATATGGCTTTACAGAATTATAATCATTAGAATCAGCAATACAACTCCATAAGTTAGCATTTACCTCAAATCTGATGCTAACTTATGGAGCTGTATTGCTGATTCTATTGATTATAATTCTGTAAAGCCATATTAGCTACGGCCGCGAATCATATTTTACTCAACATACAAGCTCACACTGACCTACAAATTGCAAAAAACCTAAGAAATTTTGAATTTCGCGGGCTACCCTGGCGCTTTCGCCTTATCTTGTGTACCCATTTCCGCAAATTAATAAATGATTTGATTTGATTTGTTTTTTTTATGTGACAAAATTACAAATTGACAATTTTCGGACTTTTTCCATTATTTGTGCTGTAAGACCTTGCTAATTTCCAAATTTCATGACTCTAGGTAGTCGGGAAGTACCCTATATGTTTTGATTTACTTGCGAGTATCAAAATATATTGCATAAATGGCCGTATTAGGGTTCCGTACCGAAATGGTATAAAGGAACCTCTATGGTGCGACTCAGTCTGTCTGTCACAGCTGGATATCTCAAGAACTACTAATGCTATCAACTTGAAATTTGGAACAGTTCTAGAAGACGTTTGCCCAACTATTTTACAAATAAGAAGGAAACAAAAATACATTTTTTTTTAAACAGGGCCTGAAAGGTGGTCTTAAAAATCGATGCGGAGTTACTAGGTCATGTGGGGTATCATATGTAAGAGCGCTGTTTGCACATTCTCAAACATTTTTTTTCTTTTTTTTTCTACAAGCTTTTCTGAGCTTAAAACCATTTACAGAATGCGGTCCTCATATTTTGCATACTCAACTTTCTTTGGCGCCTGCAATAAGACTTTTGTTTTCGTGGCTAAGTCTTCTTCTTCTTCTACTTCTTTAAGTTTTCTGTATAAACTTATCTCAATCCCATAAGATAGCCCTTCATGTGTACAGCTTGGTGATAGCCGTGTCTACGGCGTGGCAGCCGGACCCACTGCGCTCGTGGGACCCGTCGCAGGGCTACTACTCCGGGCTGGCGGGCGCGCGCCTCGTCGAGTTCGGCGCCAGCGCCGTGCCCGCGCGATGCCGCCTGTTTGCGCGGCTCGCGCAACACGCGCGGCAGCCGTCCTGCCAGCAGCGTATGCGCTGGGCGTTCTACGGCAACCAGACTGCATTTGCAGACTGTGGCTTCGTCGGCGCAACGATTCCCCAGTAAGTATCCCATTCACCGTGCTCGGCCTCGACACGGCGCCACGTGGCCCATGTGGGTGGGACACCAGTACACGGCGCCACGTGGCTCCTGTGGGTGGACACCTCGACACGGCGCCACGTGGCTCATGTGGGTGGGACACCAGTACACGGCGCCACGTGGCTCTTGTGGGTGGACACCTCGACACGGCGCCACGTGGCTCACGTGGGTGGGGCACCAGGACACCACTGAGGCATCTTTCTCCGTATTTCAACAACCCGAGAAGGTTCAACAGTTTTCCTTAGGTACCTATACCAATTAACAATTTCATATTTTGTTCACAACACCATAATATATTGATAATATACCTACATAATTGAGACTTTAATATTGAAATATAGATCTTAATATTGTCAATTAATAAAAATGTCACTCTTTCAAAACATTAAATCATGTAATTTTAGAGGCAACGAGTCCGCGGTAGAAGTGCTCGGCGTCGGCGACTGCGGCAGCATGCTGCGGCTGCTGCTGGCGCGCTCCGCCGCCGCCGGCCCGCCGCTGCGCCCGCGCCGCGTTCACCGCACCGAGTTCGTGCGCACTCTGCAGGCTGCTAACCACTCCTTTCTGTTCCTCGATTACGACATGTGGGAGGGAGATCCAGGCGTCGGCGTCGTGGAGCCCGCTCCCTGCGCGCCCGCCGCCGCCGCCCCCTTTGATTGCAAACAGGAGCTAGATTCCGCCATAGCAATGCGCGTCGCCGACGTCGACAGTTTAAGGGCGTCCGCCAGTCAGCTTTTTCAATTCGTTCATGACTTTAAACCATCGCCAGAATCTTTGAGGTGGATCCTAGAGCGACAAGCGAGCGGAGTAGACATTGAAGAGGCGGGGTGCGAGTGGGCCTTGCGAAATAATAGTTATGACGTCAGTAAAGCAGATGTACGTAAATATGACCTATCTACATATAAAGTGCCGATATATGTATGCTCCGGCGACCCCAGCGATGAACTGTTTAGAAAAATTAGTGAATTATTTGAAGAACTAATCAACCGTGAAACGTATAATGCTGGGTTCGTTATAGAACATTCTGCACGTCATATTAATTGTGCCGACAAATATGACTTCAGCAAAAAGCTAGACGAATTCACCAGGACAGTGGGCATCCATAGCCTGCTGGGTGCGGTGTCCGTGGCGGCGCAGGGCGCGGCGCTGGCGGTGTCCGGCGCTGCCGCCAACGGCGTGCCGCTGCTGCTGGCGGCCGTGGTGCCGGAGGCCGGCACGGACGCGCGCAGCACGTGGCGCGTGGCCGGCCGTCCGCCGCACATCGCGCACGCGCTGCACCACTTCGTGCGTGCGTCGGGCTGGACGCGCGTCGCCGTGCTGTCGCAGCCCACGGAGCTCGCCACTGATTGCTATGCTGCACTCAAAGACAAGGCGGGAATCATTCTTCGCAACTTTCCAATTGAAAATGGGGTTTCCCATTTAACGGAACAACAAGCTCAGGAAGTGTTACAACAACTCCAAAGCTCAAATGCACGCATCGTGTTTGTAAACGCGGATGCACAAGCTGCGCACACGGTGCTCACCGCCGCGGCCGCGCGCGGCATGGCCTACTCGGACGGCTTCGTGTGGATCGTGCACGAGTGGCCGCAGAGTCAGCCCACGTGCGCTACTGAACACTTTACAGTATCGTTCTGGGACCAGGGGTTGGAGGACAATCTGACCGCGGACGGCTGGGAGGGCTCGCAGGCTCTGCGCGAGCTGATGAGCGGCCAGAAGGCGGAGCACACGTGGCCGTGGCCGCCTCGCGCTGTCTCCCTCGCTAACGCACTGCTCACCATATCGATGGGCTTCAAAGATGTCGTCCAACGGTTCCCGAACACGCGACAAGACCTGCACAGCGATCTAATGATTCGGTGAGTACTTGCGAAAGCAAATATTATTTAGCGTTTCTCTGCTATTGAAGTACTCTCATAGGTATTCATTTCATTTCATTTCATTTTCAAATATCTTTATTTAATCAAAATAATATAACAAAATGCACTCTCATAGGTATTAAGATATAATGTAAACTACAGTAAAGTTGTTATTGTTGTACGGACCTATACTGTCCCACTGCTGGGCAACGGTCTCCCCATACTTCTCGATTCATGTTTATCTGCTGCCTCTTCCTGCCAGTCAGTTCTTAGGCTGCGTCTTCCGGCCAGTCAGTTCTTAGGCTACCTCGGTGGCGACGCCCATCTCCAGCACCACTGCGTGGCACCTGGCCCACCTGTGCTGATGCATCCGCTAGGTGGCCCGCCCCGTCCCCTTTCAGCCTCGCGGTCGTGTCCCAAACATCGGCAATGCCTGTGTTCGAGCGTATCGTTGTGTTGCGAATTCTACCCGTTACTTTAATGTTCAACATGCTACGCACCATCGCTCTTTGGCAAATCTTGAGTTTGGACTTCTGAGCCTCGGTCAAAGAGCAAGTCTGAGCGCCGCCGGTAGGATAGGCAGGACGCACTACATGTCGACGAGCGTACGCTTTAGTGATATTAGAGGTCACCTTCAGTAGCCATTTCATGGACCAGTAGCTTCTACGGGCATTATCTACGCGACGGACGATTTCTTTGCCTTTCCTGTGGATGTGTGTCTGTCATTACAAGGTACTATTTTGATAGAAAAAAAAAAATGTAATTTTAGTTAAGTTTGTCAGTTTATCTAATGTTTTTATGTAATGTAAAAAAGACATGCGCAATACATTCTTGGAAGGTGCAGATTCGAGACTTCTCCACTGAGAATGTAGAAAAGTTTATAGAGTGTATATCGGCCTTGAGTTTTAGTAAAGTTTATGAATTTGATGACCCAAATCTAGCATATGACACATTTTTAGCGACATTTAAAGTTTTTTATAACCTGTGTTTTCCTATAAAAACCGTAACCAAAACTATTAACAGGAAACAAAAATTGTTATCAAAAGGCATTAAAACGTGTAGCAAAATTAAACGTAATCTACTGTGGAAATATCGTAAAACTAATTCCGTTTTAGTTTTACGATATTTCGTAAAACTAAAACGGTATAATAAAAACATTTATACTTCTTATGCAGCTCGATATAAAAAAATTATAAAACTAAAAAAGTATGTACAAAATAATCATTATATTAATACATCTAATATTATAAGTAAAGCAACTTGGAAAATAATAAATGACAATAAAGTTGACCTCCCTCGCGAACCAATAATTAACATTGTTCACAACGATAAGGAAATAACAAGTACTCAAGGTATTTGTAATGCATTTAACGACTATTTTATTGACATTGACCAAATTACTCCAACTTGCAGTAATCAACCGCTTCAAATAGACAGAGTCCATGATTCAATTTTCTTATATCCAACTACACCAATAGAGGTATCAAAAACTATTCAATCTCTCAAGGATTGTAAAAGTAGTACAGGATATGATAACCTCAGAACAAATGTTATCAAAAAAGTCCATCACGTAATTTGTCGCCCACTATCTTACATCATAAACTTATGTTTTGAGAAAGGAATTTTCCCAAATAAACTTAAAGTATCAATTATTAAACCATTGTATAAAAAAGGGGATAAGACCTCAATTAAAAACTATCGCCCCATAGCTTTAATACCGATATTTTCAAAAGTCATCGAAAAACTATCTATTACAGGTTATCCAGCTGCCTCGAGTGTAAGAATGTTTTAGTTGACGAACACAATGGCTTCAGAAAAAACAAGTCAATTAATCTTGCAGTATTCGAATTCCTAAAGAAAATAATGTCTGTCGTAGACAACGCAAAACCCATATGCGCCATTTACATGGATATGACTAAAGCCTTCGATTACGTTGACCATGCTAAACTTATTGACAAACTAGAGAGATACGGAATACGCGGTAAGGGACTTGATCTTATGACTTCATACTTAAGCAATCGACAACAATAAACGGAAATAACTAATATTAACATTAAAACCAAACGCGAAGCTACTTACCGTTCAAAATATAGAATGTTGAAGTTTGGTGTACCTCAAGGGACTGTACTGGGGGCCCCCTTATTTGTAGTGTATATAAACGATCTTCCAAAAAATGTAAAACACCCTACAGTATTGTTCGCTGATGATAGCACAATAGTAATTAAAGCAGATGACTCTTATAATTATGAACAAGAAATTAATGATACGTTACGACAAACGATTGAATGGCTAGAGGCGAACAATTTACAAATTAACTTAGAAAAGACTAATATTATGCATGACGGTAGCCATATTATTAGCAGCTACGAGAGACGGCGACTAGATGGCGCTAGTGGAACTTGCACCAGACGCATTTGGCTTAAAGGACTTGAAGTCAGTCAGTAAAATATAGTGACGTTTTCCCACCACTAGCGATCGCCTTTATAAGGAGCTGCGCTGTGGAGTCGGGGGGCACACGTCCAACCAGCCATCGCCAGTGGCGACCACAATGAGGGGTCCGTATTTACGGACCACCGTATAGCTTCCGCGGTCGGGGGGCTTAGCCCTGGAGCCGCACGCCACGCCCCTTGCGGGGCGTAGCGATATCCACAGAGGTCGGGGGGCATTTCGTACGGATGCGTCTTGGAGCACGGACCACTGTCTCTCGACAGCCAGTACTGCCCGGTTATTGGATGTGGAACAGTCTCTTACAGTCAGTACTGCCCTATGTGACCGCCTTCACTACTATTATTAGTTATCTAATTAATTTTATATCATTTCTATATTGTTACTGTTTCTAAATTGATAACTGATTGTTCGATTGAATTAATTTGTGTATTGCCATATCTGAGTTCTATTTCTGATGTTTGGGCTAATCCTACATGCATTTTAATCAACGACAAGCACGACAACATCCAATGAATATTAATTATAAAGGCATTTCAGTTACCACAACATCCAGCACAAAATTCTGAGGTTTGATGATAGACAGGAAACTCACGTGGAAATTACAGGTTGAAGAAATATGTAAAAAAATTAATACTTTCTCTTTTGCTCGTTATAAGCTAGCCAAATTTGCTAATCGTTATGCCGTACTAACTGCCTATCATAGCTATGTAGAATCTGTTCTGAGGTACGGAGTAATTTTCGGGGGAAACTCCACCGACAAAAATGATGTGTTCATTGCACAGAAAAAATGTGTACGCGCAATATGCAACTTGCGCTCATGGGACAGTTGTAAGCCATACTTTAAATCATTCAAGCTTTTAACATTTCCGTCAATATACATTTACGAAATGGCAGTAGGTATTTGTTCAAACAAACCCACGGCTTTTTGAAATTAGGCCCCCCGCAAACTCACGTTTGAGAAAAAGGGAATATAGCATTCTCAGTGTTGGCCGCAGTCGAACAGCTCTTTTCCGCAAAAGTATTTATCAAATGGCTCCAGTATTATGTAATACAATAAAATTCCCCGAGAAATAAAGAATCTTAATTTAGTTATTTTTAAAAAACGTCTGATTTTTTTTTTAAATTAATAAATGTTATTATTCAATCACTGAATTTATGGAGGATAATTGTTGACAATGATAAATTTTAAATTTTGACATCTTAATTGTATTCATTTTATTGTATGTCATTTTAATTATAAGTACCTACCGACATTTAATAATTTCTGTAATAATAAATTTCATTATTCTTATAAGTAATATTTGTATGCTTGCGAGTAGAATGCAGCGCACTAAAATTATCATTATAAGACCTTTTAAACTATGTACCTGCATTGTGACAAATAAAATGATTTGATTTGATTGATTTTGATTTATCGTGGGTGAAACTGACATAAAATGTATGTGGATGATGCTTTGAATGAAAGCCGTATAATTCCCATTTTAATTTCCTAATATACTAAAGCTACGGTTCCTAGGAGCGCGGTGGGCGGCATGTCATCAGTCATGTGTCATGACGTGCCGCCCACCGCGCTGTCCAATAAATTAATAATATTTTATGTACTACCGAGTAATGGTAAAAAATGATGCCGGTCGGTGATATACTTCCAAACTAATAAGCGATCTTGCCATATCTATCATATTTCGTTACATATAGTTTTTGCAAGTGACCTCTACTGACCGAAATGAAAGACGTTTCACGTCAAAATGCGCTCGTACTAAAAACCCAAGATGGTATTCAGTGACCTCGAAAACCTTGAAAATGACACCCATGGGCCATGACAGATTTGCAATAAATAATGGCCGCTTTGTACAGTCAGCAACAAAAATCTATTAACACTTGTGTTTTCAAAATCTTAATTATTGAGAAAAATACTTCATTAAAATCGGAACAGATGTAAATTTTAAAGAAAATTAACTCTCATCTAATAAATGAAATGGTAAAAAATAGGTTATCGTATCATTTTGTGTTAATTTAGATGATGTCAAAAAGTAGCAGTGTTAACCGACTTCTGTAGCTGACCGTACCAACTATGATAAAATAAATAAATTGTTACTGAGATGAGACTGTTAGTCTATCCGGACAGTCCGTCCGGATGAGGTCTCCTGCGCGGGTACGGGAGGTGCCAGTGTTGGCGAGGCGTCGTCATTGACTATGTATGCAGGCTTCAGCCGATCTATTGACACTGAACTTTGCCGGCCTGGTAGCTGCAGTGTAAACACTTTGTTTTCTCGCTTCAACACTGTGTTCTCTGTTGTCATAAGAACATGGTTGACGACAACATCTTGCATCTTTGCCAGACTTCCTGCGGTAGTAGCAATACGGTGACGGAGTACCTGAGCGTGCGCGTGAGCGAGATCGATGCGACGAATGTTCTCGGCCGCAGTACCTACAGCGACACGCTCACGCATGTTGTTGTGACGACTTTAATGATGCTACTTCAAGTGATAATTTCTTTATCGACACCCATGCTATAAAACCCCTATAAAAGTTTCTGAAACAGTTAGAGCTTATTGCCAACATTAAAACAACCAGTGTCATAGTAACCATAATATCATCCAAACGGGTGTTACATATATTATGTTGTACTGAATTTCATAATCAAATCAAATCAAATCATTTATTCGCATAGAATGTAGGTATTGTACAATAAAGTTGTTATAAAAGTATAGTGAGCCGGGTACATTCTGCCTGAGTTTTGGCATGCAAAATTTAACAAAAAATGTCAATAGAATTAAGCATTAGTAAAAAAATATAAAATAATGAACAAAAGATTAAATAAAAAAACAAAAATAATAATAAAAATGATTAAGATACAAATAAATTATTTTATCAAGTCCAGATTATGCACAAAAAATATGTCAAATAATGTCAATAATTATAAAATGTCTAGATGTCACACATAGGGTCATTCAAAAATTCACTTAACGAATAATAACATTTCTGTATCAAAAAAACTTTAAGTTTATTTTTAAATTGCTGAAGGGAGTCACTTTTTATGCTGTCCGGTAGTTTATTAAATATCATTGGAGCCATGCAGAAAACACTTTTCCTAAGTAGTGCTGTTTTATAGACACCGATAGTTAAGAGGTTTTTGTATTGACTTCGCACGGGACATTTCTTGGTGTCCGAGACCTTAGCAAACAATTTTTCATTTCTTTTTACAAAAAGTGCCATTTCCAAAATATATAATGACGGAAAAGTAAGAATTTTCAAGGACTTGAACAGAGGTACACAACTATCTCTAGGTTTAAGACTACACATAGCTCTAACACAACGTTTTTGGGCTTTAAATATGTTATCTCTTAGACTGCAGTTACCCCAAAAGATGATTCCAAATCTCAAGACCGATGCGACCAAACCATGATATGCTACTAAAGAAGTCTTTATGTCAACTTTTTTTGCCAGGTTAAAAAGAACATAAGCTGCAGTGCTTAACTTTTTGCACACCTCTTCTGCTTGCGGTTTCCAAGTTAATTGATCGTCTATATGAATCCCTAAAAATTTCGCGACCTTTGTTTGATTGATCACTTGTCCATTGTACTGTACATTAACGTTCGGCGGAATTGTACGTTGGTGAAAATGCATCACATTAGTCTTTGGTAAGTTTATTACCAAGTTGTTTTTATCAAGCCAATCAATAATTTTTCTAAAGTTAATATTGATGTCCTGTTCATAATTATTAATATTTGTACACTTTATCAGTGCTGTGCTGTCATCGGCAAATAGAACCATTGGGTTTGGTATCTGACGGGGCAGATCATTTATATAAAGCAAAAACAGCGGGGGACCCAATACACTACCTTGCGGTACACCGAATTTAACAACTTTACCATCAGATTGATATTTTTGTTCACATTTTGATTTAAGACAAATTCTGGATATCTCCGTATATTGCGTGCGGTTACTGAGGTAGGATTTCAAGAGATTCAGCACGTTTCCCCTTAGACCGTAGCTATTAAGCTTGTTCAATAAAATATCATGATCGACCACTGACGTATAAATCATATGGACTTGAAATAGTTGACTATAGAAAAAACAGTTATACAAATATGAGGCATATCGACGCCAAAATCATAAAAATATTGCCATCTCTTTTTAACTTTCTTAATTTTGCGTTTAAGATAAAGGATAGTAATATTTCTGACAGTTATTATAATGGCAACCCTTCATTCCAGCGTCATTGAAATACCTATTTGCGGCCGGTTCGCCATTTTATCCTCTCGATGTTTGGTACCAAAGTTGGGTACGTCAACTGTCAAATGCTCTTGAGCTGTGGTAATAATTTGTGAATTTTGGAGTAATTTGCTGTGCTATTGCGTTTGAACTCGGTTCTATAGTGGAAATCGTCAATAGCAAGATGCCTAATTGCAATATAATCGGATGTGGCATCAAAAGAAGCGGAAATCACCCGAACATAACTTTGCACCAGTACGTACTAAATTTCAGCTGAAATATCTTTAGATTTAGATAATAAACAAAAGATTCTGCATTCGTTGAAGAGTTTCACCAGTAAAGCATTCACAATTTCCCTTTTGCCTTTGTTTTCTACAGTTGTACATCATGAAATCATTTTCTTCTTGTTATTGAAGGGATAGAGTAGTGCATTACATTTTTATATTTATCGATAATGATTCTTTTATGATTCTCTATCGCTTGTATCTATTGGTTTTATGTTTTACTTTCAAGGCTGCCTGCTAAAAAAGGAAAAAAGAAAATTTGGTTGGAAACAATCGGTGTTGAAAATTTAAAGATGTCAACAAAAACAATACATATTTGTTCTCTTCACTTTGAAGAATCATGTTTTAACCGGACACTGAATAAAGTGACATTGCGTGACGATGCTTTACCTTCACGAACCTTATTGGTAAGTAACGTTGCATGTGGCTGATAAATGATGGTGATGTCCTCAATCACAACACTTGTCTAATGGACACAGAGTGATGTAAAGTATGTGTTTGAGTGTGGTCTTAGGTTTCATTATTTTCTTAAGACTAATTAAAAATGAAGGCAACAGGAATCTGCTGGATATGGGAAGCACAGAACTGGTTGAAGTAGCGGTGCTTGAGGAAGGCCTATGTCCAGCAGTGCATGACTTTCGGCTGCAATGATAATGATGATGACAAATTAAAAATCCTATTAATAAAAATGAAGAAATATCAAAAATACTAATAATTTTATTGCTTGTTTTCAGCCTGCGATTCGATCAAATATATCTGGCATTTTAATTGAAAATGATCAAAATCAGACATCAATGTCTGGATGTGGTGCTCCTAAGGCAATATTTTTTTTGTAATTAATAACAGTAAGGTCACCCTACTGTTTTTGAAGAGCCATGTACAATTTTTGAGTAATTACTTTTTATTTTTATTAATATTTATGTTAATAATAAAGAGTGGTTTTCAGGTCGAAGCTGTTAGCGTGCCGACTATTCAAAATCAACCTTCAGCGATATCAAAGAGGAGTGGCATAGACTTAGCCCCTGGCACGTCCGCTACGCTAGATTTAGTCACTGGCACCTCTGCTGCGCCAAATTTGGCAGCTAGAACCTCCGCTGCGCCAGATTTGGCCGCTAGAACCGCCGCTGCGCCAGATTTGGCTGCTAGCACCTCTGCTGTGACAGATTTAGCCGCTAGCTCCTCTGCTGTGCCAGATTTAGCCGCTAGCTCCTCCGCTACGCCAGATTTATCGGTATGATTAGCTTAAATTTTTCTTATCGTCATTATTTGCGTATTTGATCTCAATGATAACATCTCATCAACTGAATTGAGACTGGGTGGGAGATATTTTTCTCGCTTGTCTTCACTGTTCTGTTAAAGCTTACTTTTATTTTATTTGATTTCAGGTACAACCATTTAAAATAATAAAGAAATTAAAGGACAAATGTCAAAAACAGTCTAAGAAGATAAAGAGACTTAATGAGAAACTTAGAAGACAGACAAAAAAAATTGCTAATTTTGATAATATCATCAGAAATTTAAAGGAAAGAAATTTAATGAATTCAGCTTTGCTTGCAGAATGTGCAGGACCCCAAGACTTCCTTAAAATGCAAGTTGCAAAATCAAAAGGCTTGCCAGTAGAGTCTAAATCTACGGAAAGAATATCTCATAGAAATTACCTGAACAAAATTGTATTGTTTAGAAATGAATGAGACTGATTGATTTGCATAATATATATACTTTATTATAATTATTGTTGACTTTTAATTAAAACCCACAGTCATCTGCATTTTAGAAAAGGTAGGTGTTGGAAACTTAACATCACAAACAAGAAGGGTTTCGTAGTCGGGATGAATTTATCTCAAGAACAAACTTTGTAGTTGAAAAACATGTTATCCCCTTTGATTATACTGGGTGTAATTGGACGTAGTTTAGCAGTAACGACACATTCCACAGTGTGTCATTTTGAATGGATAATATGTTTGGTTAAAGTTTTTCTCATGATAATTATCATGAGAAAAGCTTTAACTAAACATGTTATCTATTTGAAATGACATGTTGTGGAATGGGTCCTTACTGCTAAACTGCGTCCAATTATCATGAGAAAAACTTTAACTAAACATATTATCTATTTAAAATGACATATTGTGGAATGAGTCCTTACTGCTAAACTACGTCCAATTTTAATCACCGTTATCCTCTTAAGGGGTCATTGTACTCATCATTATAAACAACTTTTACTATGAGACCAAACCTAAAATCGCGAAAAAAAAATCAGCTGTTCAGTACATTTTGACGAATTATGCGAACATAAATGTACTGAACAGCTGATTTTTTTTTCGCGATTTCAGGTTTGGTCCCATAGTAAAAGTTGTTCATAATGATGAGTACAATGACCCCTTAAGAGGATAACGGTGATTAAAATTACACCCTGTATAATTATATAATCAAAGGTTCTCCCATAGGTACATTCAAACTGCAAATGTAAGTTTGTTCGCATAATATTGAGAGATTTACCTTGAGTTATTTTTAGACCACAGAATTCTTTTATATTTTCCTGTAATTTAAAAAACATAAAACAATGATAGCATGTATTCCCCGTGGTCCCTGCGAGAAATACAATGCTGCCGAATTAAAATGGTAGTTCCTCCCGTGGTCCCTGGAAGGTACTACGGGTATTGTTTTTACTCGTAGTCCCTCCGACAAATACAATGTTGCCGAATTAAAATTGTTTATTCATTGGTTGGGTTGTTTTGTCAAAGGCCTCAGTTAGAAAACTTGGGGTATTTTTACTCGTAGATATTGTACGTACTATGACAATTTGAAAACATTCACAATCTTTTATCGATGTTATTACTTATAGAAATATCGATAGGGGCTGCTCTATTGTCCGCCATTTTATCCGCTCAGTAAAGTGACACGTTTTTCTTGTAGGTATGCCAAGTCCATAGGATTTATACGTCAGTGTGATCGACACAGTCAAAAGCTTTTGACATGTCTGTAAAAATAGCACAGATAGGTGTTTTATTATCTACATTTATCATTACTTCGTGTAAAAAATCATATATTGCTGTATTAATGTTTTTATTTTTTCTGAAGCCTGCTTGTTCATTACATAGAATGTTGTATTTTGTCAGAAAGTTGTTGATTAACTCATATAAAATCTTTTCTACCACTTTGGAAAACACAGGAATTAAAGCAATCGGTCTATAGTTAGCTATATCCTGCCTGGAGTTCTTTTTGTGGAGCGTAATGCAACTCGTTTTCAAAAAAAGAACATTGTAATGCACGCGCGTTTCACTACAACAGCGCCGTAATTTAAAAAAAAAACCGGTCAAGAGCGAGTCGGACTCGCGCACCGAGGGTTCCGTACCATCATTTATATGTAATTTTTGTTGATGATTTCTTAAAAACTGCGCTATTTAAAGACATCATTTTATTTTTCCTGTAATCTTTACATAAACTTCTATCACATAGAATAATTTCAGATTTTTCGCTTTGCAAACTTCGGAGATAACGGGGGGAACGGTATTTTTTTTATATTTTTCATCAAAAGTCGAAAACTATGCGGGCTAAAAAAAAGAAAAATATGTTTGAGAATGTGCAAACAACGTTCTTTCATATGATACCCCACATTTACCCTAGTAGCCCCACTTTGAATTTTTAAGTCAGTCCCTTTCTATCTATATTTTAATTTCTTTCTTATTTGCAAAATAGTTGGGTAAACGTCATCTAAAACTATTCTAAATTTCAAGTTGATAGCATCAGTAGTTCTCGATATATCCAGCTGTGACAGACAGACAGACAGACAGACTGAGTCACACCATAAGGGTTCCTTTTTACCATTTTGGTACGGAACCCTAAAAAAGAACTTATTCGAATTCACGTCGTATACTATGACGCCGCCGGCCGCCATGTTCGATACAAGTATTAGTATTGCAAAAAACTGTTTCAGAACCTTTTATAGAGTACTAGCTTTTGCCCGCGGCTTCGCCCGCGTGGATGTCGGAAAATATCCCATGGGAACGTTCATGTGGAAAACATAGGGCCGTCCGATATAACTGTGCAAACTCAAATCGCTACGATATATCGTTACCGTGTATAGTAGGCATAAAGCTACCAGTCGGCATGTTTTTTTCCGACATCTTCAACAGTCGTCATATTTCAGACAATTTACACAAAACCATAATGAATTACACTGAATCACTCCGTTCATTGGAGAAAACCGTATGAAAATCCGTCCGGTACTTTTTGACATTATCGCATTCAAACAGACAGACTTACGCGGCGAGGGGACTTCGTTAATTACTTAAAATTTATTATGCCAGTCACGCTCTAATAACAAATAACTTTTGTCCGAGTGTCCACTCGTTCAAATAATTTCCTCGTAAAAACGTCGAATGAAATAAAGACTAAATGTTAGCTCAGGATTCGAACTATGACTACATTTCCAATCCCTTAAATCTCTTAAAAAGAGGTAGGTACACAAACATTTGTCAACGCCTATTGTACCCCCTCAAAAACGCTGTACCATATATTTCTTTATTTCCTACCAAAAGCATAAATTTGAATTTTCATATCCCTAACTTAAGAAATTCTGAGTTTCCCATACAAACTTTCATTCCTTATATCACCCCTTGGTGGATTATGTTTTAAAACAAAAAGTAGCCCATGTCCTTTCCCAGGATGCTATCTATAGCCTTACCAAATTTTATCGAAATCTGTGCTGTTTTGTAAATTTTAAAATAAACCCTTATTTTACCCACTTAGGGGATGATTTTTAAAAAACGCTGAACCGCATATTTCTTAATTTCCTACCAATAGTATAAATTTGTTATCCTTAACTTAAGAAATACTGGGTTTCCCTTACAAACTTTCATCCCCTATATCACCCCCTGTAGTATTATTTTTGAAAAACATAGCATCCTATGTCCTTTCCCAGGATGCTATATTATACTACTATATATATAGCCTTGCCAAATTTTGTCAAAATCCGTGCAGTTTTGTAAATTTTAAAATCAACCCCTATTATCCCCTTAGGGAATGATTTTTCAAAATCGCTGAAACACATATTTCTTTATTTCCTATCAAAAACATACATTTTAATTTTCACATCCCTAACTTAAGAAATACTGAGTTTCCCATACAAACTTTCATCCCCTATATCACCGCCTCGCCTGTAGGATTATTTTTTTAAAAAAAGTAGCCTATGTCCGTCCCCAGGATACCATCTATAGCCTTGCCAAATTTTATCGAAATCCGTTTAGTGGTTCTGGGTTTCCCTTACAAACTTTCATGCCCTATATCACCCTCTGTAGGATTATTTTTAAGACAAAAAGTAGCCTATGTCTTTTCCCAGGATGCTATATAAAGCCTTGCCAAATTTTGTCGAAATCCATGCAGTTTTGCAAAATTTTAAAATCAACCCCTATTTTATCCCCTTAGGGGATGATTTTTCAAAAACACTGAACCGCATATTTCTTTATTTCCTATCAAAAGCATACATTTTAATTTTCACATCCCTAACTTAAGAAATACTGAGTTTTCCATACAAACTTTCATCCCCTATATCACCCCTTGTAGGATTATTTTTAAGACAAAAAGTAGCCTTTGTCCTTCCCCAGGATGCTATATAAAGCCTTGCCAAATTTTATCGAAATCCGTGCAGTTTTGTAAATTTTAAAATCAACCCCTATTTTACCCCTTTAGGGTATGATTTTTCAAAAACGCTGAACCGCATATTTCTTAATTTCCTACCAATAGCATAAATTTGTTATCCCTAACTTAAGAAATACTGGGTTTCCCTTACAAACTTTCATCCCCTATATCACCCCATGTAGTATTATTTTTGAAAAAAATAGTATCCTATGTCCTTCCCCAGGATGCTATATAAAGCCTTGCCAAATTTTGTCGAAATCCGTGCAGTTTTGTAAATTTTAAAATCAACCCCTATTTTACTATATTTTACCCCCTTAGGGGATGATTTTTCAAAAACGCTGAACCGCATATTTCTTTATTTCCTATCAAAAGCATACATTTTAATTTTCACATCCCTAACTTAAGAAATACTGAGTTTCCCATACAAACTTTCATCCCCTATATCACCCCCCGTAGGATTATTTTTGAAAAAAAAAAAGTAGCCTATGTCCGTCCCCAGGATACCATCTATAGCCTTGCCAAATTTTATCGAAATCCGTTCAGTGGTTTAGGCGTGAAAAGGTAACAGACAGACAGACAGACAGACAGAGTTACTTTCGAATTTATAATATTAGTATGGATTCATAACATGGATGTAGATAAAGTCTTGTATGCAACTGTACATAATTAGCTATTAAAACACTCATGTGATACTATTATCCCACATTCGTGTTTTAATACCCCTTATTATACTCATGTTTCGCCCTCAAGATTAGCGGTGTTATGATTATTCGTACTTCTATTTACTTGTAGTATCGCGTTATTGACTTCCACTCCATCACTAAAGTTTAGAAAAGATGTCGCCACAAGCGACAACAAACTCCATTTAATTTATATTTTCCATTTCCTTCCGTTACCTGCGAGGTCTCAGCAGTTTCGTTTTCATTCGTGTTTTAGTGCTCATCCACTTCAGTGCACTTCTTCGCACATTAATAAGAAATAAAAAGTCATGCCAAAGCGCCGCCATGATAATGATTTTAATTATCTTGTTAGTAAAATACGAAAATTAGAAAAACAAGTTAAAAGATCGCGGCGCGAAACACGTGTTTCTTCTCAATCGAGTCGATCGAGCCAAATGTCGTCGGGCTCGTCGTCGGGCTCTTCGAGAGCTTCCTCACCGATTCCTGCTGATAATTTTGAAAGTAAGTACAACCTACGCTAAATTTTTTTTTTTTTTTTTTACGGCCTTACCCGCCTTAGTGAAAATTACAAAGGATGACCCAGGGTCGATCCGAAACTTAGACCTAGGGTCTAATACGATGCGCCAAGATGACTTAGGGTCCGTCTACCCCAAATGGCTAGCATTCGTTGTATCAGGATGACCTAGGGTCGATCCGAAACTTAGACCTAGGGTCTAACACAATGCACCAAGACTACTTAGTGTGTCTACCCATACGATTGCATTTGTTGCTCCAGGAAGACCTAGTGTTTACCCGAGTCTAAGGGACCTAGGTTTTACGTTTATTTTTGCAAAGAGCAAAAATGTCATGGGAATTTGCGCTTGTATTTAGCGCTACACTCTGATTAACAGTAATCTTGAGCGGAAGAAATAAGTGTTACGGTTTATTGTTGCAGTTCACGAAGATGAACCAAACCCGGTCGTGGATACTGTGGTGGCCACACAACCGCCTGCGTCACCAGAGCAGGAGACCATCCCTACGATAATCATACCAGATACTCCGATTGAGGCAACCGATCTCAGCGGGTTAGAGGAAGCTACTACCTCGGCCGACATCGTAGAGATCTTAGGCGATGATCCTTCAGCCTCTCAAGACTATGGACCGGACATCAACAAGGAAGTGGCATCCAGATTTGCGCACTTCACAACTTCGGGGTTAGACAAGGAGGTTCGTAAAGAACTTGTGAAGAAACATTTGGTCCCTGGCAACTGCACAAACATGGCTGCGCCGCAGCTTAACACGGAAATCAAGGCTGCCTTGCCTGAATACGAGGTAAAAAAGGACAAGGCTATGGAGGCAAGACAAAAACAAATAGCAGCCGGCATTGCATTCTTGGCAAAAATCATTTCCGACCAGCTAGGTAAGAAGGATAAAAATAGCGACCTAATAAAGGACTTAATGGAGGTAGGTCGGCTTTTTTGCGACGTCCAACATTCCGAGTCTGAAGCGAGGCGTCACTTAGTGCTGAACAACGTCAAGAAGGATCTTAAAGATCAGTTGGCTCTGACAAAAATTGACCAATTTCTTTTCGGAGATAACTTTGCAGAAACCCTAAAGACAGCCAAGGTGGTTTCAAAGTCCTCTTCCGATTTGAAGCCAGAAGCAGCTAAAAAACCTAAACAGTTCAACCAGAACAAAGGCTCTTCAAACAAAAATTTAAACTGGAAAGCGAGGACACCGGCCCGCAGGCAGACGATGGCCCCGCAGCAACGTTACCAGCCGCCTGCACAGCAGAACGCGCGGCAGCACGCAACCTCGTCGCAGAGCTACACGCAGCGGTCCAAGCAGACCCGCCGCCAGTAGACAAGGTACGGCATGCCGGCAGACTTGCACTTTTTTATAGTCAATGGTCCCGCATAACTGATGATCAATCTATCTTATCATGGATAAAGGGCTACCAAATCAGATTTGATTGCCCGGTTAGCCAGTCCTGTTTACCTAAATCTGTTTTTTCGGGTTCTGAAAGAAAGAACATAGCTGAAGCTGTTCATAGCTTAATATCTATTGGAGCTGTTTCCGAATGTGAATCTAGCCCTGACCAATATGTGTCACGTGTGTTTACTGTACCTAAGCCAAATGGGAAGCATAGATTTATTTTAAATTTAAAAGGATTAAATAAATTCATAAATACACAACATTTTAAGTTGGAAGACATTCGAACTGTTCTTAAGCTAATATCTAAAGATTGCTATATAGCGACTTTAGACTTAAAAGATGCCTACTTTTTAATTAAAGTCCATCCAAATTCACGGAAATATTTGAGATTTTCCTTTGATAGTAAACTGTATGAGTTCAACGTTGTCCCATTCGGCCTTTGTACATCTCCGTTCATATTTACTAAACTTATGAAACCGGTCGTAAAATTATTACGAGCTTGTGGCTATTTATCATCAATTTACTTGGATGATTTTTTTCTAACTGGTTATACCTATCAGGAATGCCTAAAAAATGTAGAGATTACTCGAAAATTACTAGAATCATTAGGATTCATTATCAATTGTGAAAAAAGCATTTTGATACCGTCGAAATCTGGGAAATACTTAGGGTTTATTGTAGATACCCGCAAGTGGCAATTAAGTCTACCTGCAGACAAAAGAGCTCGTATTAAAGACGAGCTATTAAAGATCAAAAAACTTAAACGTTGCAAAATAAGACAATTTGCACAATTGATAGGTTTATTGGTATCCGCATGCCCCGCAATAGAATATGGGCTACTATACACAAAGGAACTAGAACGTTGTAAGTTCTTAAACTTGATGGGCAATGACAACTACGACAAGTACATGTCATTACCCCCTACTTTATTACCGGACATAAATTGGTGGTTAAGTGCCATTGATCATTCTGTTCATAGGATCCGAAATGATAACTTTATTTTAGAAATATATTCTGACGCTTCAACGACTGGGTGGGGAGCTGCTTGTAATGAACAGAAAGCTAGTGGTCAGTGGTCACATACTGAGAAAATATTGCATATAAATCAATTAGAACTTATTGCGGCCTTTTTCGCTCTTAAAATTTTTGCAAAAGACTATTTTAACTGTCAAATACTTTTACGTATTGATAATACTACTGCGGTTAGTTACATAAATCGAATGGGAGGTATTCAATACCCTCATTTGACCAGGGTCACGAGAGACATATGGCAGTGGTGCGAATCACGAAAAATTCTAGTGGTAGCTTCGTACATAAAATCGCAAGATAATTTCACTGCAGACAGAGAATCTAGACGAACCCATCCTGATGTGGAATGGGAACTTTCTAACAGCGGCTACGAAAAAATTTTAAAACGTTTATTAACCCCAGATATAGATTTGTTTGCCAACCGTATTAACAAGAAATGTGACATATTCGTATCTTGGCATAGGGACCCAGAAGCTTACGCTATTGATGCTTTTACTTTAGATTGGTCCAAACACATGTTTTATGCTTTTCCACCGGTGGCAGTGATTCTAAAATCTTTGCGTAAAATAATATCCGACAAAGCCCGAGGTGTTATGGTCATTCCTCGCTGGCCCTCTCAGCCGTGGTACCCACTTTTTATGAGACTGCTCTCATCAGACCTTGTGGAACTGAATTCAAACGATGTTTTTATTCCTGATTCCAGCAACCGCAACATACAAGCCAGCACTACCCTGGTGGCCGGGATTTTGTCAGGAAGGCGTTGCTCCAGCGTCTAGTCCCGCCTTCGGCAGTAGACATCATGATGGCCTCTTTTTCGGACAACACTTTTAGACAATATGACGTTTGCTTCAAAAAATGGTATTTGTTTTGCATTAGAAATAAGGTTAACATGTACCAGCCATCCATTCCAGTAATTTTGGAATTTCTCACTAATATTTTTAATGATGGTGGCCAATACGGTACGATAAATTCCCATCGCTGTGCACTTTCTTTAATCGTAGGAAACATATCAGACGACGATAGGATATCTAGGTTTTGCAAGGGTGTCTATAGGTTACGACCTCCGCTACCGCGTTATAGTGCTACTTGGGACGTCCGTGTAGTCCTGAACTTTTTAGACTCGTGGTATCCCAATGAAGGTCTTACCTTTGAAAGATTATCAAGAAAATGTGTAACATTGCTGGCTCTTGTAACGGCTCATAGGATACAAACACTATCTAAAATTAAGACTGACCAAATAGTGGTACTAGACAACCAAATAATTATTAAAATTACAGATTTAATAAAAACATCTAAAGTTGGTACTAAACAACCAACTTTACATCTGCCTTTCTTTGAAGACCGACCTGGGGTTTGTCCTGCAAGGACACTCATATCATATTTAGATAAGACGAAAGATCTAAGAAAATCTAACATTCTGTTTATTAGTGCTCGCAAACCTTACAAATCAGTTTCCTCGCAGACGCTCAGTAGATGGGTTAAGGCTGTGTTAAAAGAAAGTGGAATTGACGTCTCTGTCTTTTCCTCTCATAGCACTCGTCACGCGGCGACATCCAAAGCTCATAGTCTAGGAGTTAGCTTAGATATAATAAGGCAGACAGCTGGATGGAGTGGCAATTCCGCCACCTTTGCCAAATTTTACAATAGGCCAGTCTTCAATTCGGAAGATAGCACAGCTTTAGCACGAACAATCTGCTCTTGTTGATTAAAATTGACAGGTATATGTTTGATTGCGTATATCCAGTTAGAAATATACTTACCTACTTAATTAGATATTGTCTGATTATAAGTAGGTACCTACTGTTATAATGAAAAATGTACTTTAGATCCAATAAGTTGCTTATTTTTTTTTCATTTCTTACCTAATATTGATTAGGTTTATGTATTTAAGGTATTGAATTATGGTCATTAATAAAAGTAATAATATAATTGCTTGGTTTATTATTTTTAGAGATATGGATATTTCCTCCACTTGCTCTCAATATCTACAAGTAAATAGAAGTACGAATAATCATAACACCGCTAATCTTGAGGGCGAAACATGAGTATAATTAATGATTAAACGAACTTACCTGTACGTGAAGTTCTATCATAATTATACGAGATGTTTCGCCCGAAGAGATTAGCGGAGACACCCACCCTCCCTAGGTAACCCAAGTCGTTACGGAAATATAGATCTCTCAACGTAATGAAAACGAAACTGCTGAGACCTCGCAGGTAACGGAAGGAAATGGAAAATATAAATTAAATGGAGTTTGTTGTCGCTTGTGGCGACATCTTTTCTAAACTTTAGTGATGGAGTGGAAGTCAATAACGCGATACTACAAGTAAATAGAAGTACGAATAATCATAACACCGCTAATCTCTTCGGGCGAAACATCTCGTATAATTATGATAGAACTTCACGTACAGGTAAGTTCGTTTAATCATTAATTATACGTCAGTTGCATAAATAACTATTACTTCTCCGACTAGGTGTTGTGCATCGCTTTTTGGCTGGCTTTGTGCGGATTGTTGCTCACTTGACACAGCTGCGACTTCTTGCCTGTTCAGTCATCTCGTCGGCTAGTAGCGATAATTCATCTAGGCTGGTTTCTTTGGTGACGACGAGAACGGATCGTACTGGAGATAATTAATAATAATAATAATAACCCCACCGCAGTATCTCTACGTTGACGTCGTGGTGGGGCTTGCGCGCTCCGAATTTTAGGTCTGTGCCGGTAGAGTTCACTTTGCCGCAACAGGTCTAGGATGAGGAGCCAGACCAAGAGAGATACAGAAACCCGCAGGGCAGCATGTGGCGAGCTGTTGGGCAGTAGCGACCCCACGGACCCTATCTCCCGGGAGAAGTCTTGTTCCTCACCTCTCGCTTGCCTTTATTGGCCGGCTGGAGTGAACACTGACGAGGAACAGAGCTCCCACCTCTTGCTTGCCTTTATTGGCCGGTTTGAGTGGAGATTCGCAAGAGCAAACGTGCTCGGAGGAAGGAAGTATTCCAGTAAGTGTTTGTAGGGATCTTGACCATCGTCCGGGCTCTGGGATTGTTCTGAGAACCGTGGGATACCTCTCCACTCCTCACAAGCACCTCAGGACATGTTGCCCCCTTGCCGCTACGACACTATGTGCTAGCGACCTTTTCGGGGGCCCATTATTGTGTGTGCAAGTCACCCCCTGCCATTTTATCCGTGTATTATAAAACATTGATCCGGCAGGGGCCATAGTCCTTTCATAGTTCACCAGCACCAGTCCACTTTAGCCACTCAAATCCATAGTCCAATGTCTTTGTTTCCATATACTGCAATAGTCCTACACCAACCGGGGGTTGTCCTTGGGTGCACTTGCATGGTGCGTACAGGGATAATCGTCGGTTGGTGCCTCATTTCATTGAAAGCGTCTAACGGGCCTCTGCGAGTTGGCTTTGGCCCCTCGTACGCCTTCTAAAGGTCCGGGACTCCAGGGTCCCGAGAATTGTCAAGACACTTGATAATAATAATAATGCACAAAATATCACATCCACAAACATCATCAACAACACAAAGCTTAAACATATCATCACATCATAATTTGTTATCATCAATCACTTAGGTTAATACTTTTTAGGTTAGCACTTGGCTTCGGCCCGTGTTATCCTATAAAACCGGCACATCGTTGCCGAGATACAAAAATATATACCAACAAATAATAATAATAATAAATAAAATCTTTATTTTCAAAACTTTGAGTACAGGTTAACTTAAATACTACATCACGAGTGAGAGTTAGGAACGTCATAATGGGTAGCGAAGCAAAACCCAGTTCCGTGCTAGGAATTAACCTGTGTTACGGACACTAGGGCCGCTCCATCAATCTCACTAAAAACATTACTTCAAACGTCCGCAGTAAGAAAATTCTTGAATTACTGGATTCCCAATTTAGGCATGCCTGTATGTAGGGAATCCAAATAAAATTTGGTACTAAACTACACTACAGAAGTATGGATGTGCCACATTCACGACGTGAATTCATCCACATGAGTCGCAACGTGGAATCCGGAACTTTGTCACGTGCTAGGTTTGGCATGCGTCGCAGCAGCTGTGAGTTTTACTGGTCGCCGAGCTCCATGTCAGACAATAGCTTTTGAAATTGCCGGTTTTCTGATGTGCATAACTCCAGCTTCCTCATAGGTGATAGAATAATTCTACCTATGCCAATATTTAAAGCATAATAGCTGCCATCGAAGTACCCAGTCTTAATTTAGCTGCCGCAAAAACTTCGTCAATATGAGTCGTTTAGTGTGTGTTAGCTAGAGTGACGTCACCCCAGCTTCCTCATTCAGAACAGCCAAACCAGTGAGGTTAGAGTTTTGGAGTAAAGTCAGAAAATTAAAGCATAATTGCTGCCATCGGCAGCAAAATTTTCAAATCTCTGGTCATTATACTCTATGAGTTATTAAACTTTTAAACATGTGTAAGCTGAAGTGACGTCACTCCAGCTGCTCAGTCATATCTTCCGAACGACAGAAGATATGATTATGTATTATAGCTCAAAAATTAAAGCATAATAGCTGCCGAAGGCAGCAAAATTTTCAAATCTCTGGTCAAAATACTCTCTGAGTTATTAAACATATAAACATGTGTTAGCTGACGTGACGCCACCCCAGCTGCTCAGTCATATCTTCCGAACGAAAGAACATAGGATAATGTTTTACAGCTCAAAAGCTAGGTCATAATAGCTGCCGTAGGCAGCAAAATTTTCAAATCTCTAGGTCTCGTAGTTTCTACGTAATAACCAAAAATAGTTTCCGCGCCAAAAAATTCAAATTATTGCCTCGGAGCAGGTAAGGAGCGGCGTTGCCGTTCCGTGCGCTACGTTATCAGTTTGTTGTAGTTTGAACTAGATTATAGACTGGGAGCCGACTACACACTTTAATATTGTACTATGTACGGACGCCGGTACAATTTAAGATTTTTCCGTCACGACCCTTGTCTAATATTAAAACATGTAACATGTATAAAATGAAAATCCAAGATGGCGGCTGTGAAAATTTTAAAATTATTCGTCATGTGTGTTTTTTATGGTTCTTGAGGTCACTGAAAACGATAGTGGGGTCAAAATGAAAACCTAAGATGGCGGCTACAAACATTTTGAAATTTTTAGCCATGGGTGTCATTTTCATGGTATTTGAGGTCAATGAAAACGATAGTGGGGTCAAAATGAAAATCCAAGATGGCGGCTGTGAAAATTTTAAAATTTTTCGTCATGGGTGTCATTTTCATGATTTTTGAGGTCGCTGAAAACGATAATGAGGTCAAAATGAAAATCCAAGATGGCGGCTGCGAAAATTTTCAAATTTTTCGTCATGGGTGTCATTTTCATGGTGTTTGTGGTCGCTGAAGACGATAGTTGGGTCAAAATGAAAATCTAAGATGGCGGCTGCAAAAATTTTGCATCCGCCATCTTGGATTTTTATTTTGACCTCATTATCATTTTCAGCGACCTCAAGAACCATGAAAATGACACCCATGACGAAAAATTTGAAAATTTTCCCATCCGCCATCTTGGATTTTCATTTTGACCTCATTATCGTTCCCAGCGACCTCAAAAACCATGAAAATGACAGCCATGACGAAAAATTGAAAAATTTCGCATCCGTCATCTTGGATTTTCATTTTGACCTCATTATCGTTCTCAGCGACCTCAAAAACCATGAAAATGACACCCATGACGAAAAATTTGAAAATTTTCGCATCCGCCATTTTGGAGTTTCATTTTGACCTCATTATCGTTTTCAGCGACCTCAAGAACCATGAAAATGACACCCATGACGAAAAATTTTAAAATTTTCGCATCCGCCATCTTGGATTTTCATTTTGACCCCACTATCGTTTTCATTGACCTCAAATACCATGAAAATGACACCCATTGCCAAAAATTTCAAAATTTTTGCAGCCGCCATCTTAGATTTTCATTTTGACCCAACTATCGTCTTCAGCGACCACAAACACCATGAAAATGACACCCATGATGAAAAAATTTGAAAACCTCTTAAGGGGTCATTGTACTCATTATTATGAACAACTTTTAGTATGGGACCAAACCTGAAATCGCGAAAAAAAATCCGCTGTTCAGTACATTTTGACGAATTATGCGAACAGAAATGTACTGAACAGCTGATTTTTTTTTCGCGATTTCAGTTTTGGTCCCATAGTAAAAGTTGTTCATAATGATGAGTACAATGACCCCTTAAGAGGTTTTGCGCATTTAACGTTACACGTTGTATAGGTATACAGAGTGACTGGTAATTAGTGACCGATACCTAAACACATGATTGTGCTCATGATAACAAACAACTTTTACTATGGGACCAAACCTGAAATCGCGAAAAAAAAATCAGCTGCTCCATACATTTTGACGAGTTATGCGAACATGAATGTATGGAGCCACTGATTTTTTTTGCGCGATTTCAGGTTTGGTCCCATACTAAAAGTTGTTTGTTATCATGAGCACAATCATGTGTTTAGGTATCGGTCACTAATTACCAGTCACCCTGTATAGATTATTAGTTCCACTATAGTTCAGTCGGCTCTCAGTCTAAGATCTTCAATATTCAAAATTAAAATTGTTTTGAGCGCAAGCTATAATGACTTCTAATACAATTACTGCTAAGTACAAACTTGATTGCAATAATGTAGCGCACGGAACGGCAACGCCGCTCCTTACATGCTCCGAGGTAATAATTTGAATTTTTTGGCGCGGAAACTATTTTTAGTTATTACGTAGAAACTACGAGACCTAGAGATTTGAAAATTTTGCTGCCTACGGCAACTATTATGACCTAGCTTTTGAGCTGTAAAACATTATCCTATGTTCTTTCGTTCGGAAGATATGACTGAGCAGCTGGGGTGGTGTCACGTCAGCTAACACATGTTTATATGTTTAATAACTCAGAGAGTATTTTGACCAGAGATTTGAAAATTTTGCTGCCTTCGGCAGCTATTATGCTTTAATTTTTGAGCTATATTACATAATCATATCTTATGTCGTTCGGAAGATATGACTGAGCAGCTGGGGTGACGTCACTTCAGCTTACACATGTTTAAAAGTTTAATAACTCATAGAGTATAATGACCAGAGATTTGAAAATTTTGCTGCCGATGGCAGCAATTATGCTTTAATTTTCTGACTTTACTCCAAAACTCTAACCTCACTGGTTTGGCTGTTCTGAATGAGGAAGCTGGGGTGACGTCACTCTAGCTAACACACACTAAACGACTCATATTGACGAAGTTTTTGCGGCAGCTAAATTAAGACTGGGTACTTCGATGGCAGCTATTATGCTTTAAATATTGGCATAGGTAGAATTATTCTATCACCTATGAGGAAGCTGGAGTTATGCACATGGTTTTCTGACTCTTCGTAGACCGATATCAAACGTTCCTTCAACAAGTCGTACTGCCGTGCTGTAGGTGGGTCGTATGGCAGGTCACAAATCTGTTCTACATCTTGCTTTTCCTGTCGTGCGATTACCGTATTACGTGCTAGTTCTCGCTGTCCTTTCTTCAAATCATGTGGCGGCTTCAAAACTGAAGAACCATAAGCGGGCTCGCTCGCGCCGCAATGATGCAATCCGCAGCGATAACGAAATACCGGCTACTGATGTGTACTTCTGTAGACTCACTACTGCTGGTAGTGTATACTGCTGCTCCCGGGTTGAGTTGCCAGGATGTGCGATGGTTGCGATGGGTTGCTCGCGGGGTCACCACTGTTAGGCATTGGAGATGATTAAAAGAGAAGACACTGAATAGTACTGAGTTTATTTTAGGTATGCTTAGGTACCTATATATACACTTTTACAAAATGAAGAATCTTATTGCAGGTGACTTTAAAACATTGCAAATTAAGTAAACCAACCACGGCACTGCACGTATTGTCTTTAGTTCACACTATGCACGAACGGGAGCGCCACCGTCGCGGTGGCGACAGCCATGCGCCCGCAGAGTGCTAGGGCTCCAAGGTCGGTCACTCGGCCGCGCGGCGCGCTTTCCTCTTTATAGGTATGCATGTTGATGCAGCTACAAGACTATTACCAAAATTAAAATGAAGTGCATTGGCCATAATTAACTTGACAGGTCACTCCAAGAAAGTCTCATTAGAACGCCGGTCGCAGGCGTCGCGCAGCGCCTGCACTACAGGGAGCGCTCGCTCGAGGAGGCCCTGGTGTTCCTGCAGCGGTGGGGCGGCGGGCGCCGGCGGCGGCTGGCGGCGTGGCGCGTCAACGCGACCAGCGGCGCCGTGCGCGGCCACTACGCGCGGCCCGCCGACCTGCCGCGCCACGACGGCGCCTCGGCCTGCATCGTGCGCTCCGGCGGCGACGAGTTCGACCCCGCCTGCTACGACGCGCCGTGCGCCTGCGCGCTGCTGCTGCTGGCGCTGGCGCCGGGCGCCGCGCTGCTGCTGCGGCGCCGCCTGCAGCGCCTGCGCCGGCAGCAGCAGATCCAGCTGATCGCGCGGCGCCGGCACGTGGCCACCGTGCTGTCCGCGTACCTCGTGGAGCGCGCCGCGCTGGAGCTGCACGAGGAGCTCGGCGCGGGCCGCTTCGGCAGCGTGCGCCTGGCGCGGCTGCGCGCGCCCGGCCGCGCGCCGCGCTACGTCGCCGCGAAGGCTCTGCGCGACAACGCCGCGCCCGCCGAGGAGAGCGAGTTCCTGCGCGAGGCGTGCACCATCGCCTCGCTGGAGCACGCGCACGTGGTGCGCCTGGTGGGCGTGTGCATCGCGGACGGGCCGCCGCTGGTGCTCATGGAGCTGGCGTTCTTCGGCGACCTGCTGGGCTACCTGCGCGCGCGCCGCCACCTGGTGGAGGGCGCGGGCTCGGAGGCGGCGGCGGACAGCGGCGAGGCGCAGCACGTGTCGGGCGCGGCGCTGACGCGGCTGGCGCGCCAGGCGGCGCAGGCGCTGCAGTACCTGGCGGCGCGCGGCGTGGTGCACCGCGACGTGCGCGCCGCCAACTGCCTGGTGGACGTGCGGCGCGCGCTGAAGCTGGCCGACTTCGGCATGGCGCGCGACACGGTGGCGGGCGCGGACGGCGCGCCCGAGTACTCGTGCCGGCGCCGCGGCTTGTTCCCCGTGCTGTGGATGGCGCCCGAGAGCCTCGCGCACGGCGTGTTCTCGGCCGCGTCCGACGTGTGGGCGCTGGGCGTTCTGGTGCTGGAGCTGGTGACGCTGGGCGCGCGACCCTACGGCGCCATGTCGCCGCTGCGCGTGCTGGAGTACGTGGCGGCCGGCGGCGCGCCTCCGCTGCCGCTGGACGCCACGCCGCAGACGTGAGTGTGGGCGGAGCGCGGGCGGGGCGCGGGGCGGCGCGCGGGGAGCGCAGGCTGACGGAGCGTGTTGCAGGCGCGGACTGGCGCGGCTGTGCTGGGCGCGCGCGGCCGAGCGGCGGCCGAGCGCGGCGGAGGTGGCGGCCTACCTGGCCGCGCGGCCGCTGGCGCTGCACCCGGCGCTGCTCAGCGAGCGCGACGTGCCTGCCGACGCCGACAGCGGCTTCGGGGAGTCGCCCTCCACAGAGCTGCTGCCGCCCGACTCTCCCGTGCACTCGCTCGATCAGTTCGAGGAGCTGGCCGCCTCGCACTGATCGGTTCAGTTAGGTAACATCATGCAAATACTTTAAATAACTCAGAAACAGCACATTTTTCGCACGTGCATCCATAACTTATTTAAAATAATGATTCCATCCACTAGAGATACCATTAACAAAACCAGACTTATCTCACTAACCGCAACACGCGCCTGCAGCCACGCAGGCCGCTTAGTGGCTGCCGCTCGGCGGTGACAAGACCAGACCAACCCAGACTTATCTCACTAACCGCAACACGCGCCTGCAGCCACGCAGGCCGCTTAGTGGCTGCCGCTCGGCGGTGACAAGACCAGACCAACCCAGACTTATCTCACTAACCGCAACACGCGCCTGCAGCCACGCAGGCCGCTTAGTGGCTGCCGCTCGGCGGTGACAAGACCAGACCAACCCAGACTTATCTCACTAACCGCAACACGCGCCTGCAGCCACGCAGGCCGCTTAGTGGATTTCTGTAATTTTTTATATAAAAATACGTAAATTATACAGTCACATGGCACTGTACAGTCAACGCAAACCAAAATAGACGAAACCCCTTACGCTACACCTGACACGTGTGCGACAGTGTGCGACTGTGCGTGCTGCGTGCGTGTTGCGTGCGTGCTGCGTGCGTGCTGCGTGCGTGGGCTCTGTAATGTGACCACAATGTTCTCTTATAATCAGTAATGAATAAGCAATGTTATAAATAAATAAATATAAATAACTCATTTATTTCAGATTCATCGAATAGGTATTTGAGAAAGTAATGTATGCTAGGCTTAAAATTAAGTTAGTAATAAGTAAACAGCAAAATGGTTTTATTAAAAATAAACCCACTACATTGGCATGTTTTAAATTAATAACAGAAATTCTCAGATCAGTAGACAAAAAAGAAATTCCTATAGTTGTATTTCTAGACATGACGAAAGCATTCGATATGGTATGCCATGATAAATTGTTACATACATTAGAACAGTACGGTATAAGAGGTCCTGCCTACAATTGGTTTGAAAGTTATTTAAGGGGTCGAAAACAGTGCACAGAGATTGTAAAAATGCATCCAGAGACTAACACTCAGGTAACCTGTAGGTCCCCATACTTAACGAGTCACTATGGCGTACTACAAGGGACTGTGCTAGCCCCGATATTGTTTTTAGCATATATAAACCCATTGCCAGAATCAACGGATCAGTGCATTGTATAATTCCCAGATGATACCACTGTTTTAACTAAATAAAGAAGCTACTATTGATCAGGCGATAAACGTCACCAATGAAGCTCTAAAGGATATTGTAGTGTGTAAGACATATATGTGTGCTCATGTATAACCTAAAACCTATTGTACTCTTTGATTAGTGTCAGTAATAAACGATAATCCAATGAAGAGACTCGTTTTACTCATCTCCTGGACTCACGACCTTACATGGCGACCCTGCCATGCGAGACGTGTGTCGAGTTCGGTCGCGTGACATAATTAATTGAAAGACAATAATGAACTATCATTTTTTTATTTTTATTAAAAGTATTTGTAGTAACTATTGTAGGATTTCCAATGCTACAATGTGCCGGTCAAATGTAGAAAAAGAGGACGTTATTATATCACAAAGTGCATCGGGTGGTACCAATTCGGCGTCAATGCAGGAGTACAACTTATCAAATATTAGTATAGTGATGTTCATAATTTGCACCATGGACATGACTGGTTAATTGTAAACAATTTAGAAATAAATACCGAAAAAACTAAATTCATGAGATACCTGACATATAATAACAAAAGAAATAAAAGAGATACAATAGACTTGCAAATAAAATATAATAATAACATTATTGAAGAAGTGAAATAAAATTTGTATGACTAAATATTGATACTTATTGTAACTGGAAATCTCATGTAGATCTTGTTTGTAAAAAAAATCATAAATTCGTGTATGCGCTACGTAAAATAAAAAAAATACAAATATAGAAACAGCTCTAATGCATGTATGTAGTCATGTGTTCAGTATTAAGGTATGGCATAATCATATGGGGAAACTCTACAGATGCCCAGATAGCTTTTATAGCCCAGAAAAAATGCATAAGGTCAATTTATAGTCTCAAGTGGACTGATTCATGCCGACCAATATTTACTGGTAAACGGTCACTTACACTTCCATCCCTAAACGTTTTTGAAATGTGTACATTCGTCAGACACCACCTATCACTTTTTGAGCAGGATGATAAGGCCCAATTTAAAAGGAAAATAGTACAAAAACCTCTGATACCTGTACCTCGAAGCAGATTAAAGTTATGTGACAAACTGCTACACCATGCGGTGAAAATATATCATAAAGTACCGGAAAAAATAAGAAATATTAATAACTTAGAATTTAATAGAACTTTAAAAAATTGGCTTTGTGACAGATGTTTTTATTCAATAGATGATTATTTAAATTTTAAACATACATGATGTTTAGCTATACAAATTTATGAACACTCATTTAAATTAAAATCATTGACATTATTTATAAACTTATTGAATAAATTGATGAACTGGCTTGACTGTGAAATATAATCTAATAAACTAATGTAATAATTTTATAATTTGTAATGTGCCTAATTAATATTTTAACACCGCAAGACTTATTTTTTTTTAAGATTAAAATGTGTATGACTAATAAATGACGAATCATATTGATGTAGGTCAGCTAAGCCAGCCTAAGTAATGTCATGATATTATTATGCATGTATGTAGGTACTACAAATATTTGCACGACTGATAAGTCGAATATAGAGACACTGAAATTATTCTACCATATTATTATGCACCTATTTGTTTATTTTTTATTTAACAATTTATGTAGGTGCACACAAATAAACAGACAAACATAAAGAACAGAAAAATACGTACAAAGGTGATGCTTATTTCAAAAGAAATCTCTTCCAGCATACCTGCGATAGACAGAGGATAAAAAGAGATGTAGACAAAGTGTGTAAGAGTAGAAGAGAAAATAAGATACATAAAATCCAAAATAAAACATATATATATATATACTTAAATACATACATACTTCTAAAATCTAACCTATATTCTGGCAAATAAATAAATTTCATTTCATTTACATCACCCGATTACATCCATATTTGTTAAGTATTGCGAGCTTACAAACTAATGTTAGTAATAATTAATAATTGATTGATAAAATGATAACAATAATTTAATTAAATAATATAAAATAATAATAACAATTTTATTTCATACCATTCAACTAAACAGTACCTACGTGAGCGGTCCGGGAGGACTCCCCGACAGCCCGCAGCCGTGTCCGACGAGCCCGCGCCGCAGTCCCGCCACCAGCAGCAGCTCCCGGGACGCGTCATTGTATAGATCGCGCAGATCACTGTAGTTATGTCCGCTGCGTATAGTTAACCCACAGGCTGCAGGTGTAAAAGGACTGACAGTACTTACATTTTAATGTCACTATCAGCTTCATTTACATCAGACAGAGTGGCTTGACTTCCGGAAGAGCCTTTGCAACCTTATTAAGTTTCGTCTGCCTCGTTGGATCAACTCTAACTTTGCAACCTTATTAAGTTTCGTCTGCCTCGTTGGATCAACTCTAACTTTGCAACCTTATTACGTTTCGTCTGCCTCGTTGGATCAACTCTAACTTTGCAACCTTATTACGTTTCGTCTGCCTCGTTGGATCAACTCTAACTTTGCAACCTTATTAAGTTTCGTCTGCCTCGTTGGATCAACTCTAACTTTGCAACCTTATTACGTTTCGTCTGCCTCGTTGGATCAACTCTAACTTTGCAACCTTATTACGTTTCGTCTGCCTCGTTGGATCAACTCTAACTTATTTTATCTACACCCATGCCATAAATTCTCTTTAAAAGTTTCTGAAACAGTTAGCTTATTGCCAACATTAAAACAGCCAGTGTCATAGTAACCATGGTAACCATAATAGCATCCAAACGGGTGCTTTAATGTTGTACTGAATTTCATAATGCAACTCGTTTTCATAAAAAGAACATTGTAATGCACGCGCGTTTCACTACAACAGCGCCGTAATTTAAAAAAATAACTTATTCGAATTCACGTCGTATACTATGACGCCGGCCGCCATGTTCGATACGAGTATTAGTATTGCAAAAAACTGTTTCAGAACCTTTTATAGAGAATTGATAACATGGATGTAGATAAAAGTCTTGTATGCAACTGTACATAATTAGATATTAAAACACTCATGTGATACTAATTCGTGTTTTAATACCCCTTATTATGCGTCAGTTGGATAAATAACTATTATGTACAGAGGCCGAACATCAGGCTACCCCAATCTGTCAAATTTCTTTGTTAGTTTTTCAACTTTATTGTAAAGGAATAAAGTTCATATTCAATTGGGAAAATTTGAACCTATCCGTTTGTCTTTAATTGAAAGTGCCATATTATTCATAGAAGTTGCATTATTGTTACCTACGTCATCAGTTTAAATTAGATTAGTGTTGTTTTTGTTATAATTTAATTACTTTAGGAGTGCCTAATCTGTTTAAATAATTGCTACATGCAAATCTTACGAAGTCAACATTTGTAATTAGTTTAGTATCGCTATTCGATAACAGATGGCGTTGTGCCGTGACGTCACTTTTGTAGATCGCGGTGTTAAGACTCTCCTGCAAAACATGACCTCCGCGGTACTTTGTTGAATAAACTTTTGTTTTACTCTGGACACTCTTGTTTTATTTCAAAGCGAGACATTTTAGCAATACTAGAGCCAAGTCACTGCATACAGATCCTTTATTAATTTAATTCGCTACAGAATGTTACAATAATAATATTTATAATATATAATATAATATTCATGAACGTACAACAATATCACCATAAAGTACATTCATCAGGGTGTCGTCCAAGCGCAAGTGTTGGTGTACCAGCCACGTCGCCTGGCGCAGCGGGCGCAGCGGGCGCCGCCATCAGCACCTGCCGGCACGCCAACAGTGTACTGATACTACTGCCACAGATTAATACAGATGGGACGCTCCGCATGATCATTTAAATAAAAAGCGACTCTTGCTACGACACAATAAAGTGCAATTCAGGTCGCACAACGCTCATTACCTACAGTTATATTCACCTACTAGTTGAAAACTACTATACACCTATAATATGAAAGTACATTTATAATAACAACGCAACAATATCCGAAAGGTTCCGTACCTCAAAAGGAAAAAAACGGAACCCATAAAGGAGCACTGGTGTGTGTGTCTGTCTGTCCGTCTATCACAGCCAATTTGCTCCGAATGTAATGGACTGATCAAGTTGAAATTTGGTACACATATGGATTTCTGTGACCCAAACACGTACGGCCAAAGAAAATAAATTAGTTTTGAATAGGGGAGTCACTTTTAGGAGGAAATAAGTTTTTTTTTTTAATTTGCAAACTGTACCGTGTGACATATCAAATGAAAGGGCTTACTATGAGGGTTTCAAATATATTTTTTTATAATTTTAAAAGAAGTCGTTTTATAGATATTATTTATTTATTTTAGAACATGGGAGGACTTACAGCTAAAAGCAAACAAAAAAGGAAACCATAGTACCAAAAAGCCAATCACAAGTCCTCACCTATACAACGTGTAACGTTAAATGTTCTTGGGATAATTTCATCCCAACTACGGAACCCTTCATTGTGCGTGGTCCGACACGCACTTAGCCGGTTTTTTTTTTGTTAATTTTGCTATATTTTTAGTTATTCTGCTATTCGGGACGGAGACAAATACAACAAATCAAAAACCATGAAAATTGGTCCCGCCGATCTGGAGTTATGTGTTCGAACAAACTCGACTGTTTCATATATTTGTACGGTCTCATCGCCGCACATTTTCTGCTTACTCTGTAACCTACTTTAGGTCAACGATGCGCGTCATAATTTGGCATTATAAAATAACATGACTAACGAATTTACATGTAGTGAACTTATAGCTGAGTACTATCAACAACTGAGAGAAATAATCGCCTTCCACTCTACAACTGTTACTTACTCCTAACTTAAATAAACTCAACTATTAGTGCATCTTGGTGGAACGTGTTTCTCTATACAACTGAACTTCAAATCTTCACGACAAATCGGTGTACGGAGTGAACTACTACAACCCGTACAATATTAATAAGAAGATGGTACGGAACCCTTCGTGCGCGAGTCTGACTCGTACTTGTCCGGTTTTTTAAATTGACTTGTACCGGGAGCGCCCGGTGCTATGGGACTGTCGGAGTTGTATTTCTATAGATCAAAACAAAACGAATGATGCCCTGAAGGTACAGTACCTCGGGGGCGGCGGGTGCAGCGGCGGCGGCCCGAAGGCGTGCGGCGGGTAGGCGGGCGGCGGCGGCAGGCCCGGGCCCGGCCCGCGCATCAGCGAGTGGTACAGGTTCAGCGCGTCCACCAGCTCCGCCGACAGCTGCGTCAGGCGCGCGTGGCGCCGGTCCGCGCGCTCCAGCGCCGCGTCCACCAGCGACCCCATGGCGTGCGCGCGCCCCTCCAGCCGCGCCAGCTCCGCCTCGGCCGCGCCCGCGCCCGCCTCGCGCGGGTCCGCCTCGTGCAGCAGCGCCAGCGCCGCGTCCATCGTGGCCTCGTCGATGCTCGCGGGCGGCTCGTCGCGCGCGCCGCCGGCGGCCGCGGCGGCGGCGGGCGAGGCCGCGCGCTCCGGCGCCGGCTCGGCCAGGTCGGCCGTCACGAAGTTGGCCGGGAACAGGCCCTCGCCGCGCTCGTTGTGCCCCTTCCACCAGTTGGGGTCGCTGGAGTCGGTCACGTGCACTGCGAACAAGGAGCAGCACGTGAGCGCGCGACGGGCGGGGCGGGGGCGGGGGCGGCGGAGCGGCGCGTACCGAGCTCGCCGGCCAGGAACGTCAGCTCGTTGTCCTCGGCCGCCTCGAAGTCGTAGAGCGCGCGCACCTGGCGCGCCGGCGGGTCGGGCGCGTCCACGCGCGGGTACAGCGGCGCGGGCGCGGGCGCGTCGCGCAGCGACAGCGCGATGGCGCGCGCCAGCTCGTCCTGCTCGCGCTGCGCCGCGGGCTCAGCGGCGGCGGCGGCGGCGGCGGCGGCGGCGGCGCGCGGCTCGCCCGCCTCGGCGCGCAGCTTGGCGTGCAGCGAGGGGATGAGGTCGAGCTGCGGGTCGTCGCGGAACTCGCCCTCGGCCCACTTGCGCAGCAGCGCGCGCAGGCGCTGCGCCACGGCGGGCTGCGCGCGCGCCAGCAGGCGGCGCAGCTCGCCCTCGAAGTCGCGCGAGGCCACCTCCAGGTGGAAGGCGCGGCCGCAGTTGGCCACGCAGGCGTCCAGCAGCGTGGCGGCGTGCACCTGCACGTGCGGGTCGGGGTGCGCCAGGCGCCGCAGCACGGCGCGCAGGCACTCCTTGGCGCTCTGCGCGGAGGCGCCGGCGCGGTCGCAGATCTCCATGATCAGGCCCCACTCCTCGCTCGTGTTGTTCTCGCTGGTCGCGCGTTCTGCAAGTAATGGACTCCGTTATCATGGCACCAAATAACGCATCAGTTCAGCCGCGGCTAAGTCGTGCCTAACTTGGCCGGACTCGTTAGTGCACTATGTATAAGTCGTGCCTAACTTGGCCGGACTCGTTAGTGCACTATGTATAAGTCGTGCCTAACTTGGCCGGACTCGTTAGTGCACTATGTATAAGTCGTGCCTAACTTGGCCGGACTCGTTAGTGCACTATGTGTAAGTCGTGCCTAACTTGGCCGGACTCGTTAGTGCACTATGTATAAGTCGTGCCTAACTTGGCCGGACTCGTTAGTGCACTATGTATAAGTCGTGCCTAACTTGGCCGGACTCGTTAGTGCACTATGTATAAGTCGTGCCTAACTTGGCCGGACTCGTTAGTGCACTATGTATAAGTCGTGCCTAACTTGGCCGGACTCGTTAGTGCACTATGTATAAGGATGCTGTCATCAGCGTTTCGATCACTTTATAATCATTTTCTTGGTCCTTGAGCGTTTGGATAAAGATATATTTATTGCGTACTGTTGTGTGTACACTGTACAGTGGGCTGCATCAATTGGGTACCCCGGTTGTATTAAAATTTTAAGACGGAGATTTCTTGAAAACGGTCAAAAAGGTGGTTATTAAAGCTGTGTATCTCATAAACCGTAAATAAATTTGACAAATAAAAAAGTATGATATTTCCAAGTCCTTTTCGCATACAGTGATGGAACTCAAAACATTTAAACATACTTGAATGCACCAAAAAAATCTTCAAATATACCTCTTAATAATCTTTAAAAGCTGTTTATCCCTTCATTAACAGTTAAGATTGTAATTAAAAATATACCATAAAATTTCAAATGCCAAACTGCATCCAGTGATGGATTATTTATCATTAAATAGTTAATTTCTAATTTTATACGATTTTATTTGCACTTTTACGACATAATTCCGGTTCGCGTGAGTCTTCTATCTCGTGCGTCAAACTAGACAGCCATAACGCCATTTCACTCGCACTCACACGCTCGTTGTGTACCGAGATAAACCACGCTTGGATGCAGGGCCTTAACAACTGGGGTACCCAATTGATGCAGCCCACTGTACATCACTTATTTTAAAAGTAATTGTTTAGGCTCAACACAGAGTACTTTGAGTCTACCCATGTCGGATAGACCACGTACTTATATATATTTTTTTAACAAAAGTTAAAAATAGGCTTTTTCATTTAACAACAAAAGACGATTTTTGAACTCAAATAAAACCAAGAGCAATGGTCCTTAGCATAACAAGAAATGCATACTTATAAAAAAAAAAAATATTACTTAAATGATTTTAGTGTTGAACGGGCACTAGGATTCCGTACCGCAAAAGGAAAAAACGGAACCCATAGAGGATCACTCGTGTGTCTGTCTGTCTGTCACAGCCAATTTGCTCCGAATCTAATGAACCGATTAAGTTGAAACTTGGTACACATATGTATTTTGGTAACCCAAACACGGACATGTAACGTAAATAAATGAATTTTGAATATGGGGGTCCCTTTTGGGGGAAAATAAGTACAATTTAAAAAAAAGTTTTGCAAACTGTACCGTCACGTGTGACATATCAAATGAAAGGTCTTACTGTGAGGATCTCAAATATATTTTTTTTATAATTTTAAAGTAACTATAGTTTTGAGCCGTTTGGGGTCGAAACGCTCGGGTCATGGGGCCCAAGTGCGCGTTTTCTTTTTAAGGAAATTTCTCGGCGACTGGTCGAGACATCACGTGACCAGAGGGCTGGCTTGTTCTTTGGCCAAAGAATTAGCATTGCCATTCAACGTGGCAATGCTGGCAGTCTTCTGGGCACGTTTCCGGATGACATCGATGCGGACGAGTACTTCGACGCCTAAGTGTCCTTTTGTTTTTGTATTTATTTGTATATTTAGTTAGTCATTTACTTTAGTACTAGTATAGTGTTAATTTGTATATTGTTTAATAAAAATTTTGTACTTATTTTAAAGTACATTGTTTTGAAGTTATTTAAGAAAATAGACGAAAATTGACCATTCCGCCCCCTTATCTCCGAAACTACTGAGCCTAAAATTTAAAAAAAAATACAGAAAATAGTTCTTTACCTATAGATTACAGGAAAACCTATGGGCGATTTTCTGCAACTGCAAAAAATAACCTTGTAATTCACAGTATCACTATGAAATACAAAGTTATCTTTGCGATTGTTAAACATATAATATGGTACGGAACCCTTTGTGTGCGAGTCCGTCTCGCACTTGGCCGGTTTTTTTTTGCAACAGGGACTGAAAGGAGGTCTTAAAAATTTAAAGTGGGGCTGCTAGGTCATGTGGGGTATCATATGAAAGAGCGCTGTTTGCACATTCTCAAACTATTTTTTTTTTTAGGCCGCATAGTTTTCGACTTTTGATGTAAAATGTAGAAAAAAATACCGTTCCCCCCCCCCCCTTATCTCCGAAGTTTGCAAAGAGAAAAAGCTGAAATTATTCTATGTGATAGAAGTATATGTAAAGATTACCTACAGGAAAAATAAAACGATGTCTCTAAATAGCATACTTTTTCAGAAATAGGAACGGAACCCTCGGTGCGCGAGTCCGACTCGCTCTTGACCGTTTTTTTTTCGTGATTTCTGCACAGATCTTTCTCTCCCATTTTCAAAAAATAAAAAAACCGGTCAAGAGCGAGTCTGACACTCGCTCTTGACCGGTTTTTTTATTTTTTGGAAGTTGGTTGTTTTTTTTTTCTAAAAAAGTTTTTATTTGTAGCCGGAGGTGAATGCCGGGTTCTTAAGGTTGGTAGGGAGGCTAAGGAGGCACTCCCTGCAATCGATGGCCGCCTCACGAAACAGGTTCTCCGACTAACTAAACAACACAGTTACAGCTGCTATAACTGGCCAAGGGTCATTTAATAAACACCTCTTTGTCATAGGAGTCACAGACAGTCCGCTGTGCAGGGCCTGCGTGGAAGACGACGAGACAGCAGCTCATGTGCTTCTGAACTGCCTGGTGGTCGCCGCATACAGGGCAAAGCACTTTGGTACCCCAGGTACCCTCCATGAGGTTGTCAGTAACATCAAGGCGCTGCTGGCCGTCTTTGAGCAGCGGGGCTGGATCGAATGATCGATTTTCCCCACCCCATACGCAAAATACGCGCATTGACGTGGAGTTGCGGATACCAGCCGGCAGACCGTATTACCTATTACCTAAGGTTGGTAGGGAACCATAGAAAATCTATAAAAAGCCATTTTACACTATTCCACTTTAGCCTTTCCCTCTGAAAGCGCTCTCCGGTCAAGAGACACATGGTCTCTATCCCGCCCTTTTCAATAGACAGGTCAAAAGTGGAATGTAAGGCTCCAATGAGCCTCGTGGCTACACCAGTTTGCGCTGCCACCATTAATGTACAGACACAGCACGTTTATTATATGTAGGTATACATTGTAATGATTACAATTCTGTAAATACATATTTGTCAAGTTTGTAGTCAAAATTAAGACAAACACAAGTTACATAAAAAAATTTTTAAAAAAATTGGTTTTCTTCTATAAATTAAAAAAATCTGTCAGAAACAAAAAAATCATGATGTTTACAAACCCTGCTGTCCAGTCGGTTCTTGAAGCAGTTCAGTGAGGGAGCCGTGACAACAATACCTGGAAGCCTGTTCCATGCCATTACAACACGGTTATACAAGAATTGCTTGCAAGGCAAAACCATAACTTTAGGGAATGTCCACACAAATGTTTGTTGGTGTTCAGTGTGTTGGGGTTGAAGTAGTATGCTTGCGCTGACAAGGAAACTGCTACAGCTGCTTGCTGTCGGAGCTCAGCTCATGCTCCGAGGCAGATTGTGTAAGTATGACTCATGACATGATGATACTAGAGTTCACTGCATTCTGATGCATCACAAAGGGTTTTACACCAATGTCATGCCAAGTGGTAAGTAAAACAAGTGGGCCACAAATACTCTACTACTTAACACAAAGCTACTGGCTAAACAATCGCTTGCATACTACTATGTTACAATGAAAACTAATATTAATTTATAGCTTGTGAGTTTCATGAAATCATAATGATCGCTATCACTTAAGAAAATTGCAAATTCCAGTCAGTGAGTCACCACTCACCAGGAACCTGGTGCCTCTGAATTCAAAAGTGCCTATTTGAAATAAATAATTTGACTTTGACTTGAGTGAACTTTGTAAAGCACTGATGTGATCAAAAACTGACGCCCATGAAGTGAACGGCTTCGTGTAGCTACGCCTATTTACTACATACTACATAACATAAACATAGCCCATTACTTAGAGACACTGTAACGAAAACTTACCAACATCTTGATCAAACGGTGAAGAATTACCGAAAATCCCCATAATTTTATTATACAATAGAAGCACTCATGAAACACTACAAACTAGCCACGTACTGTAAAGAATATCAACTGAGAAGCACAATTTTTTTACTATTGGGGTAACAGGAATTACTTTATCACGAACTTGAACACAAAGAATAATTTTATCAATACAATACGTATTCGTATTTATTATTTCAATTAGTGTTGCCAACCCTACTAAAAGAAAAAAAAACAACCATAAAAATAACAGTAGAAAACAGCAATTAATAGTAATAATTTCAGAACAGTATTCTACTAAATAACTTAGTCAAAGAATATTAAAGTTAATCCGAAAATGCATAAATAAATAACTTTAGCACTTATTTTTTTAATTTTTGGGTTAAACACTAGAATCAGTAGACGGTAGACCAATTTGTACCCACACGAAAAGCAAAAAACAAGCATTTCAGCTTTTTGCTTCAGACCACAGACCAAGTAGTATTTTTCAGACTCAGATCAACAAAGTTCGTTGATCTGAGTCTTCAGAAGTTCAGATGGCTCGGGCGTCTAAAGTACAAAAACCGGCAAAGTCCGTGTCGGGCCACGCACAATATTATCCCAAGAACAAATTAAACACTGTAGTTGAAAAGCATGTTCTCTCTTATATTCCAACTGCAAAAATGTTAGTTTTTACGCCTAATATTGAAATATTTGAATATTATGTAAATATAGTAATTTAATTGATTTGAATATTGAAAGATTTCAATACGTTTTGAAGAATTTTGATATGCTTTAAGTATGACCCTAAAACAGGGATGCCAAAAAAACAGTAGGTTACTGTTCTCAATACTACTTAATCTGTGCTGTTCTCTCACTGAATCTTAAAACAGTAGGGTTGGCAACACTAATTTCAATAGTCACTCAGAGTATGTCACCAACAAAACCACAGACTAATAATAAAAGAGCAGTAGAACACGGTAGAACCCACAGATGACTATGAACAAGAAACTTCATCATGAGTCAGAGGTAGACTGACCCCGCTTTCCGAATTACAAAATAATCGTTCACAGCGCTCACATCAATATTTCGCGTTCCGATTTAGATATCACGATTATGACAGCTGAGAGCTGTCAACAATTCGGTACGCTCGTGAACGCGATTACAGTGCTCGCTCAACGTCAAGACGTCAAAAAATATCACATAACACCAATAATAGAAAAATCAGAAAACTATTACCCAGACTACAGCACAGAGTACTTTGAATATATGGACTACAGTATAAATATGCTATTAACAAATGAATATGAGTACCTACATATTTAAAACAGCAAGAAAGCTACTTGGCACATATACAGGGTGTTTGGAAGGTGGGTGCAAAGCCTTAAAGGGGAGTTAATACAGACCATCTAGAACATTTTGAGCCATATTTGTCCTAACAATAACCAAAGTCTGATATTTATTTTTTTAGAGAACTTTTACGATTTTGGTACCAAAATCCCAAAATTTTCCAATTAAGGCCTAATAACGCAAAGATTGAGTGAAAATTTCTATTTTTTTTAATTTACTTTATTGGCCTAATGTGTGTTTAATGGTATGAAATCATTTCGAAGCACCGTATTTACTAAAAAAATAACTTTCAGACTATTTAAAATAAAAAGAAAAAAAAATTAAAGAAAAAAAATGGATTTTAATTGACATTTAAAAAATAAATAAAATAGTTACAGGTGTTCAAATAATTTTAAAAACATGCTGAGTTATTGCTCTTTTTTTTAAGGTATCATTTACTTAGATAGCTTTACAATTTTTGAAGTTAGGGTGCCTGAACCAGTTAAAGTCGATTTTAAGGAGTAAAAAAAAAGACAGTTTTTGATTTGATTTTTTAATTTTGATGTTCAAAATGGCTTCCGCCACAGCGTATACATTTACGACAGCGATTTCTAACTTCTGTCGTGGTGATTTTAAGCTGCATTTCTTCTTTCATTGTTCTGAAAGCTGCTTCTATTCTTTTAATTAGTTCTTCTCTTGTTGAAATCTCAGTTGTGTATACGAGCTCCTTTGCCCGTCCCCAGACAAAAAAATCTAACGGCGTCAGGTCGGGCGATCGCGCGGGCCAAGGAATGGGCCCATCTCTACCTATCCAGCTGTCTGGAAAACAGTTATCAAGATGTTCTCTGACAATCAATGTCCAATGAGATGGACATCCATCTTGTTGGAAAATTATTGGCCTGTCCGTATTTAAAATGGGTACTTCCGCATCATCCAGGAGTGTTGGGAGATCGTTTTGTAGAAAATTCAGATAATTTTCACCGTTTAAATTATCTGGTAAAATGTGGGGCCCAATCAACGTCCGTCCAATTACTCCAGCCCATACATTAACGGAGAATTTTGCTTGGAAAGACACCTGAAACAAAAATTAATTCTAATTAAAGTGTTCTTTGAAGATGTGTTGAACATCTGGACTTAAATTAATAAACATTAATTTGTATACCTGTTTTTTCCAATGCGGATTGTTGTCCTTGTCAGCCCATTCATGTAAATTATGGAAATTCGTGATTCCTTCTCTAGAAAATTTGGACTCATCAGTCCAGAGAAACCGAGATTTTAGAAACCATCTGTCGTCAATGTCGCTATTGAGCATAAATCGGCAGAACTGCATCCTTCTCCCAGGATCGGTTTAATAACCACTTTAGACTTTAGTTTAAAGTTATTTGAGGAAAAATCAGGTTGATTTTAATTTTATTGAAATTTTAAATTTCTTACCCTTAATTGGTCCAGGCACCCTAACTTCAAAAATTGTAAAGCTATCTAAGTAAATGATACCTTAAAAAAAAGAGCAATAACTCAGCATGTTTTTAAAATTATTTGAACACCTGTAGCTATTTTATTTATTTTTAAATGTCAATTAAAATCCATTTTTTTTCTTTAATTTTTTTTTCTTTTTATTTTAAATAGTCTGAAAGTTATTTTTTTAGTAAATACGGTACTTCGAAATGATTTCATACCATTAAACACACATTAGGCCAATAAAGTAAATTTAAAAAAATAGAAATTTTCACTCAATCTTTGCGTTATTAGGCCTTAATTGGAAAATTTTGGGATTTTGGTACCAAAATCGTAAAAGTTCTCTAAAAAAATAAATATCAGACTTTGGTTAGGACAAATATGGCTCAAAATGTTCTAGATGGTCTGTATTAACTCCCCTTTAAGGCTTTGCACCCACCTTCCAAACACCCTGTATATTGTGATCTACATGATCACAATATATATGTTTCAAAAATGAATTGCACAATTGCCTATCACACACCTACATTATGTACCTAACTATAATTTATTTAAGTTTTAAATAAATATAAAACTTATTGTTAAGTTATAGGATGTTGAAAGTAAAACTACAAAATAGATTACTTATTCAATAATTAAATCCAGATTTATTGAATGTTAACAAGTTTAATATTGTACTGTCCTTATTACTAAACAATTGGACAATATTTGTTGCTTGCGCATCCCTTCTCTCCCATCGATGCTGTCGTTAAAATGACATGAGAAGGGAACTTGTATTGGTGTAAATAATTTACAACAGTAATAGTAATAAAACATTTTTATTACAAATCAGTTAAAATCACAGTTATATTCTAATCTACTACTTCAATAGGTACTGATCAAATCTTAATTTAAAAAAATATTAACAATCAATCTGAATCACAGTTTACTCAGACTGAACATTAGGTGCCGCGGCTCCAGGTCACATTCTTCTCCTAATTAATAAACGCTAATATAAGAAAACTATCAAACAGTACAGTACAGCACTAATAAGTCTGTACTTGTATACTAACTCAATCACAGACATACAGTACAATTAAACACTAATAAAATTCACAGATTTTAACAGGCAACATATTTTTTATTCAAATCTACTACTTGAAACGGGTACTGATCAAATCTTAAAATATAATTAAGTAAATAAATATTAACTATTGCCACATATGACATAGATAATCATTTATAGGCATGAGGAACAGGGTGTAAACATCATTCATCGTCTATTGAAAAGGGAGGATCCTCCGACCAGACGGGTGTCGTGTCTGGTGGGCAACTGCCCAACGGTTGATGTTGGGACGTTGTATATATGCTACTCGCGCTGTAAACTCTGATTGCGCGATGCAGGTTGCGTGACATCATGTCATTGTGATGAGTAGTTCGTATGTGGCGATGTAGATGCTGCCACAATCATGCCCTGGAATAAAACGGGATATTTTTAATATTATACCTAGTATAGAAAATCCTCTTTTTGTACATTAAGTATTGTAGTAAGAGTGACCACATAAATTATTGTTGTCAACATGATATGTTATGCAAAAACAACAGGCTCATTCAGCTATTAAGTATCTGCGCATAATCAGATATAAAATAATTACCATCTTGTTCTGTTGGCTCATTCAGCAGTGACTGTTTCTCGGCTATGCATGCTTGCTCAGCAGTGACTGTTTCTCGGCTATTCATGCTTGCATCAAACTCATGCACCAATTGCTGTACATATTCAGTATCTGTAAACATTAAGTACCACTTTAGTTAACATCTATGCTTTAACAGGGACAATACAGTGCTTGTATGCACTATAAAGACTGTAAGGTAGCTTTTGCAAACATACAGCTAAGCAGTTGTGATGAGTAAAACATTTACATCAAAATCGTTTAAGCAGTCAGAAGAACTGCAAGGGGGCTTAAAATTCAGAACTTACCTCTCTGAGCCCTCTCGTATTGCTCCGATGTGAGCATGACCGAAAATTGTCACCCGTTAGGCTCGTCGGCTTTATTCACTTGAAAACTCATGGTTCGATTATTTCTTTGTATAAATTAATTCTTTGTGTCATGCTCACTCTAATGCCTCGCTGATGGTGGCGCGTGTGTTGGATCATTTAACGAATCCATACGTCAGGTTTGTGAACGGGCGCTGTTGGTGGAGGCTGGTCATACCTTAGCTGCCACGGCTTATTTTAATTTTAATTTTGAATTGTTTTTTTTTTTATTTTTTTATTACGGACGCTTTTAACGTTCATCGTTCTCACATGTATAATTTCAACATGAATGATGTAACCAATATTTTGTAACTATATTTTGATTTAAAAGAGTGTCCGTGGAGTTTCTTGCCCGTTCTTCTCCATAGATCTACGTTTTGGAATGGGCAACTAGCTTCAACTTTCTGACTTACCTACTGACCGACTCTTTGACAATTCAAAAGTGCCTGTAATTGGTTTAATTGAAATAAATGCTTTGAGTTTGAGTTTGAGTTTAAACACCACTTTATTCTTCTTCTTTGTTTAGGTGGCGACTGTAGCCAGACTCGTAATCACAGAACACTTCTTAATACCTGAGCACAATTTATGAGCTAAGATGCGACTCGATCATAACAAAACAGCAGAACTGTCATGTTGACAGCGCTCACGGTGATATTCATTCAGGGCATGGTCGGCGTTATCGCAAGATGGCGTATGTCATGACGTCATCTATGACGATTCACGGGACATCGTTATCGCGCTCACGCCAATTCGGTACAGGTTTTAGCGCGCTCAAATCGATTACAGCGTAACTCGGAATGCAGCCCTGTGGGGGTCTCAAATATATATATATAATTTTAAAATAAATTGTTTTAAGTTATTTAAAAATAAATTAAAAGCAAAAAACCTTTTTTAAAAAAAGCTTATAATTAAAAGAAGAAAATAAAATTTTCTTTTAAAAGGAGGACGGGCACAAATGTATGGAAGCCAGCCTAGGAAGTTAGGAACCAATAACAACATGCGATATTAAATTAACATTAACATCATTAGAAAGGTTTTTTATGTACTTCAACTATTGTTATGGGGATAAGTCCCAAATCGCTGTGTGGAAAAAAATATTGCACAATAAAGCTAGACTTGAGCAAAAACATTTTTTTTCAGCATTTCGTCAAATGGTATATTAGCAAGTAATACGTCTTTTTTTTGTTCTTAACAGACCTGGACATTAGATCAACTTCTGGACGGAGGTGGGCTGGTTGGAATCACCCCCAACAGCCGCCATTGCCCACGCACAAAATACTATACACTATATAGCTGCATCCGGTTAGACTGGAAGCCGACCCAAACATAGTTGGGAAAAGGCTAGGCAGATTGATTGATTTTATTTCATAAGTACTTAGATAATACTAAAGTTTGACAGTAAGATAACAAAAAAAAAAAAAACAATTCTCCTTCGTTAATTATATTCATTATCAATCAGTTTCTTATTTAATCATTTTAGTGAGTGAACAGATCGGCTTAGCTACCATTTTAAAAGCTGTAATTATAGAATTATAAATAGAAAAAATAATTAACTAATCCAACTACTCGTATTATCTAACATTTCTTATTAGTAGATAAGGCTTTAAAAAAAGGGCACCTACCAATATAAGTCAGAATTGGAATTTATGTACGAACAGAAGATGAACGAACAGAATATAACCCTAGTATAATTATATCTAGTATGATAAATAAACAAACAAAAAAACAAACCTCCAATAGTGCATGTTCCCGAAAATAATCTGCGTGCTCAGGTTGATCTTGTGGAATGTTTTCAGCCAAAATGTAACGCTGATACCTTCTGTTGTGTAGCCTACGCTGGCACATAACATAATTGTTGTGGTGTATATCCATGACTAAAGCAGGCCGTTTTTAAGAGCTTAGATAAGAGTCCGATAAACAAAGCCAGTGTTATAATAGTACATTATGATATAAGTGCGGTAAGTTGAAAACTACAACCGAGGCGATATTGCTAGCCCGAGCCGTAGGCGAGGGCTACAAGAAAGCAGAGGCTGTAATTATCAAAGCGCACGTATGTCATACGACGTTTTATAACATATTTGCGAGGAAATAAAATAAAACTAGGACTTTCTTAAACGAATAGATCTTTAAAAACACACTTTCTGAAAATGAATTTGGATCTTTGCTTGTTTTCCATAAGATGAAATTTTGATACGCTTGTAAGTATAAATATCGGTCGATTTTTCAGGCAAGAGGCTCAGAGTAGCCTTTTTCGCTGCCTCTGAGACTTCTGGCGGTGTCGAATTAATAAATTCATCATTACTTGACGACATATTCAAATAAAAACAATACAGCGAAAAGAAAAAGCGCGGGGAATAATTTTTACTTGTTCACAAATTAGCGATGCGCGCGCATCAGCGTTTTTTTTTAAAGGAGAGGCACAAAAACAGCCAGTATTACTAATAAAGTAAATTAATATTTTTTTGTTTGTTGTTGTTGCAATTTATTGTCAAAATGAATTAAATTAAAGAATTAATTCTTTAATTTAATTAATGTTTATTTTTTATATTTTATCTCCCAAAGTTAATTTTATTCATAAAATGTTGACCACTTTTCTGACGTAAAAACTCTTTGCTAAGATTTAAAAAGTACCGTTCGTTTTAAACGGAGCATCTTGATAAACCTTACGTTTTACCTTATTAAAAAGAAACCCGTGCGTTTTACATTACAATTACGCACAAGTACGTAATAACATACATTACGATATTGAAATTCGTGAAATAAGAGACCCTTTACGAGCAAATGTGTTATAAAATTTTAAAAAAAACCATGTGCATAACTCCAGCTTCCTCATAGGTGATAGAATAATTCTACCTATGCCAATATTTAAAGCATAATAGCTGCCATCGAAGTACCCAGTCTTAATTTAGCTGCCGCAAAAACTTCGTCATGAGTCGTTTAGTGTGTGTTAGCTAGAGTGACGTCACCCCAGCTTCTTCATTCAGAACAGCCAAACCAGTGAGGTTAGAGTTTTGGAGTAAAGTCAGAAAATTAAAGCATAATTGCTGCCATCGGCAGCAAAATTTTGAAATCTCTGGTCATAATACTCTATGAGTTATTAAACTTTTAAACATGTGTAAGCTGAAGTGACGTCACCCCAGCTGCTCAGTCATATCTTCCGAACGAAAGAAGATATGATTATGTATTATAGCTCAAAAATTAAAGCATAATAGCTGCCAAAGGCAGCAAAATTTTCAAATCTCTGGTCAAAATACTCTCTGAGTTATTAAACTTATAAACATGTGTTAGCTGACGTGACGCCACCCCAGCTGCTCAGTCATATCTTCCGAACGAAAGAACATAGGATAATGTTTAACAGCTCAAAAGCTAGGTCATAATAGCTGCCGTAGGCAGCAAAATTTTCAAATCTATAGGTCTCGTAGTTTCTACGTAATAACTAAAAATAGTTTCCGCGCCAAAAAATTCAAATTATTACCTCGGAGCATGTAAGGAGCGGCGTTGCCGTTCCGTGCGCTACATTATTGCAATCAAGTTTGTACTGTGAGGGCTCGAACCTCACAGCGGGAGGCTAACTACGTTATAAATAAATAGACAGTAATGCACTGTAGAAATGGGGCTGAAGCCCGCTATATTAAAATAGAAATCAAATTATAATACACTCCCTAGGTCCTACGCGGAGCCCTAGCTATCCGCTATCTGTCAATCTTATAAAAAGCGACCATCACTTTTTATAAGAATATTCGATGTTTGAATAATCGAATGTCAGCCAGTTACATACTTGGGCTTGTATATGGTAAAACCTCTACATGAGCTACGCCCACCCTTGAATAAAAGGATTAACGTAGTCAACTTCCAAATAAAACTTTTATTCAGACCAAGACATTCGATCATACAGACAAAACCTACCTAAACCTAAAAATAGACACCCTACCTAACTCCGGGAAAACGGCGACAATTCGGGGTTTCGTATTTATATATACAGGCTTAGCTCTGGACAAACGAAACGCGAAAATCTAACACTATGTTAAGTGTCAGATAAGTTAACATTAAAGTGTGCCAATGTGCACCCAAAAATATTTATTTATTTATTTTTATTTATTTATTTATTTATTTATTTACTCCAAACATACAAATATCCTTACAGGCTAGACCCAATGCGATATTGTAGCACACATACATTAAATATTTCCACTGCTTAAACCATAACAAATTCTATGGGTCGCTATTCTCTCAAATTCACCCAAAGTGCAACAGAATAATGTCGACATCATCAGCAATGAGGTTGAGAGTACGGAGCGCGCTCGTCAGCGGCGCCTCACTCAGCAAGTTAGTTCGCGAGCGCGGTACCGCCAGCAACCGCGGCTGACGACGACGACCCACATACCGGTCTGGCACGACTAGTTCCACCCTTCGCAATATATCCGCATTGTGTATCTTCCCTCTAATTATCTTAAAGATATAAGAAACAAGTGTGAGTTGCCTCCTGACCCTAAGTTCGTTATATCCGACCATACCTAAGACAAATAGAGTTGGATATAGCAATGGATAAAATGGATACACCCCGTATTCCCTCATATATTTATATCTAATAAATTTATTTTGTACGCGCTCCAACATGAGACTATATTTAGTTTCATGCGGAGCCCAGATAACTGCATTACATTCTAATTGGCTCCTTACTAAAGCATTATACAATGCCGTTATAGCTTTCATATTTGTAAAGCCTTTAACCATTCTTAGGACAAATCCTAGGTTTCTGTATGCTTTTTTGCATACCTTAACTATATGATCACGAAACGTTAGCCCAGTGGTGAAACGGACACCCAAGTCCTTCACTTCAGTGACCCTAGCCATCGGTACCCCGTCCACCGTATAACTATATCTAATGGGCGTGTGTGCGCGCGAGAAACTTATGGTCACACACTTGGATGTGTTAAACTGCAGGAGATTACTCTTGCTCCAAGTTACTACTCTGTCTATATCTCTCTGCAGTCTTTCACAGTCATCCATGTTCGTTATGGAAAGAGAAAGTTTGAGGTCGTCGGCAAATAGCAAGCACTTAGCGTCTTGTACAACACTTGGTAGGTCATTTATCACTAAGATAAACCCAAGGGGCCCTATATTACTTCCCTGGTTTACACCAGATCTAGTATAGTATGCCTTCGATTGGTATCCCGCAAAGTCAACATACTGTTGCCTGTTACTCATATAACTCGCAAAAAACTTAAGTAAATGCGGGGTGAAACCGACCCCTGCTAACTTTTTCAGTAATACGTCACTATCGACTAAGTCAAACGCTTTTTTAAAGTCGAAGTATGCAGCATCGGTTTGCCCCCCAGCGTCTACTATCGGCACCACTTCCGCCATGTAGCTAAGTAAATTGCTCGTAGTATTTCTAGTGGGCCGAAATCCATGCTGCGCGTCGGTGAGTTGCGAGTTAACTTGCTGATATACTTTCTTATGAATAGCCGATTCTAATACTTTAGCCGTTGTTGACAATACTGCAACAGGTCTATATTCTTCAACTTTAGTTTTCGAACCTCCCTTCGGTACCGGTATGACCCGGGTAATCTTCCACATCTCGGGAAATACAGCTGATTTAAGGCAAAGATTGTAAATGTGCAACAGCGGTCTGGCTAATCCCATTCGGCAGTCCCTAAAAACATACGGCGGAATACCATCAGGCCCTGACGATTTTTTCGGCTTAAGTTGCTGCAAGGCGCGTACCACGTCATCCAACTCCAATCTGTCAAGATGAACCCGCCCTGCTCCGTTCTGACTGCCTGCTTCCACTATCGCCGCATTCACATCTAATCTAGGTTTATCTACACTATATACTGAATAAAAATATTCAGCAAATTCTTGAGCCGCTTGTTCATCTGTCAAGGCCTCTCCGTTCTTTAAAATCTTTTGGCTACTGCAGTTACCTCTTTTAGAATTAACGTAAGTCCAAAAAGATTTAGGGTCACTCGACAATTGGCTTTGTATACGTTGGCGATATTGTTCCTGTGCTACTGAAATCTTCACTTTAACTGTAGCCCTACACTGAGCAAACGTCTCGTAATCATTCCCTGAACCACTACTTTTATACTTTTTATGAAGGGTAGCTTTGAGTTTTATGTCGCGAATTATCTCACCCGTGTACCACTCGGGATAAATGTACCTCGAGCGTACACGACTTCGCTTTTTTCTGGGAACACAGTCATCTATTATTGAATAAATTGTGTCATAAAAATATTTTAAACTCATATCTAAATCTAAGTTATATAAAGGAGTCCAGTCGGCGGCTGCGATCTTTGAATATAATTTTAAAAAATCCGCTTTATTAAAGTTCCAACCGACATGTGTGCGAGTTTCCGATGACGATGTGCTCAAACTTGGCCCTATGTGGGTATTCGTACGTAAACGCGGGCTGACGGACACGTCAAGCGGTGGATGATAAGCGTCCACCGGCACGAGTGGCGCCTCCGCCGCGCGCACGCTCACACACTCCCCCTCCTCAAATGTACTCAGTACTAAGTCCAAACAGCGATCATTACAATTAAATATTCTGTTGCTCTGGGTGAACCTACAATACGTCATAAAAAACTCATAATATGACTGAATGCTTGTAGTACAGGAATATAAATTAAAATCTCCTACCACTACCACTTCACGATACTTATTACAATATTGTTCAATGATTCTAAATAGCAACCCATATTCATGTTCACTACTATTAGGTGGGATATAAACAACACACATTAAAAACAAAAACCTATTACGCAAATAAACAGTGGCACCTACTAGCTCAAAAACATGGTCATCGATGTTTACGCCGCTCGGTATAGGTACTCGCCGCAACTCGACTCGCGGTGTGGCCACGAGACACGCGCCGCCCTGCTTCCGTCCATCCGCTCGGTCACATCGCAATATAGTGAACCCAGGAGGGATCAATTCCGAATCACAAATTGATTCGTTTAGGCCAGTTTCCGTGATACCAAATATATCCGAGTTATAACATGATACTCCTATATAAAACTCCTCTAATTTGGTTCGCAGGCCTCTTACGTTCTGATAATATATTTCTATAGTAGATTTATTCCGAGGTATTTGGTTTTTTGTATGGTCTACGAAACCAAACCCATTCACAGAACTCAACATTTATTGGCCAATTCTCAGGTTGACATAATACGTCATATTTACTCTCCGGTACCCCAATCATAAAGGATGCATAATCCCTTTCCGTTCTATGTTTAAGGCGTTCTACTTTAACAGGTTTTTTCAACCCACATATGTTTCTTACATACATTTCCAAGTTTTCTTCTGTAGTGTCATTCTGTAGACGCCAGACATATCGCATTTATCCAGTCTGAGCCCCGTCAAACAAAACCCAGAGGGAAAAGAATGACGTACCCCCTACAAAACAATAAAATAAATAAAATAAATAAATAAATAAAGCCTTTATTTCCCAAATTATAGTATACATAATTTCATAACATTTCCATGCACATTACAGTTTAATACTAATTAATGTTTTATCCTAATTTCATTTGGGTATATTCAATACAATATTATTTAAAATTAATTAATTTACATAATTATTATTTTTAAAGTCATGCTTTCATTTAATATTATACACATTATTGATAAAGTATATTATTGGGGTACCCATTTCTGGGTGTAGGCCTCCTCCAACTCTTTCCAGTGCTGTCTGTCTTGTGCTTGGCGAGTCCATGTAGATCCGGCCACTTGGTAGATATCGTCACTCCAGCGTCGCCTAGGTCGGCCGCGTCGGCGTTTGGCTTCATAGGGATACCTGTTTGCGCCTGACTTTATAGTGTCCGTGACAGGTTGCTGCTTCTTTTCGATAAGGCGCACATAACTGGCGGTAGACTCCGCACAAAAATAAATCTGCCAAGGAAGGTGTTCTACCTGACTTTTTAAAAAAGTAATTGAAAAAACCATTCTCAAGAAGGTGACATCGGTCCGTACAAGTCGATACAGAAATTCATTTGTTTTATACCTAAATGTATCTAAATTATAATAGAACGAAGTTTTCTACAGTTATTAGATTAAATTCACTGTTTAAAGTAAAACTCCTACGTTTTATTGAGCGCCAAGCTCCAGTGTCTCGGAGTAGACATAGTGGCGACCGTGACAGGACGAGAACGTACGATCTTCGGATAACCAAGGTCTAGCTGGAGTTGGCCAGCACCGCGCCGCAACCATCAGTCGGTCAGCACCGCGCCGCATCTAGCCTTTGGGAGAAACAAGTATATCGGAAGAATAGGAGCAGTACTTAGCACCGCCGGACCTTGATGCTAAATACAGCGTCACACCGCAGCGCAGCAGCATTTCTGCAGCTAAGTGCCCTTCCTTAATTCCTAAACTTCCTTCTATACCTACGTCCTTATCCAATTTCTGTATGGTTTTTTCACTTGTGCGATTTCACATTTTTCATAGGGTCACCTTCGTCAAGGTTACAGTATTGCGTCATACTTTTTTAAATGATGTTTCTTTCTTTATATTTCTATAAATCCGCTAGTAATTAGTGTTATTGACTATTCGAAAGATTACTACGTTGTATATTTCTAATTTTTTACCGTTTTTGTGGATTTCAAGCGGATCATTCAAGTACATTTCATATCTCAAAGTACCTACCTACATACCTAAAGTTATTAGTGTACCTATTTCTTCTAGGAAATTAATTCCACAGGTTGCCGTGCCTATCTAGTTCCATTTAAAGATTATTCCGCCGAACATTTCAGATTGCCCAAGTTTCCCGTGCATCGCTGAGTGTCGTTGCCGCAGCGCGCAGCGCCCGCGCAGCGTCCGTGCAGCCTAAGGCTGTGCGCAGACCGGCGCCTGCGACTTCGGCCTCCCGTGCGGCAGAGACCACCAGGGCAGGGGCGTGAGCGTATTCTTTTATTTTATTTGGTTTATTTTAACATTAATTTTTCTTGGGTTTATTTTAATTTTACCTACATAATTTTGATTTCTTTTTCGTGAGAATTTTGTTTGAAATAAACAATCATAATGGGTTTAGGCGATGATGCCAAGAGCTTGGCGGAATTAAATGTTAGACGTAGTTCTGTCAAGGGCCAAGTAACAAAATTTCGAAATTATTTAGAAAAAATATCACGGTTAGACACTTTTACTACAACACATAGGGCAGAACTTACACTTAAACTTAGTAAATTTGAAACCTTATCTTCAAGGTTTGATGACTTACAAAGTCAAATTGAAATTTTTAATTCTGGTGGGTTGAAGGATGAACTTGAAGAACGAGAAAATATTGAGAAAGAATTCATTAGCAATATTGTAATGGCTCAAGAGTTATTACAAATGCACGGTAGGGATGAGAGCGTCCACGACTCCAGCAATCCTCACTGTGCTGTCGATCATAATGAAATGGGTTTCAAGCTACCTTTGATACAGGTATCTAAATTTGATGGATCATACTTTCGATGGATGGAATTTCGTGACACGTTCCGATCTTTAATACATGAAAATAGTAGGATTAAGTCAGTAAACAAGTTTCATTATTTAATTTCTTATTTAGAAGGCGAAGCAGCACAAACCGTTTCTAATCTAGAAATATCTGCAGATAATTATCGGGAAGCTTGGAACTTATTGCTTGAACGTTACGACAATAAACGTTTGTTGATAAGTCATCATCTCAGTGCATTATTTAACATAAATTCTATAAATAAGGAGTCTGAAAAATCGTTGCGTTTCTTGGTTGACCACGTGACTAAAAATTTACGTGCCCTCTCCAACTTAGGACAAGCCACTGAGCATTGGGATGTACTTATCATTCACTTAGTCGCATCCAAGTTGGACAATACCACCTTCGTGAAATGGGAGGAACACCGTAACGCGTTGTCAACAGACACCCCCACACTTAAGGAATTTTATAAATTTTTAAACGATCGTGCAACCGTGCTTGAGTCCTTGCACCGCAGCAAATCAGATAACACATTTAAACCTAATCATGAAAAACAGCGTCCAGAAGGCCATTCAAAAAAACCGGAACACAAACGTCATACTAAAGCATGTGCATACATTAGTAGTAGTAACCAACCACAAACACAATCATCCTCGTCGTACCTCTGCCCATGCTGTAATGCTGATCATAAAATATTTGATTGTCCATCGTTCAAGGCAAAGAGCATAAGCGAGCGTATAGCCGAGGCCACTAAATTGAAATTGTGTCTTAATTGTTTAAGGTCGGGTCACCCTACGTTTAAATGTCGTTTCGGCCGTTGTCGTGAATGCAACAAAAGACACAATTCTATGTTGCACCTTCCTACTGGTGCAGCTGACAGCACCGACAGTTCTTCTGAGACGTTAGTTAACTGTAACAATCAAGGTAACAAATATGCTCTTCTTTGCACTGCCTTGATTGAAATAGTCAATCCCAAGACTAATAAACGTGAAACAGTACGCGCCTTACTTGATTGTGGCAGCCAATCCTCTTTCATAAGTCTAAGCCTGAAACAAAGGTTATCATTAGAGGACTGCCCTATCAATGCTGCAAAGGTAATCGGTTTTGGCAACAATGAAGCAGGTACGATAACTGAATATTGCATTGCCCAATTAAAATCGATAAATACACCATTCAACGTTATCTCTAACTTTTATGTTATGAAGGAACTAACTTCTTTACTTCCCAATGCGGTAATCGATATTAGATCGTTTAATATTCCCAAGGATATTATCTTGGCAGACCCTAAATTCTATCAGCCTTCTTTCATAGACATTCTCATAGGCTCAGATTTATTTTGGGACATTATAGGTTGTGAGCAGCTGTCGTTAGGCCCCAATTATCCTAAGTTACACAGCTCAAAGTTGGGCTGGTTGATTGGAGGCCCCCTGCAACATAAACAACACAAGAATATTAAATGCAATCATGTACTTACCCATTTTTCTCATGATGAAAACTTAGAATTAAAATTAAATAGATTTTGGGAGCTTGAAGAAATCCCATCTAAATCTTTTCTAAGTGAAAGTGAGCAGGCATGTGAAACGCATTTTTTGCAGCACACCTGCCGCTTAGAAAATGGCAGATTTTCAGTCAAGTTACCTCTCATTGACTCACCGGATTGTCTTGGTGACTCCTACAACATGGCCAAGAAAAGGTTCTACAATTTAGAACGGCGATTTAGAAAACAGCCTGAAGTTAAGTTGCAGTATATTGAATTTATCAGAGAATATGCAGAATTAGGTCATCTTTCTGAAATTGCACAAAGTAACTTAAATTCTAATTTATGCTATTTCTTACCTCATCATCCTGTATTTAGAGAAAAGAGCGAATCGACAAAAATTCGCGTCGTTTTCGATGCATCGGCTCGCACTTCCTCAGGCCTCTCTGTTAACGACATACAAATGGTTGGGCCTCAAATTCAAGACTCTCTTTTCTCCATATTAATTCGAGCTCGTTTCTATAAATATCTTTTAGCAGCAGACGTAGAAAAATTATTTCGTCAAATATTGGTGGAAGAGTCAGATCGAAATCTTCAGCTTATTCTATGGAGAGAAGACGAGCGTCAGCCTCTTAAAACGTTACGTTTAAATACGGTGACTTATGGTTTCACAAGCGCAAGTTATTTGAGCACAAGGTGTCTTTGGCAGTCGGGTGAGGAGTGCGAGGATCCACTCATTAGGACGATTATACAACATGATCTATACGTAGATGACTTAATAACTGGCTGTAATTCTGAGGAGGAACTTATACATATTCAAAAGGCTGTATCAGAAGCCCTTAAGGCAGCGTGTTTTAATCTACGAAAATATAAATCTAATTCGTCTAGCGTTCTTGAAGTCTGCTCCGAAAACTCTACAGACACGCTTATCATTAGTGAGTCCTCAAATGCTCTTGGTTTAGGGTGGAATGCTAAAACTGATAGTCTACATTATTCTTTCGAAATTCCTCCTATCAATGATAAGATCACGAAGCGCTATATTTTATCAACATCGTTTAAAATCTTTGACCCACTCGGTTTTGTCAGCCCCTGTATTGTTATTCCTAAATTAATAATGCAGCAACTTTGGCTTGACAAGGTTGGCTGGGACGAACCTCTTTCAGATGAAATAGAAAAGGCTTGGCGTAAGTTTTCCAATAATCTATCTTGTCTAGCTACATTTACACTGCCGAGAAAGGTTCTATGTGACTCACCTGCTGTTACAGAGCTACATATGTTCAGTGACGCCTCCCAAAGGGCTTATGGCGCTTGCGTCTACATAAGGTCTATTGACGAAGCAGGTATCGTGCATGTTAACCTTTTGTGTTCTAAGTCAAAGGTGGCACCAATCAAGGCCTGTACTATACCTCGTTTGGAGCTTTGTGCCGCATTACTAGCTGTCAGACTCTGCAAGGCCGCCGTCGATTCCTTGAGGTTCCCAATAACACGTAAACTGTATTGGTGTGACTCCAGCGTGGTCCTTGCTTGGCTGCATACTAGCGCTAGAAGGTTAAAGACCTTCGTGGCTAATAGAATAGCAGAAATACTGGAACTGTCAGATGTTTCTTGTTGGCGTTATGTACCTACCTCTCAGAATCCTGCTGATCTTGTTTCGCGCGGCGTGTATCCCGAAGAGCTTAAAGATCATAGTCTGTGGTGGTCAGGGCCCGAGTTTTTACTTCAAGGCGAATCTTCTTGGCCTACCTTACCAAATAAACTCCAACACGAGTCTGAAATTCCTGAAATAAAATCGAATATTGTTGCTAAGCTAGATAATTCTTCGATAATTCCATTTCATAAATATAGTAAATTACACAAGATACAGCAAGATTATGCTTATGCATTAAGATATTTTTATAATTTGCGCAATCCTAATTCTAGGCGTCTTGATGCCCTTAATTTAGAAGAATTACAAAATTCATTTCGTCTTTTATGCCGCAAGGCTCAACAAGAATCTTTTCCTGTTGAGTACGATTTGTTGTCTAAAGAAAAATCAATTAGTACAAAATCACCCATCATATCGCTTACACCTTTCATGGACGACAATGGGTTGATACGAGTAGGAGGCCGGCTGGATGCTTCGGATATTTCATTTAGCAGCAAACACCCTATTCTATTACATTCCTCGCACCATTTCACGAAATTAATCTTTGAGCGGGAACACCTACACAAATTACACGCTGGCCCACAACTTCTCCTCGCTAGTGTCAGGCAATACGTGTGGCCTATCAATGGGCGACACCTCGCGAGGAGAACGGTGCGCAACTGCATCATATGCAGAAAGGTACAGGGCAAGACTTTAACACCCTTAATGGGGAACTTGCCCTCGCAGCGCGTTACGGTGGATTTCCCGTTCCGTAGTGTAGGTATAGATTTTGCCGGACCCTTCTTTGTCTCAAATAGAAAGGGTCGCGGATCAAGAGTCACAAAATGCTATTTATGCATTTTTGTTTGCTTAAGGTACAAGTGTGTCCACTTGGAGGCGGTAAGTGATCTTTCGAAGGACGCTTTCATTCTTACCTTGCGAAGGTTCATATCTCGTCGGGGTAAGCCTGCTGAAATTTTTAGTGACAACGGCCGCAATTTTGTGGCCGCTGCCAAAGAAATAGGCAACTTTTTAAAGCACCACCGCCAAGCAATTACAAATTTTTCTAACGAGGAAGAAATTAAATTTTTGTTTTCACCTGCTTACGCTCCTCACTTTGGTGGTATCTGGGAGGCCGGCGTAAAATCCGCTAAGTATCACATAAGACGTGTAATGGGCAACACGCATTTAACTTTTGAAGAGATATCCACGTTGTTCGCACAAGTGGAAGCCATATTGAATAGTCGCCCACTTTATCCCATGTCCTCGTCTCCAAATGATCTCCTTTACCTCACCCCAGGGCACTTCCTGCTTGGACGGCCGCTTACTGCGCTGCCTTCACCGAGCCTAGAAAACTGCAATCCCACTCAATTGAAGCGCTACCAACGACTTGAACAAATACGGCAGCACTTTTGGAGGAGATGGCAAAGGGAGTACCTGGCGGAGTTGCAGCAAAGATCAAAATGGCGAACCAATGATACTCCACTGAACGTTGGCGACCTAGTGCTGCTTCAGGAAGACAACTTACCACCATTGTGCTGGCGAATAGGCCGAATCAGCAAACTCTTTCCTGGTCCTGATGGAGTATGTCGTGTAGCAGATGTTCAAACAACACAAGGAAGTTACCGAAGGCCCTTCAAGCGACTTTGCCCTCTACCAGCGACGGAGCATCTAATCGAGTGAGAGTTAAAAGCCGGAGACTTTTAACGGCGGGGAAGATGTTTGCGCCTGACTTTATAGTGTCCGTGACAGGTTGCTGCTTCTTTTCGATAAGGCGCACATAACTGGCGGTAGACTCCGCACAAAAATAAATCTGCCAAGGAAGGTGTTCTACCTGACTTTTTAAAAAAGTAATTGAAAAAACATTCTCAAGAAGGTGACATCGGTCCGTACAAGTCGATACAGAAATTCATTTGTTTATACCTAAATGTATCTAAATTATAATAGAACGAAGTTTTCTACAGTTATTAGATTAAATTCACTGTTTAAAGTAAAACTCCTACGTTTTATTGAGCGCCAAGCTCCAGTGTCTCGGAGTAGACAATACCAATGTAATATCCTTTCACTCCATCTATTATCAGTAACTCTAGCAGTATGTCCAGCCCATCGCCATTTTAGTCTGCTTGCTAGCTCGACGGCGTCCGTTACCTTTGTTATGGATCTAATGTATGTGTTTTTCTTTCTATCCTTCAGCTTTATACCCAACATACTTCGTTCCGTGGCTCTTTGGAACACGTTGATCTTTTGTACGATGTCTTTTGTAAACGACCAAGTCTGGCATCCGTACAATAGTGTCGGCAGAACAACAGAATCCATCGCTTTCCTTTTTAGATGCATTGGTAGTTTACTTTTGAATACTTCCTTCAGTGACCAGTATTTATTCCAAGCTTTCTTTATACGGCGTTCTACCTCATGAGATGTTTGTTTTGGGAATGATACGTTTTGTCCTAGGTATACATACTCATCCACATAGCTTATGGGATGAGATTCAGTTTTAATTGGTATTTTTTCGCTATTCGTCATGGCAAATGTCTTTTGTGTGTTCATTTGCAGACCACACTTTCTACTTTCTATGTCTAGGGTATTCAACATATATTCCAAGTCCTTGTGATTTTCAGACATTAACACAATATCATCGGCAAAGCGTAAGTTACTTAGATATTCGCCGTTTACGTTGATGCCTTTATTTTCCCAGTCTAATTGTCTGAAGATATATTCTAAGAGTGCAGTAAATAAATTAGGTGAGATCGGATCACCCTGTTTCACGCCTCTTCGGATATCAAATGGCTCTCCTTTGCCTTCTAGCTTAACCACCGCCTTGCTGTTTTTATAGATCTCTTTCAGTATCTCTATGTATCGGTTTTCGACTCCCTGCGTCTTCAGTGCTACCCACAAAGGTTCATGTTTTATTGAATCAAACGCTTTGCAGTAGTCTATAAACGCTACATAGAGTTTTTTGCCATATTCAGAGTATTTCTCGATAAGTTGTGTCAAGGTAAAGATGTGGTCTATGGTTGAGTATGTTCTTCTGAAGCCGGCTTGTTCTCGGGGTTGGTTGCTGTCTAATATCTTTGAGATTCGATTTAATAGTACTGTGGCAAACACTTTGTATACTGTTTGTTGTAAACTTATTGGCCTATAATTTCCTAAGTCTGTCGGATCGCCTTTTTTGTACAACAGGGTTATAATCGATATTCCCCATTCTTTTGGTACTTTGTTGAACGTCAGTATGTCATTGAAAAAGGATGCCAGTATTGGCACTAGCGGGTCAATAATCGCTTTCAAAATATCATTTGTTATTCCATCATCGCCTGGGCTTTTAGCTGATTTCAGGTGTTGGATTGCACAGCGGACTTCACTCTCTATGATAGATGGCACGACACTTAGTGGTGCTGATGGCTCTGATCTAGTACGCTGATGACTTTCCTCGTTACCATAAAGCTCCCTGTAGAACTGTGTAGCAGTACCAATGATGCAATCCCTATTAGATATTGATTTGTTTTCTTTGTTTTTCAGAGACATAATCCACGGTTTAGATGTGTTCAATTTCACTTGCGCCCTTTTGACTGATGCTCTCTTTTGCAATTCTTCTTCTATTATTTTGTGTCGATGTGCTTTGTAATCTCGTTGTATTTGTTTATGTATAAATTTATAGAGTGCGCTGAGTTGTTTTTTCTCTAGGTGTGTTTTGTTTTCTTTATTCTTCAGTCTGTTTCTTTCATTAATAAGTTTTTCTACATACGTTGAAAGTGGCGCTATGTCTTTGTTTATTATTTTAGGTAGTTCTTCTACAGATTCCTTTATTATTTTTATTAGTTTTCCATACGCTAATTCCATATCATCGAATTGGAAGTTGCCTATATGGTCCGCAAATATATTTTTTAGTGACTCTAACTCTAGGGGGTTTAATCTAGAAACTTTGCATCTGTAGTCTCTCCGTGACTTGGTTTTATTGCAGTTTTGTAACATGACCACTCTAATTAATCTGTGATCTGTAGGAAAGGTGGTGTTCACAACCTGCACATTTGAGATATTTTTAATATTTTTGACTAAGATAAAGTCTATTTCATTTCGCACTTTTCCATTCGGTGATATCCAAGTCCATTTTTGTTTAGGATTTTTCTTAAAGTGTGAGTTTGCTATGTAGAGCTGGTTTTCAAAACAAAATTGTATTAATATATCTCCTCGTTCGTTTCTGTCTCCGAAGCCCCATGGACCCATAACTTTCTTATCTTCCGCTGTGGATTTACCAATTTTGGAGTTAAAATCTCCCATAACTATTGTATCGTTTCCTGTATCTTCTAATGCAAACTGTAGATGTTTATAGAATATTTCTAGGTCTTCTGAAGTTGCGCTTTCTGTTGGTGCATAGCATTGTATTAGATGGAATGTTCTATTATTAAGGAATATATCTAATCGTATGACTCTATCCGATATACTTCTGACATCGATTATATTAGCTTTCAGATCTTTATTAATGAGAAAACCGACGCCGTTTCTTCCACTTTTTTCACCATAGTATATCATGATGTAGCTTTCGGTTTCTAGTATTTCTTTCCCTTCTTTCTTCACTTCTGCTAAGCCAATAACATCCCATTTGAACTTTGTTAAGCTATGTCGCAATTCTATAAGTCTTGTCTCGTTTACCAGCGATCTCACGTTCCATGAGCAAATATAAGTAGTACTTTGCTCTATTCTTGAGTTTTTATATGTTTGGTTTTGATTTTTGTACGTTGGGTTTTGATTTTTGTATGTTTGATTTTGATTCTTAAATTGGTTGGAGGGTTTTGGTCTAATCTTCCCACGGGGACCAGCCGTATTGGGAGATATTGTTACATTTGTAGGTTAGGTTAGGTTAGGTTAGGTTAGGTTATAGGGTCTCGTGACGGTAGAGAGCCTTCAAATTTTGGATTCGGGGGTCCTTTGAAATGCTCTTTCTTGTGATACCCCACTCTTGGGGTCTAACGGCCTTTTTTCGGGTACCTCCCATACAAAAGTTCGGTTTTTTTTTAGTTTTTTTAAAATGTAATCAAAACTATCATAGTATGAGTCATATAATATCTATTACCTAAAAATTTAGTTCAAGCCGCGTCGATAGACACCAATTTTGTTATCCTAGGTCAATAAATAAAGATTTTAGACCCGGGTTAGATTATTACGGGCGATACAAAATCCAGTTATGTAGAGCCTTGGTCTCTTATAACTCTATGACCAAATGTACTAGCATTAGGGGTCTAGGTCATTGGTCATATTTATCATATGCATTGACATAGGATTATAGAAGTTTGTAAAATTGACTTATAATAAATTACGCTTAATCAAGCCTTCGGGATCCGGTGGGATGGGAGTATTAGGGTGGGGGAACATCATGGGACACCTCAAGGGTATTGACCTTGACCTCAGGGTCATTGACTTTGAGGTCAAGGTCAAAATTCCGAAAGTCAAGAAACGTGACTCTCCTAAGGTCCTGACCTTGACCTTAGTGTCATTGACCTTGAGGTGTAGGTCAAAATTTCGAAAGTCAAGATACGTGGTTTTCTTAAGGTCAAGATTTCGAAAGTCATTATCCGAGATTCTCGTACGGTGCTGACCTTTGACCTCAGGGTCATTGGCCTTTAGGTCAATGTCAAAGTTCCGAAAGTCAAAATGCGTGATTCGTCTAAGGTCACTGACCTTGACCTCGGGGTCATCGACCTTGGTGTCAAGGTCAAAATTCCGTAAGTTAAAATACATAATTCTCGTAAGGTCAAAATTTCGAAAGTCGAGATCCGTGATTCTCATAAGGTGTTGACCTTGACCTCAGGGTCATTGACCTTGAGGTCAAGGTCAAAGTTCCGAAAGTCAAAATACGCGATTCTCCTTAGGTCACTGACCTTGACCTCAGGGTCATCGACCTTGGTGTCAAGGTCAAAATCCCGAAAGTCAAGATACATAATTCTCTTAAGGTCAAAATTTCGAAAGTCGAGATCCGTGATTCTCATAAGGTGTTGACCTTGACCTCAGGGTCATTGACCTTGAGGTGAAGGTCAAAGTTCTGAAAATCAATATCCGTGATTCTACTGAGGTCACTGACCTTGACATGAGGGTCATTGACTTTGACCAAGGTCAAAAAAAAAAAAAAATTTAGGTTAGGTTAGGTTAGGTTAGGTTAGGTTAGGTTAGGTTAGGTTAGGTTAGGTTAGGTTAGGTTAGGTTAGGTTAGGTTAGGTTAGGTTAGGTTAGGTTAGGTTAGGTTAGGTTAGGTTAGGTTAGGTTAGGTTAGGTTTTTTTTTTATAGAAATACACTCCTGCCTTACAATGTCCCTCTGACACTGCCAGAGACCTTATTTACTATAATTTGTTACATTTCTAGTTTTTTACATTCTTGGTTATTTCTATCTTTAATACAATGTTAATTTCCTTATCTCTGTATATCCTTACATCTATAAATCTATGTCACATTTTTCCATTTACAATTATATATTCTTATGTCTGTGGGACATATACATCAATTTACATTTAATTTAGGGCTATAACATTCGTCACATTACAAATTGGCATCATTCTTAAATCTATGGGAATTATTTATGTTTATTCTTATAGCTATAGAAAACATATCGGGTTTGGTAAATTTTATGACATTAGGGTTTTGTTACTATTAGGTTCGGACATTTTCAGCAGTTACATTATGCTACTGTTATATATTATACAAATATGAATACTAAGCATATATAGTGCTTACTTATTCCTCCTATTAACCCTACTGGCTATTTTTATAGAAAACTCAATAAATTTGGCTCTAGTATCTTTACTTGTTATTAAAGTGTTTAAGTTACTTGTCTCTATTTTCATTCCCAGTTCCTGTTCGATATCATACCTTTCCGGATCATAGGCGGGGCAGTCTGTCAGTATGTGTTCTACCGTCTCTTGTTTGTCAGGGTCACATATGCACGATGGGTTTTCCTTACATTTGAACCTGTTCAGGTATTCGGAAAACCCACCGTGCCCTGTCAAAATTTGTGTCAATGTCCCTGTCGGTTTTAGCTGTCTTATGTGTCTGAACGCTTGGATAGCGTCCGGGAAAAATAATTTCGTGACGCCGGCTGTGCCCTCGGATCTGTATCTTCGATTCCATTCGTCAAGCGTGTCCTCGCGGATCTGCCGCTTGACGAATGATATCGGGCATTTGTCGTAGTTTGGCCTTGTTTTCATTTTTAAAGCGGCGTCCTTAGCCAGCTGGTCCGCTCTCTCGTTACCCTCCAGTCCTGCATGAGCTTTTATCCAAAAAAGTTCAACTTTTTTGGATATATCCTTACATTGTCGAAGGTTCTCCCGTATTTCGACTGAGAGGGGATGGAGAGAGCGGTGGTTTGCGACAGTTTCCAACGACGACCTAGAGTCGCTGTATATCCCAAAGCTACATTCTTGGCTACGCAAGACTTCCCGTGTTGCCACACATATAGCCAGCAGTTCTGCCTGGTAGACGGTGCAATGGGGCGACAGCAAAATTTTTTGGCTTTTGATTTCCTCATTATTTCTCCAGTGGGACAATGACGCCCCAACCTTGCCCTCGATTTTGCTGCCGTCCGTGTAAATCTGCACTGCTTGAGTGCAGTGATTTCTGACCTGTTCCTGATCTGCCAGGCATATGAACTGCAGGCTTATATACTTGGCCGGATGTGGGGTTCTATCATACGCGGTACGTCGCTCAATCTCCTTGTCTCCTAGCGCTGGCTGTGATACCCCCCTCCTCGCCTTATATAGTGCAGCTGCCTCTTGTATTCGAAGATCAAGGGGTAGTACCCCAGCCAGTACCAGCGCCGAGTTCAAAGAGACCGTGCGATAGGATTTGCACAGTTTCTGTACAAAACCCCTTTGGACCGCGTTTAATTGTTTGCGCACCATCAGCTTTTTGGCGGCAGGTGCCCATGCACTTGCCGCATACATGATGGTTGGTTCGACCACTGCCACGTAGATGGTACGAATCACGTCCGGATGAAGTCCCCAACTAATCCGGGCTGCCCTAGACAACTGCTTATAAAAGTTCAATGCTTTTTTACAAACATTAGATGCATGGGCATTGAATGTCAGCTTGTCGTCTATGGTCAGCCCAAGGACTTTGATTTCCCGCGACATACCAATGTCGACCCCACCCATGCTCAGCAGTGGGGTGTCATGCTTAAGCTTCCGCGTGATTACCATCGCATTCGTTTTATGCGGTGCGAATTTTAACTTATTGCTGACTCCCCACTGATGAACATACCCGAGGGCGTCATTGGCACGTCGCTGGACCTCCATTGCGGAGTCTCCATCGAATACCAATACCACGTCGTCGGCGAAAGCTTGGCAGTAATCTCCCCTTTGTACTAGGCCTTTAAGCAGGGGGTCAAGTAAAATATTCCAAAAAGTTGGGCCCCCTATCGAACCCTGCACACAACCCTTGTTGGTTACCCTGGCGATCTCCTGTCCGGCGTATCTCACTCTGACCTTTCTGTGTTCTAGGTAGCTGTCCACCACTCTTCTTAGATTTATCGGGCATTTCGCTTTCGCCAGTCCGGTTTTTATGGCCGGCCACCATGCACTGTCAAAGGCTCCCTCTATGTCCAGTGATATCATAACGATCAATTTTTTATTATTAAGCTTGTCTCGTATGTGCCGCAGCAGGTCATAGAGGGAGTCTTCGGTGCTCTTCTGTGGCATAAACCCGTACTGGCGTGTGCTAAGTCCGGGTGTGATGTGCCATTTTATTCTGCCCATAAGCATTTTTTCCAATACTTTTCCCATCACCGGCAACAGTCCTATTGGCCTATATGCCTTGGGAGTTGTGTAGCTCTCCTTCCCAGGTTTCCTTAGTATTACTACAGTGGCCTCCTTCCAGAGCTTCGGGAAGTAGCCCAGCTCTAGGCATTTGTTTGCCAGTGATAGGAAGAGCTCCGGATTGTGTTGAATTGATTGTTGGCAGATATCGGCCGTAAGGCCATCCATCCCCGGGGCTTTTTTAGGATTGAAGCTTGCAACAGTGTAAATTAGTTCTTCCTGAGTAAACGGTGGGTCATGACCTTCATCATGGCCCATCTCGTTTACTTTTTCGGCTTCCATTCTGGTACGCCTGTGCTCCTCATTATCATCTTCCTTCCTGTCCTCGGGGTAGAATACTTCCGCCAGCAATGCGGCAGATTCGTGGTGGTTTAACTCCTTCCCTTCTTTAATAAGGGGCAGATCCTCTTTTCTTTTCAGCGTCCTACCTATAACCCTATAAATTCCTTCCCAGAGACTTTCTTTGTCCTGTTTCGTACAGAAGCTTTTCCAGCTTTCTGTTTGGGCCGTCCTTTCTGCTTCCTCATATTTTTCTTTTATTTCCAGGTACTCCTTGACGACTTTCTCCCTCCGGATCGGCGCTGCACAGCGGACTCTGCGCTTCCTAGTGGTGACCTCCTTTTTCATCCTGTCGAGCTCATCAGACCACCAAGGTAATTTAACTTTTCTGTTAGGCTTAATTTTTGGTATGCTTAGATTGCATGCTTCTATGATTATGTTAACGTATAATTCTATTTTAATTTCCAATTCGGTTTTGTTGTTTATTTTATCTAATTCAATTTTGCAAATATTGTTTTCTTGTAGCAACTGGTCCAATTTCTCACGAAATTGTTCCCAGTTGGCTTTTTTACTATTGTATTTTCTGGTAGTTCTAATTATGTCCAAGCCCTTTGCCCTTTCCATTTTAATTTTAAAAATGATGGTGTTGTGATCTGAACTCGTCATGGTTTCGTCCACTCTCCAGTCCTCCACCAGGTCGAGCAGGTCCGCCGTACATGCCGTGACGTCCACAAAGCTGGTGTACAGTGTGGTCCCCCTCACTGTGGAAAACGTCGGAGTGTCGCCTATGTTAAGCACCTGCAGTCCCATTTCCTCTAGAGCGCCGGCCATTTCGATCCCTCTCTGATCGATTTTGCAGCTACCCCACCAAGAGTTTTTGGCATTTGCGTCTCCACCCAAGATAATTCTTCGGCCAAAACTCCTCTCTATCTTGATAAGCTGCTCTAGGTATGGCCCTATCAGTGCTGGTTTCGGTTCTAGGTAGAATGAGACCACCACGATGTCCCAGGCGCTTGTCTTCATCTGTACCACTATGATGTTGGGCGTGGTGAATTTGGGACACTGAACGACGTCTATATTATCATCGAAGACCGCAATTGCTGATTTGATGACGCCATCTCCATCGCCGGTATGCTGGTATATTCTGGCACCGTGGTAGTCTTTCATTCTACCCAAATTTCCGATGTACGGCTCCTGGAGCAGTGCAAAAGCCACCCCCTTTTTGTCTGCCTCAAGCATAATTTCATTTGTGGCTAACGCCTTCCTTTGCAGATTGGTTTGTGCCACGAGGTATGGTCTTTTTGGGGAGATTGAATTTTTTCCCGGGACCACCTTAGCAATATGCCACCCTTGATCGTGCTATGGCATCCCATTTAATCCTGATGGGGCATTCCTGGCTAAAGGCGTTATGGTCAGTCTTATCCAACTTTGAACGCACGCAGTTGCAGCAAGACGGGGCCGCACCCTCAAGCCGGTCGGTGCATTCTGCCCTCATATGAGGTCCCCCGCAATGACTGCACTTTGCCTGAGTCTCCTGACAAAAACGTCTGCCGTGTCCATACCCCAGGCAAAGCGAGCACTGTACGATAGGAGACTGGTCTGCTACTCTTATCCTCTGCAGGTCTATGAGGACCGACTCGGCTTCGGTCAGTCTCTGCCACATTTTGGGAGACACCCTCATCACTATGTGACTCGTGTGGGGGTTTCTGGTGCGTTTTTTGTATGCTATCTCACATCTGTTTTCTTGAGTGTCCAGGTTTAGGAACATTCTTTTATTCTGGTTCCTCAGCGCGCTTAGGATGTCCCCGTCACTGTTGCAACTCAACACGTCCTTTAAGATGACGAGAGGGTCTCTATTTTTTATGTCCTCCAATTTAAGACTTTCGCCGGATTCTATTATTCTATTTTTTACCCTTTCCCTTTCCGCATCTGTTTTACAGCCAACTATTATTTTTCGGTCCTTTGCTTTCCTTATATTTTCTACTGAAAATCCTCCCTCTTTAGCATTGACTGCTTTCCTAATCCTATCGAGTACTTCCTCTCCCGTCTCTTGGTCATCGTTTCCGGTCACTACAAAGGAGTGTAGAGCTGTCTGCACCGGGGGCCGCTTACTAATAGGAGTCGCGGCTACACCCGCGTAGGACCGCTTTTCCATGCTTTCGATTTTATCTTTCAAATGGCCCATGCTCTCTGTATTTTCTTTTATGAGGTCTGCATGCTCTTTGAGTTTCCCGATGAGATCTTTTATCTTTTCTTCTTCCTTCCTTACAGTTTCCGCGCTCTGCGCCACCATTTGTTCGGTCCGTATAACTGTTGGTTCTTTGCACTTCGTCCTATCAGCTTCCGCCTCCTTCACGAGCTGAAACAGTCTGTCTAAAGCTTGTACGACCTCTGTTTTTATTTCCGTCTTTGTGTTCCGGGAGCTGTTTAAATGCATTTTTGCTTTTAATAGACAGGCTCGTGCCTCTGCGATCCTGTTTGCAAATTTCTCTGACTCCGTAGATGGTGTTTGTGTGGCCCTTATGGCCTCTTTCGAGTATGTGTTCAAGGGCATTGCTTTGGCATTTTTGGGCTCTACTGACAAAGCAGATGAAGACGAGGACGAAGCGGCTTTTGCTTTTTTGGGCTCTGCCGACACAGAGGATGAGGATGAGGACGAGGGCGAAGCTTCTTTGGGAGTGGTCTGAGGCCTCTTCTGTCCCTGTGTCTCTGACTGACCAGCCTCCCACTCTCCAATGCTTCTCCTAACTACTGAGGCGGTTTTCCCCTCATTTTGTATGCCTTTTGAAAAGGTCTTATTTACCGCCGTCGGCGATTTGACGGTGTCCTCATTGCCCGTTATTCCTTTTGGAGGTGTCGTAAACATTTTAAAATGTCCGATTCGCGTCTTAGATCAGTTTTGGTTTGTATTCGTTGTAAAGACGAATAGCAAACGTAAATAAATATAATTGTGACTAAAATTTTAAAATGTGAGAAGTATAGATTTCAATAATAAAATCCAATCAATTCAAAAATGAAATAAATATGTCAATAAATCAATTCTAATTCTAAAAGTCTCGCCGTTATAGGCTTTAAAAAGTCCGAGGGGCGCCTTAATTCTGTCAGGTTATGGTTTGTATTCGTTGTAAAGACGAATAACAAACGAGGTTGAGTCAAATAAGAATAATTGTAAATTATAAAATGGTACAGATTCAAATAAGAACTAAAGTGAAACTCCGTATCCCTGTATAGGGGGGATGTACACAAAAGTGTTTCAGAGACCAAAAGTATAAGAGCAACAAGATAACCTTATCCTGCGGCCGCAGGGCCGTTAGGTCAGTATGGAAATATAGTTTTAGTCAAGAAAATGTGTAAACCATTAAACAAGACTCGAGCTCGCGGCGCGTGCGCTAGGCACGTTAGTGTCTATTCATAAAATAATAATAAAAGTGTATACTAAGCAATTAAAATAAAATTGCGTAATGTCATTAGATGTGTTATCTATATAGAGTTAACACTCTACGGTTAATTTATGTCATAAGTAGGTCACGCTATTATAATAACAGTAACAAAACAGAGAAAGAAAAATAGATGTGACAAATTAATTTTTTAACAAAACTGAAAAGTTTACCTACCCAGTGAGAACAGGGAGGGTGGGCGGGCAATTTTTTGAAGTTTTATTTGCGCTAGGCGCACGCGCGAGGTGTCCAAAAACGCGTCTCGGCGCGGGCTAGCGACCTATGCAGTTTTTGGAATTTATTTAAAACAAAAATTTTGATTTTCGGTCAAAAAACCTGTTTTTCAACCGAAAAATGCCCAAAAAAATTGAATAACGACTACCAAACGGGACCCGAGCTCGCGGAGCGCGCGCCAGGATACAGGTAAGGCAGGTAAGTATTTATTAAATTTATAAAAAATGCGGGGTTACAGTAAGATTTTGAGATATTAATTTTTGAAAATAACTTTTTGTAAAAATTTAAAAATTTTGTCTATGTCAATGAAGGGAAAAATTTTTTCGCGTTCCTACTTATTTTAACTAGTCAATAATTTGCAGGGAGCCTATCTATGATGAAAACAGCTGAAAACAGCGTTAGGATGCGTCACCTAGATGCAAAATTATGACGTGTTCTATGAAAAATATTGATAATTTTTCTAAGTCGATGAGAGGAGAAAATTAATTTTCTCTTTTGTCTATTTTTATTTGTCTCAAATTAGGAGGGAGCCTATACAAGTTCAAAATGGCTGAAAACAGCTTCAAAATGCGTCTCCTGGATGCAAAGTTATAACGATTTGTAGTGTTTATTGTCTCCCTAAGGTGGATTTTGTAGGTATGCGATATTGAATTTAGCGAAATTTTTTGAAGTTTTATTTGCGCTAGGCGCACGCGCGAGGTGTCCAAAAACGCGTCTCGGCGCGGGCTAGCGACCTATGCAGTTTTTGGAATTTATTTAAAACAAAAATTTTGATTTTCGGTCAAAAAACCTGTTTTTCAACCGAAAAATGCCCAAAAAAATTGAATAACGACTACCAAACGGGACCCGAGCTCGCGGAGCGCGCGCCAGGATACAGGTAAGGCAGGTAAGTATTTATTAAATTTATAAAAAATGCGGGGTTACAGTAAGATTTTGAGATATTAATTTTTGAAAATAACTTTTTGTAAAAATTTAAAAATTTTGTCTATGTCAATGAAGGGAAAAATTTTTTCGCGTTCCTACTTATTTTAACTAGTCAATAATTTGCAGGGAGCCTATCTATGATGAAAACAGCTGAAAACAGCGTTAGGATGCGTCACCTAGATGCAAAATTATGACGTGTTCTATGAAAAATATTGATAATTTTTCTAAGTCGATGAGAGGAGAAAATTAATTTTCTCTTTTGTCTATTTTTATTTGTCTCAAATTAGGAGGGAGCCTATACAAGTTCAAAATGGCTGAAAACAGCTTCAAAATGCGTCTCCTGGATGCAAAGTTATAACGATTTGTAGTGTTTATTGTCTCCCTAAGGTGGATTTTGTAGGTATGCGATATTGAATTTAGCGAAATTTTTTGAAGTTTTATTTGCGCTAGGCGCACGCGCGAGGTGTCCAAAAACGCGTCTCGGCGCGGGCTAGCGACCTATGCAGTTTTTGGAATTTATTTAAAACAAAAATTTTGATTTTCGGTCAAAAAACCTGTTTTTCAACCGAAAAATGCCCAAAAAAATTGAATAACGACTACCAAACGGGACCCGAGCTCGCGGAGCGCGCGCCAGGATACAGGTAAGGCAGGTAAGTATTTATTAAATTTATAAAAAATGCGGGGTTACAGTAAGATTTTGAGATATTAATTTTTGAAAATAACTTTTTGTAAAAATTTAAAAATTTTGTCTATGTCAATGAAGGGAAAAATTTTTTCGCGTTCCTACTTATTTTAACTAGTCAATAATTTGCAGGGAGCCTATCTATGATGAAAACAGCTGAAAACAGCGTTAGGATGCGTCACCTAGATGCAAAATTATGACGTGTTCTATGAAAAATATTGATAATTTTTCTAAGTCGATGAGAGGAGAAAATTAATTTTCTCTTTTGTCTATTTTTATTTGTCTCAAATTAGGAGGGAGCCTATACAAGTTCAAAATGGCTGAAAACAGCTTCAAAATGCGTCTCCTGGATGCAAAGTTATAACGATTTGTAGTGTTTATTGTCTCCCTAAGGTGGATTTTGTAGGTATGCGATATTGAATTTAGCGAAATTTTTTGAAGTTTTATTTGCGCTAGGCGCACGCGCGAGGTGTCCAAAAACGCGTCTCGGCGCGGGCTAGCGACCTATGCAGTTTTTGGAATTTATTTAAAACAAAAATTTTGATTTTCGGTCAAAAAACCTGTTTTTCAACCGAAAAATGCCCAAAAAAATTGAATAACGACTACCAAACGGGACCCGAGCTCGCGGAGCGCGCGCCAGGATACAGGTAAGGCAGGTAAGTATTTATTAAATTTATAAAAAATGCGGGGTTACAGTAAGATTTTGAGATATTAATTTTTGAAAATAACTTTTTGTAAAAATTTAAAAATTTTGTCTATGTCAATGAAGGGAAAAATTTTTTCGCGTTCCTACTTATTTTAACTAGTCAATAATTTGCAGGGAGCCTATCTATGATGAAAACAGCTGAAAACAGCGTTAGGATGCGTCACCTAGATGCAAAATTATGACGTGTTCTATGAAAAATATTGATAATTTTTCTAAGTCGATGAGAGGAGAAAATTAATTTTCTCTTTTGTCTATTTTTATTTGTCTCAAATTAGGAGGGAGCCTATACAAGTTCAAAATGGCTGAAAACAGCTTCAAAATGCGTCTCCTGGATGCAAAGTTATAACGATTTGTAGTGTTTATTGTCTCCCTAAGGTGGATTTTGTAGGTATGCGATATTGAATTTAGCGAAATTTTTTGAAGTTTTATTTGCGCTAGGCGCACGCGCGAGGTGTCCAAAAACGCGTCTCGGCGCGGGCTAGCGACCTATGCAGTTTTTGGAATTTATTTAAAACAAAAATTTTGATTTTCGGTCAAAAAACCTGTTTTTCAACCGAAAAATGCCCAAAAAAATTGAATAACGACTACCAAACGGGACCCGAGCTCGCGGAGCGCGCGCCAGGATACAGGTAAGGCAGGTAAGTATTTATTAAATTTATAAAAAATGCGGGGTTACAGTAAGATTTTGAGATATTAATTTTTGAAAATAACTTTTTGTAAAAATTTAAAAATTTTGTCTATGTCAATGAAGGGAAAAATTTTTTCGCGTTCCTACTTATTTTAACTAGTCAATAATTTGCAGGGAGCCTATCTATGATGAAAACAGCTGAAAACAGCGTTAGGATGCGTCACCTAGATGCAAAATTATGACGTGTTCTATGAAAAATATTGATAATTTTTCTAAGTCGATGAGAGGAGAAAATTAATTTTCTCTTTTGTCTATTTTTATTTGTCTCAAATTAGGAGGGAGCCTATACAAGTTCAAAATGGCTGAAAACAGCTTCAAAATGCGTCTCCTGGATGCAAAGTTATAACGATTTGTAGTGTTTATTGTCTCCCTAAGGTGGATTTTGTAGGTATGCGATATTGAATTTAGCGAAATTTTTTGAAGTTTTATTTGCGCTAGGCGCACGCGCGAGGTGTCCAAAAACGCGTCTCGGCGCGGGCTAGCGACCTATGCAGTTTTTGGAATTTATTTAAAACAAAAATTTTGATTTTCGGTCAAAAAACCTGTTTTTCAACCGAAAAATGCCCAAAAAAATTGAATAACGACTACCAAACGGGACCCGAGCTCGCGGAGCGCGCGCCAGGATACAGGTAAGGCAGGTAAGTATTTATTAAATTTATAAAAAATGCGGGGTTACAGTAAGATTTTGAGATATTAATTTTTGAAAATAACTTTTTGTAAAAATTTAAAAATTTTGTCTATGTCAATGAAGGGAAAAATTTTTTCGCGTTCCTACTTATTTTAACTAGTCAATAATTTGCAGGGAGCCTATCTATGATGAAAACAGCTGAAAACAGCGTTAGGATGCGTCACCTAGATGCAAAATTATGACGTGTTCTATGAAAAATATTGATAATTTTTCTAAGTCGATGAGAGGAGAAAATTAATTTTCTCTTTTGTCTATTTTTATTTGTCTCAAATTAGGAGGGAGCCTATACAAGTTCAAAATGGCTGAAAACAGCTTCAAAATGCGTCTCCTGGATGCAAAGTTATAACGATTTGTAGTGTTTATTGTCTCCCTAAGGTGGATTTTGTAGGTATGCGATATTGAATTTAGCGAAATTTTTTGAAGTTTTATTTGCGCTAGGCGCACGCGCGAGGTGTCCAAAAACGCGTCTCGGCGCGGGCTAGCGACCTATGCAGTTTTTGGAATTTATTTAAAACAAAAATTTTGATTTTCGGTCAAAAAACCTGTTTTTCAACCGAAAAATGCCCAAAAAAATTGAATAACGACTACCAAACGGGACCCGAGCTCGCGGAGCGCGCGCCAGGATACAGGTAAGGCAGGTAAGTATTTATTAAATTTATAAAAAATGCGGGGTTACAGTAAGATTTTGAGATATTAATTTTTGAAAATAACTTTTTGTAAAAATTTAAAAATTTTGTCTATGTCAATGAAGGGAAAAATTTTTTCGCGTTCCTACTTATTTTAACTAGTCAATAATTTGCAGGGAGCCTATCTATGATGAAAACAGCTGAAAACAGCGTTAGGATGCGTCACCTAGATGCAAAATTATGACGTGTTCTATGAAAAATATTGATAATTTTTCTAAGTCGATGAGAGGAGAAAATTAATTTTCTCTTTTGTCTATTTTTATTTGTCTCAAATTAGGAGGGAGCCTATACAAGTTCAAAATGGCTGAAAACAGCTTCAAAATGCGTCTCCTGGATGCAAAGTTATAACGATTTGTAGTGTTTATTGTCTCCCTAAGGTGGATTTTGTAGGTATGCGATATTGAATTTAGCGAAATTTTTTGAAGTTTTATTTGCGCTAGGCGCACGCGCGAGGTGTCCAAAAACGCGTCTCGGCGCGGGCTAGCGACCTATGCAGTTTTTGGAATTTATTTAAAACAAAAATTTTGATTTTCGGTCAAAAAACCTGTTTTTCAACCGAAAAATGCCCAAAAAAATTGAATAACGACTACCAAACGGGACCCGAGCTCGCGGAGCGCGCGCCAGGATACAGGTAAGGCAGGTAAGTATTTATTAAATTTATAAAAAATGCGGGGTTACAGTAAGATTTTGAGATATTAATTTTTGAAAATAACTTTTTGTAAAAATTTAAAAATTTTGTCTATGTCAATGAAGGGAAAAATTTTTTCGCGTTCCTACTTATTTTAACTAGTCAATAATTTGCAGGGAGCCTATCTATGATGAAAACAGCTGAAAACAGCGTTAGGATGCGTCACCTAGATGCAAAATTATGACGTGTTCTATGAAAAATATTGATAATTTTTCTAAGTCGATGAGAGGAGAAAATTAATTTTCTCTTTTGTCTATTTTTATTTGTCTCAAATTAGGAGGGAGCCTATACAAGTTCAAAATGGCTGAAAACAGCTTCAAAATGCGTCTCCTGGATGCAAAGTTATAACGATTTGTAGTGTTTATTGTCTCCCTAAGGTGGATTTTGTAGGTATGCGATATTGAATTTAGCGAAATTTTTTGAAGTTTTATTTGCGCTAGGCGCACGCGCGAGGTGTCCAAAAACGCGTCTCGGCGCGGGCTAGCGACCTATGCAGTTTTTGGAATTTATTTAAAACAAAAATTTTGATTTTCGGTCAAAAAACCTGTTTTTCAACCGAAAAATGCCCAAAAAAATTGAATAACGACTACCAAACGGGACCCGAGCTCGCGGAGCGCGCGCCAGGATACAGGTAAGGCAGGTAAGTATTTATTAAATTTATAAAAAATGCGGGGTTACAGTAAGATTTTGAGATATTAATTTTTGAAAATAACTTTTTGTAAAAATTTAAAAATTTTGTCTATGTCAATGAAGGGAAAAATTTTTTCGCGTTCCTACTTATTTTAACTAGTCAATAATTTGCAGGGAGCCTATCTATGATGAAAACAGCTGAAAACAGCGTTAGGATGCGTCACCTAGATGCAAAATTATGACGTGTTCTATGAAAAATATTGATAATTTTTCTAAGTCGATGAGAGGAGAAAATTAATTTTCTCTTTTGTCTATTTTTATTTGTCTCAAATTAGGAGGGAGCCTATACAAGTTCAAAATGGCTGAAAACAGCTTCAAAATGCGTCTCCTGGATGCAAAGTTATAACGATTTGTAGTGTTTATTGTCTCCCTAAGGTGGATTTTGTAGGTATGCGATATTGAATTTAGCGAAATTTTTTGAAGTTTTATTTGCGCTAGGCGCACGCGCGAGGTGTCCAAAAACGCGTCTCGGCGCGGGCTAGCGACCTATGCAGTTTTTGGAATTTATTTAAAACAAAAATTTTGATTTTCGGTCAAAAAACCTGTTTTTCAACCGAAAAATGCCCAAAAAAATTGAATAACGACTACCAAACGGGACCCGAGCTCGCGGAGCGCGCGCCAGGATACAGGTAAGGCAGGTAAGTATTTATTAAATTTATAAAAAATGCGGGGTTACAGTAAGATTTTGAGATATTAATTTTTGAAAATAACTTTTTGTAAAAATTTAAAAATTTTGTCTATGTCAATGAAGGGAAAAATTTTTTCGCGTTCCTACTTATTTTAACTAGTCAATAATTTGCAGGGAGCCTATCTATGATGAAAACAGCTGAAAACAGCGTTAGGATGCGTCACCTAGATGCAAAATTATGACGTGTTCTATGAAAAATATTGATAATTTTTCTAAGTCGATGAGAGGAGAAAATTAATTTTCTCTTTTGTCTATTTTTATTTGTCTCAAATTAGGAGGGAGCCTATACAAGTTCAAAATGGCTGAAAACAGCTTCAAAATGCGTCTCCTGGATGCAAAGTTATAACGATTTGTAGTGTTTATTGTCTCCCTAAGGTGGATTTTGTAGGTATGCGATATTGAATTTAGCGAAATTTTTTGAAGTTTTATTTGCGCTAGGCGCACGCGCGAGGTGTCCAAAAACGCGTCTCGGCGCGGGCTAGCGACCTATGCAGTTTTTGGAATTTATTTAAAACAAAAATTTTGATTTTCGGTCAAAAAACCTGTTTTTCAACCGAAAAATGCCCAAAAAAATTGAATAACGACTACCAAACGGGACCCGAGCTCGCGGAGCGCGCGCCAGGATACAGGTAAGGCAGGTAAGTATTTATTAAATTTATAAAAAATGCGGGGTTACAGTAAGATTTTGAGATATTAATTTTTGAAAATAACTTTTTGTAAAAATTTAAAAATTTTGTCTATGTCAATGAAGGGAAAAATTTTTTCGCGTTCCTACTTATTTTAACTAGTCAATAATTTGCAGGGAGCCTATCTATGATGAAAACAGCTGAAAACAGCGTTAGGATGCGTCACCTAGATGCAAAATTATGACGTGTTCTATGAAAAATATTGATAATTTTTCTAAGTCGATGAGAGGAGAAAATTAATTTTCTCTTTTGTCTATTTTTATTTGTCTCAAATTAGGAGGGAGCCTATACAAGTTCAAAATGGCTGAAAACAGCTTCAAAATGCGTCTCCTGGATGCAAAGTTATAACGATTTGTAGTGTTTATTGTCTCCCTAAGGTGGATTTTGTAGGTATGCGATATTGAATTTAGCGAAATTTTTTGAAGTTTTATTTGCGCTAGGCGCACGCGCGAGGTGTCCAAAAACGCGTCTCGGCGCGGGCTAGCGACCTATGCAGTTTTTGGAATTTATTTAAAACAAAAATTTTGATTTTCGGTCAAAAAACCTGTTTTTCAACCGAAAAATGCCCAAAAAAATTGAATAACGACTACCAAACGGGACCCGAGCTCGCGGAGCGCGCGCCAGGATACAGGTAAGGCAGGTAAGTATTTATTAAATTTATAAAAAATGCGGGGTTACAGTAAGATTTTGAGATATTAATTTTTGAAAATAACTTTTTGTAAAAATTTAAAAATTTTGTCTATGTCAATGAAGGGAAAAATTTTTTCGCGTTCCTACTTATTTTAACTAGTCAATAATTTGCAGGGAGCCTATCTATGATGAAAACAGCTGAAAACAGCGTTAGGATGCGTCACCTAGATGCAAAATTATGACGTGTTCTATGAAAAATATTGATAATTTTTCTAAGTCGATGAGAGGAGAAAATTAATTTTCTCTTTTGTCTATTTTTATTTGTCTCAAATTAGGAGGGAGCCTATACAAGTTCAAAATGGCTGAAAACAGCTTCAAAATGCGTCTCCTGGATGCAAAGTTATAACGATTTGTAGTGTTTATTGTCTCCCTAAGGTGGATTTTGTAGGTATGCGATATTGAATTTAGCGAAATTTTTTGAAGTTTTATTTGCGCTAGGCGCACGCGCGAGGTGTCCAAAAACGCGTCTCGGCGCGGGCTAGCGACCTATGCAGTTTTTGGAATTTATTTAAAACAAAAATTTTGATTTTCGGTCAAAAAACCTGTTTTTCAACCGAAAAATGCCCAAAAAAATTGAATAACGACTACCAAACGGGACCCGAGCTCGCGGAGCGCGCGCCAGGATACAGGTAAGGCAGGTAAGTATTTATTAAATTTATAAAAAATGCGGGGTTACAGTAAGATTTTGAGATATTAATTTTTGAAAATAACTTTTTGTAAAAATTTAAAAATTTTGTCTATGTCAATGAAGGGAAAAATTTTTTCGCGTTCCTACTTATTTTAACTAGTCAATAATTTGCAGGGAGCCTATCTATGATGAAAACAGCTGAAAACAGCGTTAGGATGCGTCACCTAGATGCAAAATTATGACGTGTTCTATGAAAAATATTGATAATTTTTCTAAGTCGATGAGAGGAGAAAATTAATTTTCTCTTTTGTCTATTTTTATTTGTCTCAAATTAGGAGGGAGCCTATACAAGTTCAAAATGGCTGAAAACAGCTTCAAAATGCGTCTCCTGGATGCAAAGTTATAACGATTTGTAGTGTTTATTGTCTCCCTAAGGTGGATTTTGTAGGTATGCGATATTGAATTTAGCGAAATTTTTTGAAGTTTTATTTGCGCTAGGCGCACGCGCGAGGTGTCCAAAAACGCGTCTCGGCGCGGGCTAGCGACCTATGCAGTTTTTGGAATTTATTTAAAACAAAAATTTTGATTTTCGGTCAAAAAACCTGTTTTTCAACCGAAAAAATGCCCAAAAAAATTGAATAACGACTACCAAACGGGACCCGAGCTCGCGGAGCGCGCGCCAGGATACAGGTAAGGCAGGTAAGTATTTATTAAATTTATAAAAAATGCGGGGGTTACAGTAAGATTTTGAGATATTAATTTTTGAAAATAACTTTTTGTAAAAATTTAAAAATTTTGTCTATGTCAATGAAGGGAAAAATTTTTTCGCGTTCCTACTTATTTTAACTAGTCAATAATTTGCAGGGAGCCTATCTATGATGAAAACAGCTGAAAACAGCGTTAGGATGCGTCACCTAGATGCAAAATTATGACGTGTTCTATGAAAAATATTGATAATTTTTCTAAGTCGATGAGAGGAGAAAATTAATTTTCTCTTTTGTCTATTTTTATTTGTCTCAAATTAGGAGGGAGCCTATACAAGTTCAAAATGGCTGAAAACAGCTTCAAAATGCGTCTCCTGGATGCAAAGTTATAACGATTTGTAGTGTTTATTGTCTCCCTAAGGTGGATTTTGTAGGTATGCGATATTGAATTTAGCGAAATTTTTTGAAGTTTTATTTGCGCTAGGCGCACGCGCGAGGTGTCCAAAAACGCGTCTCGGCGCGGGCTAGCGACCTATGCAGTTTTTGGAATTTATTTAAAACAAAAATTTTGATTTTCGGTCAAAAAACCTGTTTTTCAACCGAAAAATGCCCAAAAAAATTGAATAACGACTACCAAACGGGACCCGAGCTCGCGGAGCGCGCGCCAGGATA